>CM057455.1:1211210000-1211640000 GCA_016271365.2 Neoceratodus forsteri
ATCATCCGTCCCCTCCACCTTACTGGTCTTTTTATCCTTATCCAGATGTGACACCCCTGGGGTACCTTTCCCTCCCTTTTGCTCCATTTCTGCTGCTCCCCTGATCCCGCTCCCTGCCGCTTCTATCCCCTTTGTGCCTTGCTTTGTAGATATCCCATCCCCCTCCCTAGTGAACACAGAGGCAAAGTACTCGTTAAATACCTCTGCCTGGTCCCTCGCCTCTTCCACCCACCCTCCTTCTGATCTCAATCTGCTGAGATGGCCCTTAGTTTTTCTCCGCTCCCCAATGTACCGGAAGAACTCTTTTCTCCATATCCCTGTGCCAGCCTTGCTCTTTACTGGACTTTGCTCCCTCACCATACGGGTGACTTTTCTAGATGCAAGCTGGTACATTTCCTTATCCTATCCCCTCTTGTTGTTTTATATTTTTTGTAAGCCTTCTTTTTTCCTGACTGCTACCTGGACCTCCCTGGACCACCAGCATGGTTTATGTGACCTTGCTCCCTTACGTTTCAACTTAGCGCAGATCCTGACTGCCTCATGAAGTCCCTGCTTTATGACCTCCCATCTCCTTTCCACACTTGTTGTTGAGGTAATCCTTCAAGTGATCCTTGAGAATATTTCCCATGCCCATAAAGTCTGCCCCTGAAGTCCACTGCCAGTGTCCTAGATCTCACCCCCACTCCCCAATGCTTATTTGAAACCAGACAGTATTGTGGTCACTCCCAGTCAGGGGTCCTGTACAACCATGTCCCTTACCAGATCCCCATCTGCAGGAACCACATCCAGGGCATGCCCTCCTTGTGGGCTCCATCACATGCTGTGTTAAGAACACATCCTGAAGCCATCCAGCAGCCTCTGCTCCTTGGCCACCTTAGAGGACATGGTTCCCCAGTTTGTACCTGGCATATTAAGGTCCCCCATCAACACCACCCCTTCCCCTTTTGGACCACACTGGGCAATGATGTTGTCCAGCAAACCATCCTCTAGAACATCACTCATCCCGGGGGGCCTATATGCTACTCCCAGCTTGACCTTATCTCCTGCTGGGGATCTAAGGTGACCCATAAGGCCTCCACATTTCCCTCTGCCTCTTCTACCATAGCAATTTCTATATCATCTCTAATGAACATAGCCACTCCACCCTCTGCCCTCCTTTCTATCCTTCCTAAGCATAGTGTACCCGTGATATTTAGGTCCCAGTCATGGTTTTGTTGGCCCACGCTTCCAGAATTGCCGCCACATCCACCCCTCGGAACAGCATGGCCTGGAACTCTGGCAACTTGTTTCCCAAGCTCCTGGCATTTACTAACACTAACCCCCACCCCTTATCCCTGATCCTTTTTGTCGAACCCCACCCAGATTCCTTATACTTCCATCCTCCCCTGCTCCTCCTGAAACCTCCACCTCCAGTCTGTTTCTCCTCCCCTTGGGCTTGAAGGCTACTCCCTCATCTGGAGGAGGCTCTGTCAGCCCCTTCCTTATCCCTTCCCCCCCTTACAAGTTTAAACCCCACCTTTCTTGTATGTAGTCAGCCATCCCCTGTTTAAGGACTTCCTTCCCTAATGGGGCAAGATGAAACCTGTCCTTGGCATATAGTCCCTTATCCTCCCAAACTCCATTCCAGTTCCCTAACACCCCAACCCACCTTCTTCCTTTTCCTTTTCCTGGTTTCCTGTATTCACAACCAACTTTTCTCTCTAGCAAGTATGCATTGTTCTTCTGTCATTTTCTCTCTGTGCTTCCATGCACATCCTTTTGGTTTTCTTTATACTCCTGGATGCATTGTGGATCCTTTCTTAGGTTATTCTGGTACCGCTGACTTCTTTCTTTTACTGTGAGCAGTACAAAACAATTCTTCAAAGCCTCACATGGTGTCTGATGTCTTCTTGTTTCATTTTGATCCATCTTTCCAAAACTATTCAAGGTAAAAAAGAAAAAAAACATGATGCCATAATAAAAAACAGCACAGACTATATTAAAAATTTCACTCACAGAAAACAACAAGGAGGGCATAGGGCAAAACAGTAGTGTCACATGAGGTAGAGTAGAGCAGCACACAAGGTGATGTGCTGTATGAGGTAGAGTAGAGCAGCAGACATGGTGACACTGCATGAGGTAGAGTAGAGCAGCACACATGGTGACACTGCATGAGGTACAGTAAAGCAGCACACATGGAGACATCGCACAAGGTAGAGTAGAGCAGCACACTTAGTGACACGCCGTATGAGGTAGAGTAGAGTAGCACACATGGTGACACTGCATGAGGTAGAGTAAAGCAGCAGACATAGTGACACCGCAGGAGCTCGAGTAGAGCAGCACACATGGTGACACTGTACAAGGCACAGTAAAGCAGCACACATGGTGATGCCGCATGAGGTAGAGTAGAGCAGCACACATGGTGATGTGCTGTATGAGGTAGAGTAGAGCAGTACACATGGTGTTGCTGCAGAAGGTAGAGTAGAGCAGAATGAGGGTAGAGCACACATGGTGATGCCGCACAAGGTAGAGTAGAGCAGCAAACAAAATGGAGGCATTCCCACACTTTCCTTGCAAATAAAATGGAGGCACGCCTGCACTTTCCTTGCAAGCAAAATGGAGGCTCACCTGCACTTGCCTGCAAACAAAATGGAGGCATGCCCACATTAGCCTGCAAACAAAATGGAAGCCTACCCGCACTTTCCTTGCAAACAAAAGGCACGCCCGCACTTTCCTTGCAAATAAAATGGAGGCACGCCTGCACTTTCTTTGCAAATAAAATGGAGGAACCCCTGCACTTTCCTTGCAAACAAAATGGAGGCCCTCCTGCACTTGCATGGAAACAAAATGGAGGCATGCCCACATTTGCCTTGCAAACAAAATGGAGGCACGCCTGCATTTGCTTGTTAACAAAATGGAGGCACGCCTGCATTTGCCTGTAAACAAAATGGAGGCCTGCCTTTGCTTCAAAACAAAATGGAGAGTCTCAGAGTACAGGCGTGAGTGGGGAGATGGCATGAGTGTCTGATGAATAGATACATCGGGTTACTCAGGGGCAGCAATGATGGGGCGGTGGTTAGCGGAGGAGCTGGCATGGTGCTCTAGGGATGCAAAGGTCTAACTTTGAACAAGAAAGTCTCACTTTAAACAAAAAAAAGGCAATCACAAAATAATTAAAAAGTAGCATTTTACCACATTTCATCAATCACAGAATTCAGCAAGAATACGACAAAACATTGCATAAAACACTAAGTTCAGATGATGCAACTTTCCAGGCGTGCTACTCAGCCTACATCCTTCCACCAACCCGCCCATCCCCAAACCAAGAAAGCATGTTGCTAAAGATGGCGCAGCCTAAAGCAGGGCTGGAAAAATGCATCACCTGCCCCCCCCAAACAACAGGTATCACTTTAAAGAACAAGGCCGCAATCACAACATTAAGCACAGTAGTTATGACAAAGAGTCTTTCCAGGTGTGCGTATCCACCACCTACCGAGCCAAGAATGGTGCTCAAGATGGCGGAGACAGCCTCTGTGGACAAGCACACCTGGAAACAAATGCTGCCTGTACATGCAACTCCTCAGCATTGCGCTTTAAAATAAAACAAAAAAACAAAAAAAAAGCACATTTCAACATACCACATCTCCTGGTCACCCTCCCCCACCACAAGCATTGACATTAAATAAAAAGGCAGCATTCACAATTCAGCACAATAACAATCCAGACACAGCGTCTTTCCAGGTGTGCTTATTCACCACCCACTGAGCCAAGAAAGCACCCCCTCAAGATGGCCGAGTGAGCCTCTGTGGACAAGCACATCTGGAAACAAACGCTGCCTACAAATGTAACGTCTCAGCAGCTCATTTAAAAAAATGTAAACGTACCAAATGTTAACATATTTCAATCACAGAATTCAGCAACAATATGACAAAATGTTGCAGAGACCACCAGGTCCAGCTGATGCATCTTTCCAGGCATGCTTCTCATCCTACACCTTTCCACCAACCTTCCCCACCCCACCTGTAGGGAACTACAGACCAGTCAGCCTCACCTTGGTAGTGGGGAAGATCATGGAAGCACTACTGAAGGAGAGATTGGTGGAACATCTGGTTGTCAATGGACTACGGGACCCAAGGCAGCATGGTTTCACCAGGGGGAGGTCATGTCAGACCAACCTCATTGAATTTTTTGACTGGGTGACTAGGGAGGTGGATCAGGGGAGGGCAGTGGACATGGCCTATCTGGACTTCAGCAAGGCCTTTGACACTGAGCCACATAGAAGACTATTACACAAACTGGGGAATATGGGTGTGGGCAGGACAGTAGTGTGGTGGGTAGGTAACTGGCTGGGTGGCAGGACACAGAGGGTGGTGGTAAATGGCTGTCACTCCACAGAGGGAAGAGTGACCAGTGGGTACCACAGGACTGTGCTTGGACCGGTCCTATTCAACATCTTCATCAGTGACATTGCGGACCTGAAGGCAGAATTTCACTGTTCGGCTGATGACACAAAGCTCTGTAACAGAGTAGACACACCAGAGGGTGTAGACAAAATGAGAAGCGACCTGCAGAAACTTGAAGAATGGTCAGGGTTTGGCAGTTGAAATTCAATGCAAAGAAGTGCAAGATAATGCATATGGGCACAAAAACCCTGGCACAATATATCAGTTGGGGGTGAGGATATAGCATGCACCAAGCAGGAAAGGGATCTTGGGGTTGTCATCTCTGATGACCTCAAGGTAGGGAAACAGTGTGACAAGGCAGCAGGTAAAGCACACAGGATTCTGGGATGTATATGCAGGGGCATCACCAGCAGGAAAAGGGAGGTCATAATTCTGCTATATAAGACACTAGTGAGGCCCCACCTGGAGTACAGTGTACAGTTCTGGAGACCATACCTACATAAGGACATAGACAGGGTAGAGAAGATTCAGAGGAGGGCAACAAAGATGGTGCATGGATTGCATCACAAGTCCTATGAAGACAGGTTAAAGGAACTGAACATGTACTCCCTGGAGGAGAGGAGGGAGAGAGGGGATATGATAGAGACATATAAGTATCTTACAGGGAGGAACAGGGTGCAGGAAAACACTATTTTTAAGCGAAAAAGATGTTCCAGGACTAGAGGGCATGGGATGAAGTTGGAGGGAGGACGATTCAGAGGAAACATAAGAAAGAATTTCTTTACAGAATGGGTGGTGGACAAGTGGAACCAGTACCGTAGGAAGGGTGGGGCGGGTGGTGCTCCCGCCCCGGGCGCAAGTCTCCGAGGGGCGCATTTCCCATTGAAGCTCATGTTATAATTCACTTGTGCTGCCGCTTTAAATCTTTTTTTTTATTTTATATTTTGGTTCTATAATTATACAAAATCAAATGACTGTCAGCAGGGCGGGGTGCATCTGCGGACCAAGGCCCAGCAAGTGGTGGGGGGAGTCACAGATGGTTGCACAGTCTAGAGTTACCGGCAGCTCCGTTCACTTCCTGTCTTGTGCGACTGACCCGGCGTGGGGGCATTTCGAGAGCGTGCGTGAAGGGCTTCCGGCTGTGCACTGCTACTCTTGTGTTGTGCACTGTACAGCACGAGGGAGAAAGCGTGCGAGGCAGATTAGGTCAAAGAAGGCGATGAGAGCAGCAAGTTCTCTAAGTTTTGGACATTTTCCTTGCTCTTTCCCTTCGACAGGTTCCCGCCGTGCCCCACCTACCGGCTAAGCTGGAGAGTCTCCGCCGTTAGGAGCCTGGGCACCAGCTCGCAGCTAATTTCTGGTGAGTTTAGTCCAACTTTGGAAAATGCAGGCTGCCAGTCACGTTAGTTGGTACTGGATTCGATCTGTTTGAGCTAAGGGGGATACAACCGGAAAGCAAGGCATACAACTTTGGGATTTTACAGGAAAAACAGCAGACCATTGCCTCGTGCTGGAGCAGGTGTAGCCAGGTACAACCATTTCCTCTTAAGGAAGGGATGCATTGTTCTGCAAACTCCTTTTTATGTTGATTTGACATCGTTACATTTTGTTGATGAGGCTGTACAAGAGGGAAAAAGCTATCTGGTGTGGTGCCTGGAAGAGAAGGAGAGGGTGTCTTGATAACTGTAAGAGATGCTGTTAGACTAGTAGTTTGGTGCTGATGTTGCTATAACAGACCTTACAAGGAAGAGCACTAAAATGAAAAAATAAAATAAAAAAAGACTTGTTATTTAAGAACAAAACACAGTCGTGCAGTACTCTGGATAATAGCGGTGCAGGAAGCAGAAGTTTTGATTTGCATTTTGTGTTTATTTAACTAAATTACAGCCAAGTGCTGAATTCAGCAGACCTGCAGCGTCTTTGCTGTTTATTTATTGTTCTTGCTTGTTTTCCTTTTGGATGGGAGTCTCAGGTTGTCATGAATAGGGTGTGAAATGTTAATGGGTTAACAGGTTTTTATTCCAAGTGAGAATTTTTTTTTTTTGCTGTTTATGTTATACTTTGGAGGAAAATATGATTTTAGCTGGTCTATTTTTGCCAAGAAAAAAATTGATTTGTGGAATATGATATTTTATTTATTATTTTGCCTTTCTTTGTTGCAAAGCAAAAGTGGCAAAACCGATGCCTGGTTTTGTAGGGAGACTGTGCCTAAAGAAAAGAGGCAGAGGGAAGGGAAAACACTGGACGTCTTTCCCAAAAGAAGCCAAGGCTCAGAGAATAAGAACAGGGCTCATTTATGGGAAATCATAACATTCTCTTTGGTGTCAGAATATATGTATGTGCGTGCCGCTTTGCAAGTTTTATTGCTATGTGTTTGGGCTGTAATGACAGGAAGGATTTTTCTCCCCTAAGCTTTCCTGGGTTCTCCCTCTTCTCATGAAATAAATGTTGTAGATAGCATGCATGCTATACTTTGTTTTTATGAAACCATCCCATGTAGGTGTGAGTGAAGGGGGTGTGTATGTATGATTATATACAGAGGACAGCCTGCCAAGCCACATTACCGCTCTTTTTTCACCTGACAAATGTATTTCTTTAAACCGGAGCTCTATGTATATTGCTTGTTGTTATTTGATGTGTGCTTGTTTAGCACTGTTGATTTTCAGATATGAAATTTTATATGTGTGTGTGTGTGTGTGTGTGTGTGTGTGTGTGTGTTTTCTACATGGAAACACAGACGCATTTACTATATGTGTGGATGCACAGAGTGATTGTGATGGTACAGTAAAATGCAGTTTTATTTTGTGTGGTAGCATGTATGTATCTCAAAACACTAAGGAGAAGGGAGAGAGAAAAATAGAAAATAAACAGTCGGGGGGTGGGAATGCTGCAATAGGGAAGGTAGCAGCTAAGGTGAGTGTGGTGTTGTGGAGGTGTTCAAGCCACTGTAGGATGGGGGGCGGAGTCTGGTTATGGTCTAGAAGGGTGGTCAAGCAGCATTGAGTGCTGGAGATAGTCTAGCTGAAGGAAGGATGGTCGGGGGTGGAGGCCTTTTTCTTCTGTTAGGTGGTGGTGATTCTGCTACAGGGGTAGTGGAGCCTGCCATCATGGCTGAGTGAGTGGGCTCATGGGGATACATCCCCTATGTGAGGATGGGTGGTTGCAGGTGGGGCATCTTAGAGGTACACGTGTCCAGCACTCGAGGACTGCATCTATGCCTCTGAGGTGCCTATATATGCCCCATGAGCCACTCTCGATGGAACTGTTGGTCAGATAGTTGTCACAACAACTGCAGCTGCACTGCACACCTCTGATGAGAACCAGCCAGTGTCTTAGACTTCCACACCTCAGATTCTATGGGGAGCAAAGTTTCCTAAGAATCAGGGGTGAGGAGCATTATAACAAAAGTATGTTTTTCCTTCAAAAAAAGCCCCCAAAACTCACTACAGAACATGTAAACAACCTAGAGCTTCTGGGGCCTTGTGGCCCCGAACCACTAACTGTTTTCAGGGCGCAACTTAGTCTCTTGCCCAGGGCTTAAAAATGCCTTCCTCGGCTCTGAGTGGAACACCCTGCCAGAGGAAGTGGTGGGGGCTGAAACAATCACGGGATTTAAGAATGCATGGGATAGACATAAAGGAATTCTGGAGGTCAGGGGTAAGGGGCAACAGTCTTCTAAGAAAACAAACTGAACTTACAAGCTCAAATGGGCAGACTGGGTGGGCCATAGGCCCTTATCTGCCGACACTGTCTATGTATCTATGTATAAACCAAGAAAGCACATGGCATTCAAGCTGGCTGAGCCTTAAGCAGGCCTGGAAAAATGCATCTCCTGATCACCCTACCCCCCACAGCCACAAGCATTGACATTAAATAAAAAGGCAGCAATCACAATTCAGCACAATAATAATCCAGACACAGCGTCTTCCCAGGTGTGCTTATTCACCACCCACTGAGCCAAGAAAACGCCCCCTCAAGATGGCCGAGTGAGCCTCTGTGGACAAGCACATCTGGAAACAAATGCTGCCTGCACATGCAATGCCTCAGCATCTTACTTAAAAAAATTTAGAAGTACCACATTTTAACTCATTTCAGTCACTGAATTCAGCAAAAATATGGCAAAACATTGCATAAAACACCAGGTCCAGTTGATGCATCTTTCCAGGCATACTTCTCGGGCTACACCTTTCCACCAACCCCCCACCAAGCCAAGAAAGCACATGGCACTCAAGCTGTCCAAGCCTTAAGCAGGCCTGGAAAAATGCATCTCCTGGTCACCCCCCCAGCCACAAGTCTCAACATTACACAAAAAGGCAGCAGTCACAATTCAGCACAATAATAATCCAGACAGCATATTTCCAGGTGTGTTTATTCACCACCCACTTCGACAAGAAAACATGACCCTCAAGAAGGCTGAGTGAGCCTCTGTGGAAAAGCACACCTGGAAACCAATGCTGCCTGCACATGCAGCTCCTCAGCATCTCACTTTAAAATAAAAAATAAAAACTTGCACATTTCAACATATCACTTATGATGATGCATCTTTCCTGGTGTGCTTCTCGGCCCACATCCTTACACCAACCCCCTTCCCTCCCCAAACAAAGAAAGCATGGTGCTCAAAATGGCCGAGCCTTAAGCAGGCCTAGAAAAATGCATCATCTGGATCCCACTCCTAATCATAGGTCTTGCTTTAAACCAAACAGGCAGCAATCACAACATTCAGCACAAATAAAGATGTCATTGCAACATACCAGCTGCAACTGATGCATCTTTCCAGGTGTGCTTCTCTGCCTACACCCTTCCACCAATCCCCCAACCTCCCCAAACCAAGAAAGCATAGTGCTCAAAATGGCCTTAAGCAGGCCTGGAAAAATGCATCTCCTGGTCACTCCCTCCCCCCCCATCCACAAGTCTTGACATTAAACAAAAAGGCAGTAGTAACAATTCAGCAAAGCATCTTTCCAGGTTTGCTTATCCATCACCCACTGAGCCAAGAAAGCATGGCACTCAAGATGGCTGAGTGAGCCTCTGTGGACAACACCTGGAAACAAACACTGTCTGTACATGCAACCCATCAACATCTCGCATTAAAAGACCCACACAAAAAACAAAACAAAACAAAAAAAACACATTTTAACACATGGCAGCTCACAAAATTCCACAGGACTAAGGCAAAGTGTTGCATAAAGCACCAGCCCCAGCTGATGCATCTTTCCAGACATGCTTCTCGGCCTACATGGTTCAACCCCCTGCCCAAACCAAGAAAGCACATGGCACTCGAGATGGCCGAGCCTTAAGCATGCCTGGAAAAATACATCACCTGGCCCCCCCTTCCCCCAACCACAGATCTCATTTTAAGACATAATGGCAGCAATTACAAAATTAAGCATGAATAATAAAACAGAACAGTTGTCAATCATAATCCTGCACAGTAATAATCAGGACCATGCATATTTACAGGTGTGCTTATCCACCAGCCACCAAACAAAGCAAGCATTCTTCAGAAGGCCAAACAGCGTGGTGATCACCATCCTCAAAACAAAAATAAAAACAAACACACCTGTAAAAAAACATTGCCTGCCTCATCTTGACTTTAAAAAATAATAAACACAAGAACATACCTGGACAATAGCCTCATCTGTGACAAAACAACTCACATTATGCAGTTTACAGTTTCCATCCCAAAAGATAGTGGTCCACAAAACATAAGGCAGAGGCAGCATATTATTTAAAAAAAAAGCACCAAAAGGGCACTGACTACACGCCAGAAGAATACTTGGCATGTGTACAATAATGGGCATTTGCAATGATGGGCAAGTGTCTCCAGCAAGACTTTGTGTGGCTTTCAATCCATTTAACAGCAGAGTTTTCACCCAACCCCAACCACCACAGGAATCAAATAAAAGAAACTGGCTGCAGCCCTTCTGAGAGACTCCCTTAATTATTAGGGTCCACATCAACCCCCCCAAAAATACACAAAAAATGGATTTAGTGTGCCCCCCAACAAATCACTTGCTTTTGCTTACTTTGGTGCATCATGGCACCTTCCTTTGGGATTAATCTGGGCAAGCACGTTTAGTCCCCATGCTGTTGCTACATGGGGGGGGGTAAGTTGGTTCCCCTGTGGCTCACACAATGCTCGGTTTTATTACAAATGCAAGAAAAAGCACATCAAAACAAATAATACTCCCCAGCAGTGGCAGCCAGTGCAAATATCCTTACCTCAAGTGGCGCAGCAAACAACCCGTGGTGCAACAAACAGCCAGTGGCGCAACACACAGCGTGGTACAAAGTATGGCGTGGCGCAGTCAACAGGTTACTTGGAGGTGGACACAGCTCTCCAAACACACCAAGAAATCACAAGCAAAGGGGACTCAGCTGAGCAGTACACAGGCTTTTAAGGCTCATCAGAACCTGCGTACTGCTGACGTCCCCTTATATCACGACATGGTACTGCTGTGAGTGGGTCGGGTCGCATAGTGGTGCAGTCACATACAGGGAATGAAGACACGAAATGGGGACAGGGGTTAAATCTCACCACAATCAAAGGGAGAGCGCAGGACTGTATGAAATGATTGACAGCCACGTACCTAGAAACCTTTTGATAGCACCAGGGGAAATTCCTAGGACTGAAACTCAGGAGCAAAACATTTGTGGGGCATTTTAACTTTAGCCTTACACAGAACACTGTGTGTTGCCTGCGCCATGGCAGTTTGTACAGTGAAGTTTATAACAGCCAATGTAGAAATCGGGGGGAACGTATGTAAGCTTAAAAAAGAGACACACCACGCAGTTTTTTTAAATGATTTTTATTAACAACAGATGGGGTCCCCCCAAGGCAGTTCATACTTTTGTTCCCCACCACTGTGATCTGTGTCTTTTACTCACTCCCTACCTTTCTTTTTACTCCTCTGATACTCTCTGACCTGGTTGGTATCTCTCTGCCCAATTCCACCTGTAAAAGGCTTGTCTGGCCCATTCTAACCGGCTTGTCTTTCTGTACTACCCCAAATGTGTGTCTGTGGCTGCTTACAGTATAATATAGCCAGATAATGCATGATATAGGTGTTTCGGAATCCATTTTGGACTCTCAGATGTGCTAAGATAAGTTGCTTTTTTCTTCAGTCATGTCTTATTGTCAATTGTGCTAAGTCTGAAGTCTGGTCTACGCATACCCGAAACTGGAACTGTTGATGTTGATATGGATAGTATTGTTTTGTGTATCCTACTGATGTTGTGCAAAGGTTGGAAAATCAATAACATTTTACATGATAAAAACAACAGGCAAAGCATATGCAGAATATCACACACACAAGATATTCTCATCTTGCATGTCACAATTTGCTGCTGCAAATATGTGCATTTTCTTAGATGGCCAGCTAAAAAAAGACTGAAGTAAAAATATTAAAACTATGTCAGGTATCTTTTGAGATGACCATCTATGAAAAACACATATTATATTTGCAGTGGCTATTTTGGTAAGAATTTAAATTAGTAATACAACTATATTGTACTGTGGTAACCCTTTCTCGTGAACAGACCTGACTGTGAATTTCATCTTATTTGGAGGATTCTGTGTGGGGAACACAGGCTGAGGGAAGACACCATCAGTGGGAGGGCTCAGGGAGGGAGCTAGCAGGCAGTGCTGCAGGTGCCGATGGTGGTGCTCAGGGCCACAAGGCTGCAGTCCACCAATAGGGTGGTTGTAGTTTTGAACAAAAGAGACTGTAATCTGTTCCTCTTCTGCAAAGCAAAACCGAGAGTGAGCAGAGGCTTGGGAGGAGCAGCATCCAGGGAAGTGTTCTTTTTTCCGTATTTCAAGCCATGTCAAAAAGGGTAGTGCATCATTAATGGGATTGCGAATTTCATTTTGTTTGGGGATTCTGTGTGGGGAATATGCGTGGAGGGAAGACTCCATCAGTAGGAAAACTGAGGGAGAGAGCTAGCAAGCAATGCCCCAGGTGCCATTGGTGGTGCTCAGGGCCACATGACTGCAGTCCACCAATATGGTGGTTGTAAGTTTGAACAAAAGGGTCTGTAGTCTGTAACTCCTCTGCAGAGCAATGCCAAGAGCGAGTGGAGGCACAGGAAGGAACAGTGTCCAGGGAAGTGTTCCTTTTTTACCTTACTTTGAGCTTTTGTTTAATTGGGCACTTCAACACTAATGGAACTGTGACTAAGCTTGTTTTGGGGATTCTGTGTGGAGAACATGGGTGGAGGGAGGACGCCATCTGTGGGAGGGTTGAGGGAGGGAGCTAGCAGGCAGTGCTGCAGGTGCCGCTGGATTTGCTGAGGACCATGTGGCTGCAATCCTCCAATAGGGTGACTATTGCCTCTATAAAATACCTAGGGGGCCAAGTCACCTTGAAGTGTGAGTGATCCCGAACCATGAGTGATACAAAGCAAGAGCGTAGTGTCTGACTTGGTGGCATCTGGGGACATCAGCAGGCCATCTGCAGGGAGGACTGCAGGCCACAGTCAACACTAGTCTGTAGAGGGTAAGTAAGGTAAGAAAAGGTAAGGGAAGAGTAAATAGGAGTTTAATAAAGGTAGCAGGGTGCCTGATCTAGGGACAGTCTCCCATGTGGGAAATTGGTAGTAGTAGTGATGTTAGGGGAGCTTTGATGTGCACTATCTAGGGTCATCCTGCAGAAGAACTAGCAGGAAGGATAACAGCCATATCTGGGGATCTCAGCTACGTCCTATCTAGGGTCAGCCTATGGAGAGTTAGTAGGCATTAAAAGTTAGTAGGAAGTGCATTCTTAAGGCAGGCCTGCAAATAGCTCAAGGTAGAAAATACAAAAGGTTAAAGGGGTTACCTAAGTACGCTTTTTTGAGGGCCTAGAAATGTGTCATGTGGGGAGGGGGCATGCAGTGGGGGCAGTGGGACAGGAAGGGTTGTGGGGTGCAGAAGATATGGAGCTGTGGTGTTTCTGGGAGCAATCTGGGAGATAGGGGAATTCCTGATTTGCAGGAAGATTAGTCAGCTGAGGGTGGAGGTGTGGAAGCTGGGGCAGGAAATGGGTGCATTGATGGTGGGGGGATTTATAGAGTCATGCAGGAAGGGACAGAGGAGACACAAGGCTTGGTGGCAGGAAAGGGGTTGGGAACAGGTTCAACCACAAGATGAAGGTGGGTCCAAGGTCGGGGTAGGAAACAACAGGTACATAGGCAGGTCCCATCCACGGATCCCCCTCCCCAGTGGAAGAGAAGGCCCAGGGAAAGGGGGTGGTTTACAGTGAAGGGTAAGGCTGGATGGGGAGGGCCAGTGGTGGCATCTATTGAGCTGCAGATGCAGAACAGAGTTCTACTATTGGTGAAGGAGGAGGAAAGGAAACCTAGAGGAATGGGGAGAGACAGTGGGATAGGGAAGGAGGGAGGGAGTGGGGCGACACATCAGGGGATGTAGGGAGGGGATGGGAGACATTGGGTTCAGGTGAAAGAGGAAGGACAGGTGAAGAAAAGGAGGGGGAGAGTAAGTGAGAATGAGGAAGCAGGACACAGGGGAAGCATAAGGGGAGGGTAGAGGGCAGGCTGGGGGAAGAGCAGAGAGGTAAGATAGCGGGCATGCTGGGGGAGTGAGGAGGGAGGGGAAGAGGACAGCTAGGGTAGAGGGAAAATACAAGAGGGAAAAGAAGGGAAAGGGGAAATAGGTGGGAGTGGGCATCAGGATGGACAGAGAGGAGGACCAGCTCAAGATGGAGAAGGGAGTGTGGTAATCATGAGAGATTCAATAGTGAACAGGGTGAGATGGGGTGGGAAAGAGTCAAGGGCAAGCCAAAAGAGGGTAAAATGTATGCCAGGGATAATAGAAGGAAGAGAGGGATTGCTGACAGCACAGTACATGGGTTGGGGGGAGCCAAACCACACATTATAGTACACTTGGGCATGAATGACCTTGCAGAATGTGAGGTGAGGAAGGTGCAAGAGAGCTTCTGGGAAGTGGGGAGAATTTGTAGTGAGTCAGAGAGAACTGTAGCTTTCTCAGCGTTACTTCCAGTCCCGAGGGCTAGTACGCCAAGGAAGGCAAGCATAGAGGAATTTAATGGATGGCGTAGCGGGTGGTGTGAACACGAGGGGTATGGGCTTCTTTGGGACTGGGGAGGAACCTGGAATGACAAAACCTCCATACACCAGACACATTGTATATGAGCACGCAGAGTGCAAGGCTCCAGAAGGGCAAGTTGGAGGAATACATAGGGAACAGCCTCAATGTAAGCTGACGGGGGTGAGAGGAGGCAGCAGGGTGCACTGTCACCAGAGAGAGGGGGGCTAATAGACCTCCCCTCCTAATCAGGACCTAATGGGGAGGAGGTGGATGACAAGGGTGGAAGTCAGAGGAGTGACTGAAAAAGAAGGGTGGTTATGGGGGCAGATCAAGATAAAGGGAGGTATCGAGTTGTACTGGAGAGTGTTGTCTCTGAATGCCAGAAGCCTGAGAAACAAGATGGCACTCTTGCAGTCACTGATGGCAGAGGGAGAAGCGGATATAGCAGCCATCACACAGACATCGGCCACACTAAACCACAATTGGGACCTTGCAGTTCCATGGTATAAACTATACAAGCAGGATAGGGAAATAGGAAGTGGGTGAGTGGCTCTGTAAATGAAGGAAGGGATAACTTGTACCTGACAGGAAACAGCAGAGGGATAAGACTGAAGCACTGGGGGTGCAGGTACAATCAACTAGGGGGAAGACTAAGGATGTGGGTGGTCTACAAGCCATCATCCCAGGAAGAGGAATTAGACAGGGTACTAGGGTCTCAGATCAGCGAAATGGTCAGTAAGAGGGAAGTAGCAATAATCGGGGATTTATCTACCTGGGGTGGATTTGAAAATATCAGCTACTTCCTGCACTAGGGAGCAAGTACTGCTGGATGCATTTCAGAGTGGCTTCTTGGCCCAGGGTGTCTTGGAACTCACTAGGGAGAGTACTATACTGGATTTGGTCCTGTACAACTGTGACATGTTCAGGATGTGACAGTGGAAAAGCCCCTTGCAGGGAGTGATCAACACATGGTGTGGTTCCACCTGGACATGAGCAGAGGGATGGTCAGAACTGGGACAAGGGTTTTGGACTTTAGGAGTGCTGCTTTGGAAGGAGGGGAGAAATTCTAATAGGCCATTTTCCTGGGATCAAAAGGGAAGTGGACGCAGAATAAAATGGACACTAATAAAGAAGGAATAGCAGGCAGGCTCAACTTCTCATTCACCACTTGAACAAATATATTATTTATTTATTTGTTTGTTTACGTGGTAGGTGCACTGAGCCAATGGACCATTTTCAGGCATGACCCGGGCCATAAAGATGGTACAAATGGGTCATACAGATACATACAATTCAAATACATTGGTTTAGGATGTACAGGGATGTGGGATCCATGACAGTCGGTTGTTGTCGACCCAGATTAAAGCGACACCTTTATGTCAACCACAGTTGCGGTCTGCATAAAGGCACCCACTTTAGACTATGCTTTATTTGGGGGCTTTCACCCTAGGCTCCCATATGGGGATCTGGCCCCCGTGACCCTAATAACTAAAATAATCAACCTAAGCCAGAGTTGATCTGGAAGGGGTAAGACCCCCAGAAAGCAGTGCCGTGGTCCCATGCAGGTACTACAGCGACCTGTCACTATTGTTGCTGTAATGTCAGTCGAGGTAAAATTGTCACCGTAGCAATGGCATACCCAAAGATATGTTACAGAGTCAATATATTTGGGATACATTGGTACAACAGTTAACAATACAGAAAATAAAAAGTGCTAGTGTACAATAACAGAAAATACAATACATGTAAAGTGCAAGGTCAGGTAACATACAGTGAGTTACAGGCATGGCTGCCTTTGTGCATACACAAATGAAAGGTGAGCACTAGTGCAGATCATACTTGAGATGTAAATAGCCACATAATAAATGTTTCTTTTGCTCAAGTAACATTTATCTCAAAGATAAACTTGTTTGTTAATAAAAAGTTGTGTTTGTACAAAAAAAGCAAACATACAAATCTGCACAAGGACACAAACAACTGACCAGCCAGTCACCCACTAACCCCAACGCTTCAGTGTAAGCCTTCTACAAGGGATGTTACAGGCATGTATGCATGTGATTTTTCTTTGTTTTTTAGGACAGTTCAGACAAGCTATGGACATTGGGAGGACTCACATTTGGGGTCACCTGGATGGGCATTGACATTTGAATTCTGCCAGAAGCCAGGTTTTGAAATGTTCTTTGAAGGAGATGTGGGAGTCTAGGGAGGTGAGGAAGGCTGGAAGTTAGTTCCAAAGGGTGGGGTCAGTGATAAATATGGCACTTTGGCCCATGCAGCAAGTGCATGCCAATGTTTTTTAACATCTTCCACCAGTCTAGAATGTGAAAAAAGTGGTGAAAAAATTCAGTCTTGTCTCTGTATTATTGTTCAGTTTACCCTTAATAAGTTCTGCTCTAGTCTGACTAGTAGCGAAATCATATGCATTCTGTGTAGCATTTATGTTATAGCCTCTCTCTATAACTCTATCAGTCAAATCAACTGCCCCTCTTTCAAAGCTTTCTGGGTGTATCACAATTTATTTTTAACTTAAGAAACTTGATGTCATAGGGTCTGTGTGCACTGAGACCATCTTTGTTTCTCTATTTAAAGACTATTACAACAGCACTGCTAATGTCTATCTCTTACTATTTTTTTGTCTTTGCTTTCCAGTTTCCCCATCTACAGGAAGACCACCTGTAGATGTTCTTCTCAATCCTGTAATTTACTCCTTCTTCTGGTCCCTGTAGCGTACACACACCCAGCTATCTCTCTATTAGCTTAACAGTCGGGTTCCTGCTCGATCGTGCGCATGTTTGCCTACTCGATCATGCACCTATGCCCCTGCACGATTATGCAAACAATAAGTAACAGAAATGAGCCATATATTTGAAGCCAAGCCACATAAAAAGAAAGCTTGGGCAAGAAATGGTGATTCCACTCCCGTAAGTGTGATTTTATTCTGCTGTAGCAGAGCCATGCTACCTCTTAACTGCAAAAGCACTACTTGCCTGCTAGTAAGAGAAATTTGGGGAACTGCCTTGCCCAGAAGTTGGCAGTCCCCCGTCGCCAGCTCAGCATGAGTCTTTGCTTGTCCTCAGAGCTTGTGAGGCTGAATTCTGCACCCATCCCGGGGAAAATGAGCCAGCATAGGCAGGGCAGCTTTTGGCTCTGCTTGGAACGCTGCACTTGGCGTCTGTTTATTTTATTTTAAAGCTTCCAGTGTTTACTAGAAATGAAGGTTGCATTTGGAGCTGGCCTAAACTGGGGAAAATAAAAAACAAAATGAGATGAAAGAGATGGTAATTACCTGCTGTATTTTGTTATTTGTTTTGGCGCACTTTTGCCACTTACAGCACCCTCTCCAGCTTTCTGCCTTTGCTATAGTGCCGGTCGGCCCTTTCTTCCCTTCTTAAATAAAGCAGAAAGCCTGTGGGAGGGGCCTGTCCTCAATGTTTGTGTAGAAAAGGTGTTCTTTTCACTTTCATATGTTGCGATCTGTTGATATCGTTATTATGGGCTGAAACTTGATGATGGTGACCTGATATATTACTTTGTAAGCATTTAAAGCTTGTTTTATTGCTGAGATAGAAAGGGGGCGCAGCCTAGCTCTATCACATGGTATAGTTCTAACATAAATGAGCTCTGTTCTCTAGGTTTAGTCAGTCTGGTGTAGGGTGGTGAGATACTAACCCTATGTGTCCCCTAGCAGTTTTTAGGTGGTACTGTACACAGTGTTGCGAACTGTGTTTTTCTTGTTGGTTTTGTTTTATACACACTTTACTCTTGGGGATGTTGTGTACTGTGTGCCACAGATGGCAGCTGGAGGCCAACAAAGGGTGTTTCTGTCTGTAAGTTTTCAAAATGTCAATGTTGACATTATTTAATTCCCCCCTTCTCAGCTCTAAATCCAGAAAATTGAATTTGTTGGGATCACTGGTGACAGAAAATGTAAGATAGAAATTAGTACTGTTCAAGTAGTCTACAAATTCCTGCAACTCTAGTCTAGTGTCTTTCTAGATCATTATTATGTCATCAATGTAATGTCTACATAGTACTAGCTTTTCAAGAAATGGATTGTTACCTGGATTTTGAATGAATTCAGACTCCCATTTGGCAACATACAGATTAGCCAAACTTTGTGCCATAGTGGTCCCCATTGCAGCACCTTTAATGTGTAGGTAAACGTCAGACAAAAAATAAATCAGTTATATTTCAAAACAAACTCTGAAAGTTTTAACAAGAGTTCACGGGGTGGGTGGGTCTGCTGACTCAAGTCTATAGTTAGGATAATAGGCTAAAGCAATGGGAGAACCGGATTTCTGCAAATCAGAAATGTGTTGGCATCATTATCAATCAGAAACTTTGTGAGGAAGATCTTAATAAAATGTTTGAAGCCCCTCTCTCCCAGATTTGAGGCATAACATTTTGACATCTGAACAGAGTCAAGCATTCGTAGCTCTTCAGAATGATAATTATGTGGTAATTAAGCCTGCTGCTAAGGGGACAGTATTGTTATACAGATTATGTGCCCAATTTTCAAATGTGTAGGTTTCACACAAGGTACCTGCGCCAAATGGGTACCTTGCATTACATTTTGTGGCAGTCCCGATTTTTGAATGCAGGGCTGCATCAAAATTGGGATACCTTGCACATAAGCTGCCCTGAGCCACCCTTGAAACAAAAGCACCCATGCACCAGGTAGCAAGGGGGCTTGTGCCATAGTAGGGTTGCAACACCCCCTTATTTGCAATTTTTGAAGCCCTACCATGGATGCAACTGGGGGCTCCACTTAGACCATCCAGGAGGTGGTCTAAGGGACTTGTGCCACAGTCACACACTGTAATGATTCGAGGGGACCTGAAAGTAGGGACTGGGAGCTGAAGGGGCATGCAGAGTACCATGGGGGCATCGGAGAGACATCAGGCATGACAGAGAGTGAAGTGACACACAGTGCTGGTACCATTTGCAGAGCCATACAGCCAAAGGGGAGGGACCACTTTGGGGGTGCCAGGGACAGACAGTGACATGGCCCAGGTGGGTAAAGCCCTGGCAGCTGTCCCATAGTTGACCACATTGTATAATCCTCTAGGTGGTAAGCTGGGGTTGTAGGTTGAGGGATGCCAGTGGTAGGGATAACATTCTCTGGGCTCTGCCGCAGTCCCCTCATACCCACCCTGCCACATTGTGGCAGGTTTCCTCACAACTACAGGGTTCTGCAAGGTAGCTGCCTATTGGGCATCTGCCAGGCCTGTGCCTACCTAGGGCATGTCACTGTCTGTCCCTTGCACCCCACCAAAGTGGTCCCATCCCATCAACTGTATAGCTCTTCAAACAGTACCTCTGCTGGTGCAACATCACTTCTTGTCATGCCTGCTGTTTCTCCGATGCCCCCTATGGCACCCCTCATGCCTCTTATGCCCTGGACCCCTTCTGACATGTAGATTCAACCCCCCAATCATCCCAGCCCCTCTAGTGTTGTGCTGGGCAGGGGACCAGATCCCTGCAGCAATTCCCGCAGCTGCACCAAATGTTTGGCACAAGCCTGTGGCTGTGGCAACTCCTGGATGTTTGGTGCAGGGACCCTCCCATTATAAAATTGGGTGCAGGGTCCCTGAGGCACTTGGAGTTCACCACAGCCCTAGAGCGATGCAACTTGCATTTCTCTAAGGGCTCTTTTAAAATTGGGTCCTATATGTCTGAAATTAATAATCAGCTTTCAAATAGAGAATTTTATCAGAAACATAACTATGTTCCAACATGGTAATTTAAACATTCAATAGATGAATGTGTAAATTTAGCTTTTCCAGAAGGTTTGATTGATAATTACACCAAATGTTTTTTATTTGCAGAATCCTATGAGATTTATAATCTATACCCTACCTAAAGTTCACAAATCTCTTAGTAATTCCGCTGGCAGGCCCATCATCAGTGGTATTGGTTCAATTACAGAACCTTTGTCTCAAAATGTCGATTTTCTTCATACAATCTTTTGTATCAGAGCTACGCTCATACATAAATGATACTAATGCTGTGTTGCAACTTATGCAAGACATAGAACTGAAACTGGTGCCCTATTGTTAAATGGATATTGAATCATTGTATACAAATATCCCCCATGAGGGTATTCCTGCTGCTTTAGCCTATTATTTTAACTCTACAGCAGAGCCAGCAGACCCACCCACTGAATCCTTGTTAAAATTATCAGAGTTTGTTTTGAACTATAACTGTTTCACTTTTTTGTCTGACTATTATCTACAAATAAAAGTATTATCATGGAGGCCACTGTAGCACCAAGTTTGGCTAATCAGTAAGCTGGCAAATGGGAGTCTCAATTCGTTCAAGATCCAAGTAACAACCCATTTTTTGAAAAGTTAGTACTGTACAGACATTACTCTGATGATGTCATAATGATCTGGAAAGGCACTAGACTAGAGTTCAATGTGCTCATGCAACTTAATCTGGTGTTGTGCTTATGCAACTTGCTGAATAAACTTTGTTATAGCCTTTAATCTCTCTGTGTCTTGGAAATACAACCCTGTAGGAATGCCAAAGGCAGGAACCCTGGAGTAGAGTTCCACCCCTAGAGGTGCCACAGGAAGGATTCCCTTAGGCTACAGATAGCTTAGGAAAAAACCCTGAGGAGAGAGGTTTGCCACTGGAGGAGGAGGAGGAGAGGATGGCAGGGCAAAGAAACAAGCTTCTGAATGAAGCAGGAAGTAAGGGTTTAAAATAGGTCAAGTGGGGGGTGACTGTTGCTTCAGCCATTGAACTACAGGCTTACAGCCTTTCAATTCAATGTGCTTACACAACTCAGTGTGCTGTTGTGCTTATGCAACTTGCTGAATAAACTTTGTTATGGCTGTTTAGCTCTCTGTGTCTTGGGAATACCACCCTGTAGGGATGCCAAAGGTAGGAACCCTGGAGGAGGGTTCTATCCCTAGAGGTGCCACAGGAAGGATTCCCTTAGGCTAAAAGTGGCTTAGGAAAAGCCCCAAAGAGAGTATAGATTGGAAAGCATTGCAAAGGTAACAAATTGATTAGAAACCATTGAGGATGTAATAAGTTGGCACTTAGATTGGAATATATACATGGTCATGAGAGATGAGGGTAGTGGTCAGAGATAACTGAAATGAGTAATGGTTTGAACATAGTTTGAATGAATAATAACAAGATGGCATGACTTCCCAAGGAGAGAGGGAACAGCAAAGGGGAGGCACCATCCATGTCTATCCAACATGGAAACCTACCTAAGGAAACTAGGGAATATACTATGAACAACTGACTACATATAGTATTATGAACTTTGGTGTTGAGGAGAAGAAAAACTCCCTTTTAAGAGGAGGAAACCTCTGGGGATCTGAGGCCTAGGTCGCCTTCCCTCTAGGCTAGGAGTGTTTTATTTAGTGATGGCTCTGCTTCTGCAATTTAGAAACCCAGTCTGAGGGGAGGAAATTATTCTGATTTGGAGAAAAGCTCTCATGATCCCTGTAACAGGAACACTATGAAGGGTTGTGAGAGATCTCTGCAACAATGGAAGCTCTGAAGGTTGAGCAAGACCCCCAAGGTGGGAGGGGGAGAGCAATGACCACTGAGGCACTCAGCCAGCTTACTGACTAAAACAGACCAGGTGAACCAGAGGTGGTTATGGGGAGAATAGCTTAGAGGGCACCACCAAACTTGATTCAGCCAGCTAATGAAGTACTCTTGGGCATGAGGGACCCATCTCTCATAACTAAAGTCTTAAATTCTACATCGAGAAGTGCCATCAGTGGTGGAAATGGCTAATGCTCTGCCCGGAGTGAGAACATTCCCACTATGGGCCAGATCAGAAGGACCATGCCCTGAGGTTCACATGCTCAAGATGCAGACTTTGGTGCAGAACGAGACCGTCGACCGCAGGGAAGCCCTGAGCCATAGAAAGTAATAGTCATGGCTGGCAAGCCTCCGATTTATGAAAGAGAGCAGACAGATTACTATGAAGCAGTACATATGAAGTGGCTGGGTGAAGCCAGTGGCTGTCAGTTAGGTATTGGTATACGATATGACTGTCTGAGATGATTGACTGATACAATGGACTGATATGATTGGCTGATGAGACTGATGGATAGAAATGCTTAATATGATTGAGTGATATGAGTACAGCCAGCAAAAACAAGCTAACCAATTCTACTATGGAAGCTAGATTAATGGTATCATGGAAGATAGGTGATTGAATAGTGAGAGGTTGTGAAGCCATTAAGCAGTGAGAGGCACCGATGCCAGAAATTGCTTCAATGAGGTTTAGTAAATTGAATCGATGAGGTGTAGCAGTGATTGCTATGGTTGCAGTAGAAATAGAAAATTAATATGGGTGGCATAAATGCCTTAAATGCCTTTTAGGCATAGTTAAGTTATTCGAGTAAGGAGCATTTACAACATGGTAATGGAATGGAATTAAAATCTTGAAATCCATGCAATGAAAAATGTGCAAGCCATGTCAGTTATGAGGTTACTAAACTGCAACTATAATGTTGGTAGGGTAAACTCCCCCCAAAATAATAGCCAATTGAAATGCTGAAGTTTCAGTATGGTAGAAGTCAGAAACAGGCTGCTGAAGTTTTTGTAAAAGTATGGTCAGAAATAGACTGCAAGGCCCTTGGTAAAAGTATGGTTTGGTAAAATTCTGAGGCTGTAGATTAGGTAGCATGTTAGTGATGAGGAGGCCGGGTGAAGCCAGCAGCCTGGGAGAAGCAGAAGGCTATGCTGAAATAGCAACATGTAAGCCTGGATAACACAAACACAGGGAGTGCAGGGAGCAAGCACTGAGTGAGTAAAACCAGAGCTGCAGAACAGACACAGTATAACAGGGAGCCAGTACTGAGAGGGGCAGGTGTAAACAATTAAAATGATGAGCACAAGGACTGCATGAAAACAACAATTGGAACAGAGAGTACACAGGTAACAGGTACAGATAAAAGAGAAATTACATGGAACATAAAGCAAACAAGGGGAGCTAGAACTAAAAGCCCCAAATGAAAATAAAGCAAACACAAGCACCGAAGCAGAAGGGAGAAACAAACTACTGAGAGAGAAGCAATACAGACTGCAGCCAGAGGCAAAATACTGACCCAGAAGCAGTATACAAACCAGGCAGAGAGCCCAGCACAACCAGTGGCTTCCAAGCACAAGGGAAGGTAGAAGACAAACAATACATGGGGTGGGGGGCAGGGTCCAAGGAAAGGCCAGTCCCAGAGAGAGGGCAGACAGAGCCTCTGGCTGCAAAGAAAAAAGCTTCTGAATGAAGCAGGCAGTAAGGGTTTAAATAGGTCAGGTTGGGGGCATGGCTGTTGCTTCAGCCATTGAACTACAGGCTTACAGGCTTTCAGTTGCAGGAATTTGTGGACTACTTGCACAATATTAATTTCTTTCTTAAATTTTCTGTCACCAGCGATCCCAATAAAGTCAATTTTCTAGACTTAGAGATATGAAGGGGGGAGCTGAATAATGTCCACACTAACATATTTTGCAAACCTACTGATAGAAATACCCTATCATCTATTTCGTCCGGCATCTCCTTCTCTGAGATCCTGCCAGTCTGGGAGAGGGGAGCAGATGGACAGAAGGTCAGAGAAGGGGAGATAGGGGAGCTAAACACGTGGCTCAAGGGCTGGTGCCAGGAAAAAGGACACAGATATGTAGGGAACTGGCAACAGTTCTGGGAGCGAAAGTTCTTTAAATTTGATGGACTGCATCTGACTAAGGAGGAGTCAGTGCATTGGGGCAGAAGTTTGGACGCTTTGCAGAATTTTTAAACTAGCAAATGGGAGAGGGTGCAGCACCCATCACGTCAAATGGAAGAACACCCTCCCGCCTCAGCTAGTGGTCAAACAGGGATTCAGCATGTTTGCAGTTCATTTGCATCCACCAGGTAAGAAAAAGGTTTGTCTCCCCTACGACTTACAGGGGTAATGCCAAACCTCACCCAACAACTAACACACCAAAATCTGGCTAATGGAAAATCATGTACACAATGCTCACAGCCTGGGAAATAAGATCCCAGACCTACAGGCAATAATGTCAGAGGCTAAACTGGACATAGTTGCAATTAGTGAGACGTGGTTTACCAGTAAGCACACTTGGGAGACTTTAGTACCTGGCTATGTATTGTTCAGAAGAGACTGAGGTGCAAAAGGGGAGGAGGGCCCTATGTCAATGAAAATATCAAAGCTACAGAAATTCAGAATACACATAAGGAGCCAGAAGAACTGTGGGTCACCCTGGAAACAGGAAATGGGACAGCCATAAGAACTGGGGTTGTCTACAGGCCCCCAGACCAGGGGGAGGACATAGACACATTACTGTTAGAAGATATACAAAACATGACAGCTAAAGCAGAGGTTCTGATAATGGGAGACTTCAACATGCCAGATACAGATTGGTCAATACCAGCAGGAACATCTGCCAGTACTAGACACATAGTGGATTCCCTGCAGGGGGAGGGCCTCAAACAACTGGTACAGCAACCCACAGAGACAAGGCTATCTAGATCTAGTACTGACTAACAAGGAAGGGATCACAGATCTCCAGATAGAAGGTCACCTGGGGCCAGTGACCATCACATGGTATGGTTCAATTTGGCTACTACATCTAAATCATCCCATTCCAAGGCAAATATATGGGACTTCAGAGGAGCTGACTTTGATAAGATGGCCAACAGAGTTAAGCTAGCCCTGGCAAAAACACAGGTGAGGGGGTACAGGCAAAGTGGGCAAGCATTAAGGATGCAATACTTGAAGCAACATCCCATTGTGTTAGACAGAAAAGGAAGTGCAAAGAAGAAGGAAACCACTTTGATTCTCAAATACAGTAGCAGAAAAGGTCAGAGCCAAAAGGCTGGGCCTTCAGGAAATATAAGGAACACAGCGGGATGAAGATAGGGAGGCATACCAAACTTCCCTAAGGGAAGCAGGGAAGGCAGTAAGGCAGGCAAAGGCCCAAACTGAGGAAAAATTAGCACGAACAGTAAAAGAAGGTGACAAGACTTTCTATAGATACATTAGTGAAAGAAGAAAGTCCAGAGGGGTATTGCTGCTTAATGGAGAAAAGGATCATGTGAGGAGGAGGACCCTGTAAAGGCATCTATCCTAAATAGATACTTTTGCTCAGTATTTACTGAAGAGAAGGTAGGGCAGGGCCCACAGCTCAGCATCATGGACACAGTGGGGAGGGAGGTGAGCATTACTCCCTTCACAAAAGAAAGGGTCCTACAAGATCTTGCTTAGCTCAGGGTGGATAAGGCAATGGGACCTGATGGCATACATCCCAGGGTACTTAAGGAGCTAAAGGTGGAACTAGCAGAACCATTAGCAGAACTGTTTAGTGAGTCTCTGAGCACAGGAGAGGTCCCAGAAGACTGGAGAAGGGCTCATGTGATCCCGCTCCACAAGAGTGGTAGCAGGGAGGAGGTGGGGAACTACAGACCAGTCAGTCTTACTTCAGTAGTGGGCAAGATTATGGAGGCACTCCTAAGGAAAGGATGAGTGCAACACCTGGAATCCATGGGGGCACAGGATCCAAGACAGCATGGGTTTACAGGAAGGTCCTGTCAAACTAATCTCATAGATTTCTTTGACTGGGTAACCAGAGTGGTGGACCAAGGGGGAGCAGTTGATGTCGCCTACCTTGACTTCAGCAAAGCTTTTGACACTGTTCCACATAGAAGATTGATAAATAAGCTGGGTAGGCTTGGGTTGGGTCAGAAGTTGGTCAACTGGTTGGCAAACTGGTTGGACGGGCAGAAAACAGAGAGTGGTGGTAAATGGTATACAGTCAGAAGATATGCAAGTCACAAGTGGGGTACCTCAGGATCAGTCCTGGGCCAGTCCTTTCAACATCTTCATTAGTGACCTTGCAGATGGACTAGAGGTAAGGCTTGTCTGTTTGCAGATGACACCAAGATCTGCAACAGAGTAGATGATCCAGATGGGGTGGGCAGAATGAGAAGAGATCTGGATAAACTAGCAAATGGTCAGAAGAGTGGCAACTGGATTTAATGCAAAGAAGTGCAAAATCATGCACAAAGGGAAGAGAAACCCTGAAGCCACCTATAGGCTGGGAGGAGTTGCTAGCAGTCACAAAGGAAGAAAGAGACTTGGGCATCATCATCACTGATGACCTGAAATCATCCAAGCAGACCTCTAAAGCAGTAGGTAAGGCTAGGGGTTGTCAGGGTGTATTAGTAGGTATTCACAAGTCGTAAGAGGGAGGTAATAATCCCTCTTTACAAGACACTGGTAGGCCCATCTGAGTACTGCGTGCAGTATTGGAGGCCACACCTTCACAAGGACATTAACCAAATTGAGGCAGTCCAGAGAAGGGCAACCAAAATGGTGCAGGGACTGCATCAGAAGACATATGAGGACAGATTAACAGAGCTCAATATATATACCCTTGAGCAAAGAAGGGAGAGAGGCGATATGATCGAGGCATTCAAACACCTTAAGGGCATTAACAAGGTGAAAGAGTCTAACATGTTTAAATATAAGAAAAATAGCAGGACAAGAGGACACAGCATGAGATTAGAGGGGGGCCGATTAAGGGGGAATGTGAGGAAATTCTTTTTCAAAGAAAGGGTGGTGGCTGCATGGAATGTCTTACCACAAGAAGTGGTGGCTATGAATACAGTGCAGGGCTTCAAACAGGCATGGGATAGGCATAAGGGAGCAATACAAATGACTATGAATAGATAGGCCACTGACAGAGCAAAGGCCGATGGCACATTTATAAGGTAGAAAAAGAAATGGGCAGACTGGATGGGCCTTGGGTCCTTATCTGCCATCAACTTCTATGTTTCTATGTTTCTATGTTTCTTTTGTTGGCATCCAGCTGCCATTCATGGCACACAGTACACAAGGGTCAGTTTCTTATGTTAAAAAGAAATTGTGATACCACAGAGAGCTTAGAAAAGGGGCAGATGATTTGGCAGCTAGATTTATAGAAAGAGGCTATAAAACGAATGCTATACAGAGTTCATATGATTTCGCTACTAGTTGGAATAGAGCAGAACTTATCAAGGGTAAACAGAACACCAATATTAAAGAGACTAGATTGAATTCTGTCACTACTTTTTCTGCTCATTCTAGGCTGATGGAAGACATCATTAAAAACATTGACATGTGCTGGCATGTCTAGAAGGTCTTAGGAAGATGTCCACACAGCCGTCCAGAATGGCATTTAAACAAGCACCATCCCCCATAAACTTGTACATAGTAGATAGAGTAACCATATAAATGAAACATGCTTACACAAGACCAGCAAAGGGTGTTTTCCTTGTCATAGGTGTAGTTATTGTAAAGTGATAGAAAAGGGAGTAAGTTTTCAGAGTCCAAAAGATGGTGGAATATTTTGGATCTGTAATTTAATCACCTGTGACAGTATGGCCATTATTTATCTTGCCATGTGCAGTTGTGGCACATTCTATGTAACAAACACTGTCAGACAATTCAGGCAGAGAGTTGGGGAGCACTGCAGGGCTATTGCCAAGGGAGTCCCTGAATATTTTTATTTATTATTTATTTATTTTATTTGCTCTGGTAACCAGGTAAGTGCACTAGGCATAAGAATGCCTATTTTCAGGCACGACCCGGGAGAAAACAGTTTAAATACATACAAAATACATGTGACGCAGCACATGAAAACAGCACAGTTTGGAGGGAATAACAATACTTAGGGTATGGAGAGACAATAGCTTCAACAAAAAAATTATAATGAAAAAGTTACAATAGTATGCAGATTATAATACAGGTTAGACAAGTAAACACAGGAAAAAATCAGAACAGAAAAGGAAACAGGCATTGCAAGAGAGAGCATAGAAAACAATACAATAAGTGCCAAACTGAGTGGTTAATGAGCAGGGAAGAGGAAGGGAGAGTGGTAGGAAGGAGAGAAAGAAAGGAAGGGGATGAGAGAGTGGGCATGATAGGGCATGAGAGAGGCGGGGAAGAGGTGTCAGAGAAGTGGATTATCTAGAGAAAAAAAGGGCAAGGAGTAAGTGAAGGTTCAAGGTGGGGTAAAGCAAGTGAAGGGGTTAGCAGCATGCAGATGCTCATGGTGAAGTTTCTTAAAGCTAGCATGGGTAGTCACTTGACGAATAGAAGTGGGTATAGAGTTCCAGTATTTTGGAGCCGTGAAAGAGAAAGCGCATGCATCTATGTTGGATCTACATCTTGGAATGTAGAAAAGGGCTTTGTCAGTCGATCGTAACCCATAGGCGAGAGGTTGTGATTCCAGTAGGGAGGCAAGGGATAGGGGGAGGCCTGTCCTGGCAACACAGTCAATTAATGAGCCAAAAGACTGGAGATGGTGGGCAGAGGGGCACAGCCATTTTAGGTCAGCATAGAGCTGGCAATTGTTTTTGTAATATGATGATGCAGAGGCATAGCGGCAGATGTTATTATAGGTGGTGTCCCATTTATGGAGGGAGGACTTTGAAGCAGATAGGTACAATATTCCATCATGCAACATATTGTTAGTCAGGGTCCCAGTTCTGCACACAGATTCAAATTCTTGGGCATTGACAAAATTCTGCCCAATCTGAGAGGGGATAAATATGATGATGCCGTTTTGAGAAAAGAGATCTTTTCATTTTTTTACCTTGGGTGCTATAGAATGGCCTGGCCTTAATAAAGGCTTTGATCTTTCCCCTTATTTAAAATAGGATGTTACCAGCTGTTTCTGTTCCTATTAGCTTGTGTACATGACTATAGGCTAACAATTATGTTTACATTCTCTTACAGTGGCTACCGAGCAGTTTTATTCCATGCTGCAATTGGAAGGATTTTACTGCAGCACTCATTTTAACGAGATAAATGGAGACTGTTTGAGTATTCTGTGCTACTATTGAGATATCACAGTTAGCAAGATCCATATCATATAATCTATTTTTATCTTAAATTATTATTCTAAATAATCATTACACTTATGAACTGATTATTTGGATGTGAAATGCATCAGGTGACACACCTCCATGGTTTTGGGGTCTGCACTGTTTGCCTGGAAGTATTTTACGTGGATTATCAATAAAGCATGAAGTGAAGTGGACTTTCTGTTTCATGAGAAAAAGAAACAAAAATCCAGTGGCTAAGGGAATCCACACCAGAAGCACACATAAATAACACAAACCCACAGTAAAAAAGTGGCTAGCTGGCGACTAGTGTGCAAAAATATGGCACAAAGAGACTGTGTTTGGTCTCCAAAGTTAAATAGCTTTCATTCAATAAAATGCTCATACAGCTCACCCCACCAGCGTCAGCCAATGATCGTTTCGCCCATGTGACTGTGGGCTTTCTCAACGCATTGACTGATGCTGGTGGGGTGAGTTGTATGAGCATTTTACTGAATAAAAGCTATTTAACTGTGGAGACAAAACACAGTCTCTTTGTGCCTTATTTTTCCACACTAGTTGCCAGTTAGCCACTTTCTGTTTCATCAGGTCTATCTGCTGGTGAGTGTCCAGCTATATTTTTAGACTGTATGTAATTTGGTTGCTGTGAGCACCCGGATCTGAGTGCTACTCTCCTTTCTTGGTACAAGGAGCTCAAACTTCTGATTATCTTAACCTCTAGGACCCCTTCCTCTTCCAAATGCTGTACCATGACTCTATTGATACCATATTCAATACTTCCCTCCCACAATTTAAACACTTCCTTGCACAACACCTCCTTGCCCCCTCTCCTTGTACCTGTTTTCACTGACAGCACCTGACCCTGTGGTACAGCTATCACCGTTTGGGTAATGGTATCCATTCTGAATGACTATTAGCTAGCCAGAACTGTTATCTCCATTGTCTTGAACATTTTTGTTGACAGATGATATTTACAATGTATGTATATTATTCACCAGGATGAAAATTGGTGTCCTCTCCTGTGTTAGCACTATTTTGAATGCCATTGTATTTCTACACCTCAGTTTTGTTTATGTAACTATGTATTATGTTTATGTGCTGTGGTCAGTCCCGTGTCACACCTGAAAAAGGGACTGTACTGTCTCAGCGGGCCTACCCAGTTACCAAAATTCAAATAAATAAATAAATAATATATTATCTGTGGATTTTTGCTGCCAGTGTGCATCACTTTACATTTCTGAGAACAGATTTTATATGCCATATTCTGAACCACTGGTCCAGCTCTTCTACATTGGTTGTCATGCTGGTGATCCCCTCATCATTGTCTGCCCTCTTGTAGAGTTATGGGTCATATCTGCTAACAGATTTCATTACTCTGTTACCCCACCCCAATGTCAGTGATAGACATATTGAAGAGTACTAGTCTCAGGCCTGAACTCATGGGGCACTCCACTTGTGACATTCCTGACATCAGAGAATTTTCCTTTCAGAACCACTCTCTGGTTTCTGTCTGACAACCAGATGCCAAGCCAGTTGGTTCTCTCCCAATTCCTGTTTCCCCTACATTTTTCATTACCCTCCTACAAGGCACAAAATCAAATGCCTTACTGAAGTCCAGGCATAGAATGTCTTCTGCCTAGCCCCTATCCATTATCAGTTTATCAGGTATCCCGTGACATTGGCGACCGCGATTGGGTGCTTTCAAAAGGGGTGACTCAATCATGGCACCTGTCAACAGGGCTACAGAGGAGGGAGGGTGACTGGATAGGGGGGTCTGCAAATATAGTGACAGGATGTCTCTATATGTACACGCGCACTTGGAGGGGGAGCGAGAGCACTAAGTGATGGGCAGAAGGGGAAGGAGGGTTTGTGTGGTGTGGTGTGGTGGTGGGCTGCTGAGCTGGCCCCGTGGCATGGTGGGTGGCAGGCTAGGGTTGCGAGGGTGTCGGGTTCAGGTCCAGGCCCACATACATTTTGTTGCACCTGCGTCCCAGATTCCCGACATGCACCCCTTTGGAGTTGAGAATCCTTTGGTAGGGGTTGCAGGGGTGAAGCCCCCCACGGGGAGTGCTGGGAGCACAGCCCCCCACATAAACAAGAAAAACCTAAGTCTCTGGTGCTCTTTTGCTGTGCGCCAGGAGTGTACATCCCCAAAACAGATTTTCGGTGATGTGCACTTGCCCTAATGGCGATCGCCTTTCCATGATCACCATTATGACATGGAACCATTTATCAAGCTGAAGAAATCAATCAAGTTTGTTTGGCACAGCCCTCCCCCCATGAAGTCATGCTGATTTCTGTCCATAAGACTATTTTCACGCAGAAAGTCCACTGTTCCTTTATGGTTGATTCTAGCAGGTTGCCCACTATTGACATAAAGATGTCTGGTTTATAGATACATGGGTTTTCCCTGTCCCCACTCTTGTGCAAGCAGACATCTGCCACCCTTCAATCCTCATACACCTCCCCTATAGTCAGTGGTTCATTAAATCCTGTAGATATACCAAAGGGGCTGCCAGTGATTGACTCATCTTCATCATTACCCACATGTGAGGCCCATCTGGTCCTGGGACTTTGTAACATTCAGGTGTTGCAGACTTTTCAGAGCTCTAGCTATGCACCCTATCTGCAGCCTATCATTATAATTACACTGAAATCTATTTTTGCTGTCAGGAAGTGGCCGACAACTTTCTAGTGTGAAGACAGAACCAAAGTACTTCTGTAATATGTTTGCAATTTTTTCATCCTCCTCCTCTATGCTTGTTCTATCCTTCATTTTTTCTGTCTGTTCCTCTGTCTGTCACTTCCCCTTATATACTAAATCTATAGAATGTTTTGTCATTTTTTGACTCCTTCAGCTATCCTTAATTCTGTGCTCATGTCAATCCTCTTTATGATGCTCTTATTGTTTGCTACTTTAGCTTTATATACAGCCCTATTGGACTTTTGCTGGTCCCTCTCGTATAACCTAAAAGCCATTCTTTGTCCTGTACATCCTCTCTCATTTGCTTGTGGAGCCAAACTGGCTGTCTCTGCTCCTTGGTCTTAGTCACAAGTAATGGTGGGTGAAGTCCATGCACTTCGATACATGGAGTACTTCACATCATAACCACAATTACTCGAAGTATCCCGCAACGTGAAACAAATAACTTCACATTGAATTTTAATGTGAAGTCCCATTGTTTCCTATGGACTTCGCGCTGACTTTACCTTTGTTTTGGCCTTTGAGGTGAAGTTTGTAGTGAATCATGGGATGGCAGGTCACATGGGCTCCAGATTGTCTTGTACAGCCTCAGTTCTGCATAGTTTGTATAGTGGAAAGCTGGAGACAATTTGCTCTCAGAGTTCTGTGAATCAAACCATCAAAAAATCTTTTAAAAATCCTTTTTGAGCCAATTTATTTGGTCAAAATCTAGTACACAGATTGTAGGAAACCCTCCTGTGCTTACATCATAGAGTGTTTATTGTTTTTGTGTGCATTTTGAATATAAATGTTTTTTTTTTTGTTAGTACTTTCTCCTCCTATATTGGCTAACCACCGGACGGCACCCTCAGCCCATCCCCTGGCATCCACTATCCAGCACTGACCCAAACTCCCAGGGCTTGCCCCACATGTTGGGGCCAGCAGGGTTGCTCAACCCCTACCGGAGTCTGGATCCAGTGGGCCAGCACCATGGCTGGCCAGGAGCAGAGCCTGCGAGGTGCCCTCCACCACTGTGCTGTGGCATATCTTTATTCCTGGTGTTCTTCCAGGAGCTGGGGCATGCAATGATGCCAGCAGAGGGGAGCACGCACACGTCTGCATGTGCTCCCTCCAAGAGTCTGCCCCAACTCTTCCCCATACTGCAGCATGGCGCCCTGTCCCCCTGTTGCCCAGCCTCCATCAGGGGGCAGGTGAGTGCCAAAAACTGAGGACCTTCCTTCCCCGGAGAAGGAGAGCAGTCCATCAGATGCTCAATCCTTCTCCTCCCCTGCCGCCTCTGGTGGCCCATGCTCATTCCTGAATACAGGTCACCAGCATAGTGTGAGGTAAGGCATCCAGTGCCTCAGCCCTCAGTGCCACTGGGCCGGCTTGAATGTTAATTTAGAACATTCAGTCTGTGTACTGACAGACACTGTAGAAGTGTGCTTTGGGGAAGGGGTGGATCTGTGGTGAAGGGAGATTCACAGTGAGAAATGCAATCTTTTTAACTGTTGTTGGGTAGCTAGTGTGTTAGTATTTGTGTGTTCATGTACACACAGTAATACTTGTAGCAAGTTTAGATAATTTTTTGCTGCTGCTGTGGTGCTGTGCCTTTTTTCAGTCCTTTTAAAAGATTTGGTTGTAGTGTACTGAACTGTTAAATTTTATGTGCATTACATTTAGTGCGTGTGCGTGTGTGTCATCAAGTCAGACACTGCTTCATTCATCCCCCCCCCCCATAAAAGAAAGTATTATTTTTCCAGTTTTGGATTTGTGACCACTGGTTAAAGTGTTGTTATGATTGTGCGGCTGCATCTCTTGAGTGCTCAGTCTCCACCTATCTGTGCATCTGCATCTGTTTAGGGCCAAGTCTCCATCTGTAAGCCACAGCTGTTGTTGTTTTACTTCCCATCTACCCCAAAGTTCAGAAATCTAAATTTGTTGCTAATTTTCTGCGTAATCCCCAAAAATGCCCGCAAAGAGACGTGTATGCAAAGATGTTTCTGTCCACGGCACTACTGCCAGTGGCAAGAGTGGTCAAGAGCATGGTAGTACACATCATATGGGCAGAGTTGATTGCAATAAAGGGATTTCTTCGACTGTGTTTTTCATGGCACAATCAGTTGCTTCAATGAGGGTTGGAGATGTTGTTGTCCCCATTGGTGGTGGTAGTGAAGTCGGTGATGGCATGAGTATTGCCCCAAGTTCAACCTGTGACAAGTTAACAGGTTGCCAAAATATTGTGGAGTCCAAAGACATGAGTCAGAGTGTAGTTAATGTCACACTCCCTGTCCCCAACCCCACAGTAGTTGAACAGGATTCTGATCCTGATGATACTCACAGTCACAATCTCATGTTTCCAGTGCAGTTGAGGTTATGCCTGGACCATCCAAAGATTTAAATGTTGAAGAAAAAATAGGATATGACCATACTGAGGCTGTGGTTGGAACATGTTCTCCACAGGACAGCATCCAAGCTGAATTTGTGGATGTGGATGTGGATGATGATTATGATGATGATGATGATTTCAGCGACCCCAGTTGAGAACCAGAGGAGAAGAAAGTAAAGGTGGCTGTGTGTAAACAGTCTGTTATTAAATCCTCCCTCCTGAAAGTTGTGATGTAGCTGTGTCTGTTGATGATGATGACCCAGTAATAGTCATAGACTGTGGTGGTCAGGTAGAGTCCAAGTGCACCCAACAACAGAAATCATGCAGTACACCCCCCATTTCAGAGTCCAATATGCAGTATCAGGGGCATGTGAAAAGTAGGGCATCAAAATCCCTAGTTTGGGATTTTTCGTACAAAATGTAAGTGATGACAGTGGCAGTCTGTAAGCTTTGCCAAGCTTGTGTGAGGTATGGTAAAAAGGGTAGCCATCTGGGCACCAGGAGCCAACATACACATCTGAAGAGCAGGCACATGGCACTGTGGACTCAGCACCAGAAGGGAGCTAATGCCATAGTGGGGCGTTCAGCCTCATCCACCTTGTTGAGCATGGTATCCTCCCCTTCCTTGACTGGAAGTAGCCCAAGTAGCCATGTCTGTAGTAGTGGTGAAATAACACTGGAGGATTACTACAGGCATGAGAAGGAGGAGGATGATTCTGAATTGTCGAGTAGTGGTCAGAGTAGCAGTGAAGGTGGTCTATGCAGTATTTCTAGTACATCAACCCCTGTGCTTAAAACGGAAAAATAACATCATTTGTTGACTTGCCACCCGTGCACCCCTCATCACATGGCAAAAGCACCCCACCCACGGCAGTTCACAGAGCAGAGCCATTTGGTAAACAATGTGCAAAATGGGTAACAATGGAGCCCACATTGCACAGTCTTTTTTCCCAGAACATGAAATACCCACCAAATCATATGGTGTCACGTGAACTGAATGCTGCTGTAGTGGAAATGCTGGAAATTGACCTTTTGCCCTTCTCCTTTATGAAGAATTTTGGATTCCATCATTTTGTGGCACGTGCCTGCCCCAAATGGAGAGTCCTGTCCAGGACCTACTTTTCCACCTGTGCTGTCCCTGAGTTATATTGGACTGTGACGGAGTCTGTAAGACATGCCCTTCAGCACTCCTCATCACCATACATTCACTTAAGAATGGATATGTGGACAAGTGGCAAAACAGCGGGTAGTTCCTATCTGTGTATTACTGCACATTGGGCGCAGGTACCGGGGGTTGTCTGTGCTGGTGGGATTGGGATTCAGTGTAATAAGTCAGTCTGTCATGGTAGCAACCTTCAGGGAATTAGACAGCATGCAACTCTTGCAGTGCTTAATGCAGCAGGGTTCCACACAGATAAAAACATGCTAGACTTGCTACTGACAGAAATTGATGAGTGGCTCAACCCCCTGTTCCTAAAAGCTGTCTTTATAGCTAGTGACAATGGATCAAATATTGTTAAATGTATCAACAATGGTGGCTTTGGGAGGGTTCCCCACATGGTTCACTGTTTAAATCTTGTGGTACAGGAGTTTCTGCAGCACCCTGACATGAAGCAAATGCTGACAGTTGCACGCTGCATCTGTGCACACTTTGCATGCTCTGAAAAGGCCCGTGACCAACTTAGGCAGCTGCAGATTCAAAACAGCCTCCCTCAGCACCGCCTCAAGCTTGAAGTTGTCATGTGCTGGAACTCTACACTTTACATCGCAGAGTAGTTGTATGAACAGTATAAAGCCAACTCCAAATACCTAGTAATGCACACTAGCTGTGACAGATCAGGGGCCTCAATGTCTGTGACAACAGAACAGCAGCACCTCATGGACTCAGTGATATCAATTTTGAGGCTGTTTGAACATGCCACACAGACAGTGAGTGGTGACACTGCATCCATTAGTCAAGCCATCCCACTGCTGCGGGTGCTGAGGCAGACTTTGTTGAATCTGCAGCCTAGCCTTGATGTATCTGGAGATAGATCAAGCAGTGTATTACTGAAACACATGCTTAAGGTATTCAGCCGCAATCACCACATCACCACTATTCAGCAAAGTGCCAAATTTGGAATAGCAACAATGCTGCTCCCACGATACAAACATAGTATTGCATCCTGACTGGAGGGAGGGCCTGATTAGGTTAAAAATCTGACTGGACAGCTGGTCCAATTGGTTCATGGGGCACATAAGTCACATGCAAAGTTCTGCAAACCACAGCATAACAAGGCTGAAGGTCACTGTGGAGTAAGCACATCCAGTAAAGTGACTGCGGAGCAAGGTGGAGGGGGTGTCAGCAAACCAGGCTGCCATTAACCCACTTTGGGGTGCCTTGTCTAAAGTAGGAATCTGTGACCTCGATGAATCCTGTGAACAGGTGGATCACTCATCAGGACTGCATGCAGCATAGAGCATGGTTGACGCTATTTGGCAGAAAACATGCATCTGTCACTGCTTGATGATCCTCTGGTGTACTGGAGTGGCAAGGTGAATGAATGGCCAGAGCTGACTTCAGTAGCACTGAAGTACCTGACCAGCCCACCCTCCAGTGTAAGTGTGGAGAGGGTATTCAGTTCTGTGGGGGCAATAGTGCATGACCATCATACTAACCTCTCACCTACAAATGTCAGCATGCTGACATTAATAAAAATGAATGAAGGTCACATACCAAGTCAAACTACCACATCTGTGTTTGTACCCGTCATGATGATGATTATGTTGATGATGTGGGTGAAGCAGATCACCCTGGTGGCAGCATCAAATGGTCTACCATTGAGGTTGATGATTCAGTCATGGAAAAAGAATTTCCTAATGGGCACAATTCCGACCATGATGACTGCGAGGGCAGCTTCCTCTTTGATCAGGAGGATGAGGAGGATATTGCTGATAGTGTATAAAGGGTTTAAAAGCTGTCATATTTCTTTAATGTTAACATGTTTTATCTTTTATAAAAGAAAAACAGCGTCCTTGACTCTCATTCCATATGACAGATATGTACAAATAATGACACATCATTCTATTTTACCTTCCCCTTGGTAGATTTTCTCAGTACACTTAATGGAATCTGTGCTCTCATTAACAAACACAGTCAGCCTCATAAACACAACTGTCCAGTTGCTGTAGCCACTTAAATCCTACTGATTAAATGACAGATATCATCCTTCTGACACAGAAAGACTGTAACACATCATATCCAGCCACCCATCTACATGAGAGTGAGAGGCAGTGATATTGTGCCCATGTCCAATGAATGACCCTGCAGCCTACCACAGCCACCCGTCTACATGAGAGTGAGAGACAGAGAATGCGCACCTGTGCCCATGCACAATGAATGAACCCACAGCCAGCCAAAGCCACCCATCTACATGAGAGTGAGAGACAGAGAATGTGCACCTGTGCCCATGCACAATGAATGAACCCACAGCCAGCCAAAGCCACCCATCTACATGAGAGTGAGAGACAGAGAATGTGTACCTGTGCCCATGCCCATAAGGAACCTGCAGCCAGCCAAAGCCACCCATCTACATGAGAGTGAGAAACAGAGAATGGGTACCTGTACCAATGCCCAGAAGGAACCCACAGCCAGCCAAAGCCACTCATCTACATGAGAGTGAGAGACAGAGAATGTGTGCCTGTTCCCATGCCCAGAAGGAACCCACAGCCAGCCAAAGCCACCCATCTACATGAGAGTGAGAGGCAAAGAATGAGTACCTGTGCCCATTCCCAGAAGGAACCTGCAGCCACCCACAGCCAACATGCTTTGTATTATCAGTAGTTCACAGTGAGTATGCACTAATTTCTTATACTATGGTTTTTCCTTGAACTGTGTGAATGCTTCCTTAACCATTTATAGATGCCTTTGTCACCAAATATTGGCAACTGAATTTTTTCTAACAGTGTAACAGGACAGGAGTACTGTAGTACTACAACCACTGAAAGGATATAATTTTCAGGTACAGTAAGTATCAATCTTATTTCATCTGTTCTTTTTTGTCTCTAATGTTTTTCAAGCCGGAGTAAAGCATGCAATAGAGGTGACATACAGGTCAGATAATATATTTTTCAAGCACATCTGTCACTGGCTTAGTTCAGCACACCATAGTTGTACTAATTTTTATCCTGGTCACGATAACACATCATGTAATGTAACTTCAGTTAAGACAATGGGCCAGTGCATGTCACAGTCACTAAACTTGGTAGTTGGTCTTGTAGTGGCTTACTAATAGCTTAGTATTTTAAGCTGGATATAACAGATGAGAACAGCCACACTTGGAACAGAATGTGTTAGTACAGTGAAGTCCAAATAATTTCTTCTTCGTCTGTTTGCAGGTAACATTTAGGTGCTGTGTGTTGCCATTGGTACTTTCTTCAAATCAGAACATGTGCAACTTGTATGGATCTGGAGGATACACAGAAAACCTGTAAAGAAGACAAAACCATTAACAAAACTTGTTTTCAAATGATGCCCCAACCTCCCCCCCCAAAAAAAGAAATACTTACCTTTCATGGCTTGACAGTTTTCCTAGAGCAATAGTCAGCACAAAGACGATCACCGTTATCGCTCAGTCAGGGTGCCGAAAACATTTTCTGCACTGTAACAACCCCGGCACCTCAGGACAACGCTGTCAGGACAGTATTTTACTGCTTTCCGTGGGGGGGCTGTGCCCCCCCATACACACCCTCGTGGGGGGCTTTGCCCCCTGCACCCTGGTACTTAAGGATTCTCAACTCCAGGGGGGTGCATGTCAGAGGGGATGAAAGCAGGAAAAAAAATAAAGGTTCAGGCTGGGCTCAATAAAATCACACCGGCGCCCGGACCTGAACCCGGTCCCTCTCCACCGCAACCACTAGCCAACTTCTGATGCCACGATGCAGCTCAGCCAGCCACCACAATGCCACCCCCCACAGTCTCTCCACCTCCTCCCAGCCCACGCTCGCCGTGCTCGTTCCCACCTCCCTGTGCACATACACATAGCGACATCCTGTCACCAAGTTTGCCCACAGCCTCTTCCGGTCACCCTACCCTCCTTATTGCCATGAGGGATTGCGCCGGGAAGGAGTCACTATTACAGATGGCGCCCTTCCTCTTGCGCCCACCTCATGGGTTACCTTCAAAGTGAAAGCCTCCTAGTAGATTAGGAGAATGGTTGAATAAGTGACCAGATGGTTGGAGCAGTCCAGAGAAGCGCTGGAGGAAGCGGAGGAATGCCGGAGAAGCATTGGAGATTCTGAATTGTATTGCAGAAGTAGAGGAAAAGGAGGAGGAGTAGGGAACATACTGATAATAAAAATTATTAACTAAGTTTGAAAGACAATATCAGACATAGCCAGGTACATAGAGAAGATACAGCAAGACACATATGCATACACATTGACTGCAGTGTCATTATATAATTGACAAAGTCTAGCCCATAGAAAGGCACATTGCTAAGTAATGATACAGTAAGAAATTATACAGTAAGTTGTATTATGGTATTGTGCCCAAGAGATAAAAAAAAAGTATGAGAGATTGCATGATTACCACATCTAGGTTAGATAAGACGTCTAATATGGGCATAATACATAAGTGTCTCCTGATACCTGAATAAGCCTGAAAAGCACAGACATAATAACAAAATACTAGCAATGTTAAGGTCCACATCTGAATTCTTATACTATAAGGAGAAAAGATAACAGTCTTTGCAGGGAAGGGGTGGGTTTTGGGGTTCCAAACCATTTCTTACTGGTGTATCTACTATGTTGGTCCAGATCATTCCATAGGGGAAGTCAGCCAGTCCCTGCATGTGGGGAGAGATAAGCTAAGTAAGGGGCTCAGGTAAGATAATATTGTGAAAGAGTGTTGGTAGCTAAGTGGGACTGATGATCCAGTACTGCTACATTAGAGAGGGCGTTATATAATTCAGAGATGGTGGGTACCTCTGTGGTTCTCCACCTACAGAGGATAAGCATCTTAGCTTGGAGGCTAAGAAGTGTCAGCCATCTGTGCTATTGATGAGTGAATGCTCTCAGCACAGGAGGAAGGCCCAGAATCCAAACTAGGGGCTCTAAAGTCAGAACAGAGTCTGAGGCCTGTTGAGCCAGACCCAAAACAGCCGTCCAGAATGGAATGAGAAGTGGGCAGAGCCAAAGTATGTGCAAGAGGTCTCCCTCTCCTGAAAGACATCGCCAGCAATGACTGTTGTCCATGAGATGCATTCTGTACAAGACCACAGGACTGCGATACCAATGTGACAGTATCTTGTTTTGCATAAGTTTACTTCTCATATCTGGATACATAGAATGAGCATATTTCCAGCATCGCTTCCATTGGGCATCCGAAATAGATTGTTGAAGAGCTTGCTCCCATTTACCTTTAGCCTGAGCTGATTGTGCAGGGAGATGATTCCTAAGATCAGCATATATAAGACTGGCTTTAGCCCCCCTTATAGGTCAGCCATTTAATTAATAAATGGGACCTTGCTATATCTGTCTTGTGGTGGTGTTTAATATAAGCTAAAACTGAGCTTCTGAGCTGCAAGTACTGCCAAAAGGCCTGCTTACCTAAGTGGAATTCCTGATCCAGTGTTTGAAATGTTTTGATAGTGAGACTGTCATCTGTCAAGTCCTTTAGTGTAAAAATTCCTTTACTCTGCCATAGGGGCCAGTGCAAAGGTTTGCCATCCACTTTTATGAGCATGTTCCCCCATATAGGGGAGGCCAGAAGGGGGCATAAATCTGCCTCCAATTTCTTTTCCACTAAATGCCATGTCAGTACTGAGCCTGCTATTGTTTGGCAGGAAGACAAATGTTTGGGAAGGGGTTTGTAAAGTAAAACTGCTAGGGATTGGGTCTGGGCCATATATGCCTCCATATATATCCATTGTGGTCGCTCAGATGTCTGTGGGAGGAACCAGTTTAGAGTCTGTGCTACAGTGAAGGCCCATTGAGTAGGAAACATACAGGTGGTTATATCTGGTAACCAGAGGTGAATGGAGGCAAACAGAGGCATATTAAGTTTGCTGCAGCCCATGGGGATGTGTGTGGTACCATTCAGAAACACCTTAATTAAGGCTTGGAGAGACTGGCTAGACTGGTTGTTTGAGCTTAAAAGGAGAAAAAAAGTACTTAAAACAAATAGGAACAGGAGCTAGACAGAAAATCAAAGTAGTTGCTAAAATCCTCCATTTGTTACTGTTTTTTACTGCAGGTTACTCACGGAGAATGACGAAAGGGGAGAAGTAGAAAGTCATCTGGGGAAACTTGTAAGAGAAATCTCTCAGTGAAGCCTATTTTTTAGCTAACTTTGCTAATATTAAAATGCAGGAGGCATTATATATTTGTTTTAAAAGTAGGTGGAAAGAGTTGAATTTAACGTAGCTCCCTATTGGTTGTTGGTGGCTGAGGTTGTCATAGTGACATCATAGCCTGCTGCACATAAAAACAAGCACCTCTCAAAAACATTTAATTGATGGCCAACAGTGAAGGAGTTTGCATGTACCATGGCTGAGAGCAGAATTTTCTTTAAACAGCTGGTATCGACTGGGGACTTTTGCAGGCATGTAAGAGCCCAAATATAGCTGTACACAGTCAGCTATTGAACATCGACTATCACTAAGCAAAGGAGTCAACTCTAGTTTAGAACAGTTCTCTTGAAGTATTAGAACTGCTGATATCTGAAAGCTGCAGAAGCAGGAGAAAAAAAAGGCTGATTATGGCTAACCAGTCTTGGGCTGCAGCAAAGTGCAGTATATGATACTGAATGGCTAACTGCTTAAGAATTGCTTAGAGAATTAAATCGAGAAGTGTTGAGAGATTGGCAGCTCTAAAAGTAACTAGCGGGGTAGGAGCAAAACATTACAACTTATGTAAAATGAGGCAAGTTCATATCTTTATACTGCTATGGCATGTGAAATGAAACAAGTTCATATCTTTATGGCAGCTTTTAGGCTTTTTTAAATAAATATTTTAGTTCAGTAGCATTGCCTGGTGAAAATCTATTTGAAGTGATATTTTTGAGGCATAGGTTTTATATACTGGTAATATTAATGTTATCCGTGTATCACTTTGAGTGTACTCCCTTTCTATCCCCCAGGCATGCTTTCTATTTTGCTTGACTGAAAACCTGCTTATATCTTTAGGAAAAGAGCTTGGACCAGGAGTCACATCAACAGCTATAAACTGCTAATCTCAGTTCCAAAGAGGTGGATCTTTGGCAATGGAAAACAGACTGTCCAGGTGACTGATGTTGAAAACACTAACTCCTGAAAAAGAAAAGAGGAAGAGCATCTATCACTGGTGTCATCCAGAAAGCAGTAGAAGCAGCCAGCCTCAAAAGATGTTAAGCAGGACTCAGGAAAGTAACATTATTCATTTTCTTTTTTACTTTATTCTGAGACTGATGACTTGATGTTTTATAGTGACTTTTGTATCAGTTCCAGAGGACAAACAATGTAGATTTTTAATCCAGCTTGTAACCCAAGTATATCCAATCCACGGCTACAATGTTGGTGTGGGGGCAGGTTTGGAAGCCGTCCAAGGGATCGGACCTGTGGCTTGACTCAGTTGGAGCCAAGCAGCCACGCAGCCAGCAGCCTTACTGACCTTCACAGGGGTCATGAGTCTGCTTGTCAGGGATTCCCCTACAACTCATCACCATCAGCCCAGCAGTTTTAGGAGCAGGAGCTGCTAAAGAACTTTATGAATTTTGGCCAGTCCACAGCTGCAGCATTTGTGTAGGAGAGGATTTGCAAGTCACTCCAGGGGATCAGACTTGTGGCTCAGCTCAGTCAGAGTCAAGTTGCCATGCAGCCAGCAGCCTTATTGGCCTTCACTGAAGTCATGAGCCCACTTGCCAGGGGCACCCCTGCAACTCGCCACCATCAGCTCAGCAGTTTTAGCAGCAGGGGCTGATAAAGAAATGTTTGGACTTTGGCCAATCCACAGCTGCAGCGTTTATATGGTGGCAGGTCTTGAGGTTGCTCCAGAGACTCTTGGGCCCCCCTTCCCTAGCGGTCCCATGTAACTGGTCCCAGCATGAATGGCACAGCAGGAGTAGGAGTCCTGGAGGGGAGTCACCAGAGGGAAGATGCCAGGATGCCAGGAGACTCTGCCCCAGCCCGGTTCTGCAAGTGTCTTTAAGTTGTTTCCTGATACTATGTGTCTTACTATCATCTCTGTTAATAGTTCAGTCTTGTAATCTGTTTAGCTACACAATTCCTGTCATGTGCCTGTCTTGTTCCTCTGAGTTCAGTGTGGAATGGTCCACTTAAATCCTTCAGTGGTTTGCTCTACAATTGTACTATTGGTTATGCATCATTAGTGCTGTTTTCTGATCCTTCCATATTGTGTTCAATGCATGACTCCAGTAGGATTGCTTGTATAAATTCTACTTTTTGCTTATGTATCCTTATTGCTTATATTGCTTACATCAGTAGTTCTGTTTTGAAATCATTGTGTATAGCGTTCAGCCTGCTGCCCTGTATTTCACAGTAGAATGAGCTGCCTCTTCTAGTGCACTACAAACTGTTCTTCTATCCCCCTCTGCTCCATGCTGATCCTTCCTTACTCCTACTTCCACTCTCCTGCTTTTATCTTACCCCACCTTGTGCCTGCTTTCTCTCCCCTCAATTTCTGCCCAGTGCACAACTCCCTATCTTGAGTCCCCCTTTCTTTGTACCTCTTTGCTGCCCCCACTTCCTACCCATTCACCTCTCCTCTTGCTGCTTTCTCACTCCTCCCCCACTTCCTCCTATTTTGCTGTCTACAGTACAAACTCCCTATATAAGGTCCTCATACCCCTGTTTCACCATACTGCTCACCTTCTGACTCCCATCCCAGCATGGGTGGCTCTCTCCCTCCACTAACTCCTCCTTGACCTTATGCAATTGTATCCTTCTACTGCTCCCCTCTCAGCTTAACCTTGTTACTCTTCTCCTTGCCGCCCTCCCATCCCACTTAAGTTTTACTCCCTCATCTTGCTCCATTGCTACTCCTATACTGCATTTTCTACCTCCCTCTGCTGCGTAATCTCTCCCCCTCTCTCCTACTACCAACTTCCCCTGTCATTTCAGCTTCTTGTCTATCAAATATGTTCCTTATTATGCTCTCTTTCATTCCCCTCCTCTTTATGTTTGCTTCTCTCCCATCTACAAGCTTTCCCTCTTCACCCCTTCTTCTCCATCATGCCCTCCCCTTCTTCCACCCTCCCCTCCTCCTGCCTTCTGTCTCTCCTCCATTCCACTGGATACCTTGATCCATCACCCCTCCCTTCCTCCTGCCTCCTTCTTGTATCTCTTAGATTCTGGCTCCCCACCCACCCCCTTATCCCACTCACCCCTACTTTCCCTCCTAACTGCCACAAAGTCACTCATCTGACCCAGTTAAGCTCCTTATCTCACTGCTGCTACTGGTTGTAGGAGACATTGAGCCCTATCCTGGCCGTGCTCACTCCTCTCCTACCTGTCTCCCCAAAGGGTTGAGAGTGGCACACCTCAATGTCAGAAGCCTCCTCCCTAAGGCAGACCTGCTACAACTGTTCATGGTTAAACTTCACCCTGACATGATAATTATCTCTGAATCTTGACTTTCCCCTAAGATTCTAGATACTGTGGTCACTCTACCTGGGTACTCCATTACTCACCAAGATCATGCCAGTAGGGGTGGCTGTGTTACCATTTATCTCTCCACTGCTATCCAGTTCACCTCTATAATTTCTATCTCTTCCCCATCCACCTACAAAATGTGAATGGTTCATTCACATTTCAGGACTGTGTAGTATAGTATGGTCTGTACACCCATTGGCCCACACAGGGGACCAATGGGCCTACAGCCGTACTGTACACTGTCAATCAGCGGGCAGCCATGCAGCTTGCAGGTGAGAGCTGCTGCCCGCCGCTGACTGGGGGAGCGGGTGCGGTCTGGTGGGCGGGTGGGGAGGGGGCACAGTTGGCCCACCAGGGATTATATTTACAACTAAAGCCCACGATCAGGCTGAGGATTGGGTCCACTGGACCACCAGGGAAATATAATATAATTTGCCCATGATCAGGCTGAGGATCGGGCCACTGGAACAGCAGGGGGGGTTCATTTAAGCTAAGGCCCATGATCAGGCAGGGGAGCAGGTCCACTGGACCACCAGGAATATTTAATATATCAAAAGCCTGCAATCGGGCAGGGGAACAGGTCCACTGGACCACCAGGGATAATATAATGCTATGCCCATGATCAGGCAAGGGGGGGCAACGACACCCGGACTGCATATCTGGAGGTCAGGTGGCCACCCACAGCTGGCGGCTGCTGTGTTGCACCCTGCAATATGGTAGCCCACCTGTGGGGGGCCAGGCCTTGTTCCTGATTTTTATGGATGGATCTCCACACCCACCTGTGTGGTGCAAGGTGGGTTTGTGCCTGCATATGTGCTGCACATCCTGGGCTAAATATAGGGATGTGCTGCATATGCATGGGCATGCCCCCTCGCACGTGCGCCACATACATTACTGGTGCACCCCGGCGCATCAGGATTTGCACAGCGCAACATCCCCCTTTGAATATCGTGCCAGGGGCACATCAGTGGAATGTGCATGGCGCAATACTGTTGCGCCATGCACAACCCCCCTTTGAATATCCCACCCCTTGTCTACAATGCTGCTCATAAGTCCACCCTGGCCAGACTGGATTCCCTCTTTCACTACTTCTGTCACTTTGTCTTGGACTGTCCACCCCGCACCCACCACTACTCCCTATATACCTCCCTCTCCCTTCCCTCCCTCAAAACCAGGCAGCTCTCTCATTGTTCCTTCTTTATTGCTAAATTCTAGCTTGGCTCCCTCCCCTCTTACCTTACCACTCTCCTCTCCTCTCCTCTCCTCTCCTCTCCCCCTTCCCACAACACCTTTCATAACTCTGGCTTCCACTCCCTAGCAGTTCCTACTAGGTCTTCCTCAGCAGGCCAGGCTGCCTTCTCCTACCGCTTCCTCAAACTATGGAATTCTCACCCCCTCTCCATCTGCTCTGCCTCCTCTCTATGCTCTCTCTCCTCTTCAGTTTCTCTTCTCACTCCTGCAGCTGCACCTGATCCCCCTCTGTACCTCTCTTCCCTTCCCTCCACCTCTCCCACCTTTCATCTCCTTCCCCCTATAACTCTAACTCCTCACCCTAGCTTCTGCTGCTAACCACCAGTTCCCCCCTACACCCTAATTAGACTCTTCTTTTATATCTAGTGGTTAGCTTCACTATCACCTGCCTGCAGTATCTACACTTTGCCTTTACTTTCATCCCCTTTTGTCCTCGGGTTGCATCCTGCTATATCCATGCAAATTGTACTTATTTTGCTTACAGTAATTGACTTTGTTGTTGTTTTTATATGATGCTTATATTATGCTCAGCATTGTTTTTTACCTGCTTTATAAATACTGTTCTATTTATTATTCATGACCCTCCTCTCCGGTTTTCCCCCAGGACACATCTGGAAACAAGTTGTTATCAGCTCAGTATGCCTTTCCTGGTGAAACTTTTGAAATAAATCAATAATTGACCACAACAAGCTGCAGAATCTCCATGTGTCTTGTTCACAAGATTAACGTCTGTATTGTGTAAGGAAAAAAATAGTCAAAAAGATAAAACATGGTTTAACCAAGTATGCAGGTATGCAAAAAAAACACACACACACACAAAAAAAAAAAACGACAGTCTAACATGTCTGAATAAGGCCCAGAAAAAATATAATGAGAAATTAGCTGAAGAAAAGGACAAGTACTGTACAGAACTTTGGAGCCAAATTTAGAATGTAATAATATATAAAGAAACAAGGGGCTAAATTTTCAAAGGGCTGGGACTGATGCAAGGTGCTTGCATCAAGAAGAATTGATGAAAGGGCACATTGTACCAGACCTTGCATCAGTCCTGATTTTCAAATGCAGCCTACATCCCAGTGGGGCTGCCTACACCAGAATGGCTTGCACTGAGCTGCAGGCTGCGCCATGGCAGACAGGAGATTTGTGCCACAGCATAATTACAATAGCCCCTTATGTGGGATTTGCAGAGCCTTCCATCGGCTGCTAGTCACACTTCTGCTTAGACCAGCCAGAGCTGGTCTATCTGCCAAGTGTGCCAACACAGTTGCCCATGGCAGGCAGGCTGGCCAATACCATGGCTCCACACAAGAGAAGCACCCCTGGAAACTGTACAGTGGGACCCTCTAGAGCGTCTGCTCACCCACATGTGGATGTGTGGTGGATATAGTACAACACATGGGATGGTGCATCACAGTGGCACTGTTCCAAGTAAGTACAGTAGACAGGCAGACTACCTAAGGGGCCTGGGATAGCATTCTGTTGTTCAGATACTGCCGTGTGGACAAGGCACTGCTGTCCCAAGTACCACAGCATCTTCCCCAGTGTCACTGGTGGTATGCCCATGTAGTGTGATGTATAAGCGTGCTTTGCATGTGGCCCACTGAACTGCAAGGCAGTCCATATGCTATTGCCAGTAGCCTCAGACCTGCACTCATGTATGCATTGCAACCTACAGGTCTATGTGTTCTGCCAGTATGTGTCTGACCTGTTGCCCATCATATTGTGTAGTACACATGTACCTGGATACGGCAAATAAAACTCTAGAGTAAGCAACAGACATGGTACATACAACTGTGGTACAAGTTGATGTAAATCAGATGTTGCCACTATACTATGCTGCACATCTGCAATGTACCTTGCCATATCATTCACACCATTGCCATACCACAACAGCCATCACGTAGTATGCAGCATGCATGAAGTCAATCCACATATCCACCTGCAATGCACCCATTCTCTGGCAACACAGCTGCTATGCACTAGAGGTGTTGCAACATGTACAACGCGGTGTCCACTGGTACTAATTTTATTTATTTATTTATTTTACTTTATTCTTTGGTGACTGAGTAAGGCCCACTAGGCACAAGTGCCTGTGTTCAGGGGCAACCCGGGAGCACTGGGGTGGTTAAGTGACTTGCTCAGAGTCACACAGTATGTAAGTGGAGGTTGTGGGAATCAAACCCAGGTCTGCTGGATCTACCAAGCTCATTCACAGCTTGTTACTTTAACCTCTAGGCTATACTGCCAGCATATAATGCAGTTGCTGTGCGCTCCACTGTATGTGTTTTACATGTATTTCTGGGTAGTGCAGCTATTAAGGAATCATTGCTTCACATATCACAACAAATTCCAATCTCATATGCTACAATGTCCCTCTAACTGTGTCACAGAGATACACTTGTGTCACTGTAGCACATCAGGAACAGGTCCTTATGAGTTACAGTAGGCAGTAGGAGATACATACAGAGATCGGCAGATGTCTCAGATAAAGATATGGTCTGGGGCAGTGGGGTGGGTAACGTGAGTATGACCACTGTATACGTGAGCTATGTAAACCCAACATCAGCCTGTAACACCTTTGACAGGACACATAGCTCTGAACCCTGCATAACAATGCTTTGGAACTCGTACACTATTCCATGCCAGAGTGGCCAACATCAACCTGCAATATACACTGATGTCATAACGTGGATGTACAGTGTGTGATGACACATTACCAAGAAGGGCTAGTGTGGCATCACATCCCCAGTGTGCCAATTGAATAATAATGTATTACTGTATGCAGTGCCCTGGTCCATAAAAATGTGTCCGGGTGCATGGCTGCAATGTGTACGGTGTACTTCATCATCATGCCTCCTCAACTAGTGTGGCAGGGTGTAATGTATACATTCCTCCCTGCCCATACCCTGTCTTCCTGTGTCTATGGTTCAAGCTCTCTGTGATGGATGGGCTGCCACAGATGTGGATGCAAGCTGCTGCCCATTGCACCCCCCAACCAGATATGCTTTAAACAATATCCCTCTTGAACTTGTAAATTAATTCAAGTACCTTGACCTTACCTTTGATTCATCCCTAACATTTGAATCCCATATCGACAGAACCATTCTAAAGGTTCACCAGTGCCTGGGTCGTCTAAGAAGGGCCAGGCATTTTTTCTCAACACTGGATCATAAACTAATTGTTGCTCAAGCTATCCTCCCCATATTAGATTATGGTGATGCAATTGACTGTCATGCCAATGCCTCAAGTCTCTCCTTAGTAAATATCATTTATTACCAGCTTTTGTGGTTCATCCTAAAATCCAAATGGAATGAACACCACTGTACATTACTTTCTCAGATAAACTGGTTGTCCCCTGCATCCAGGTGCACTTTTCATTGGTTGTCTCTCACCTATAAAACTGTGATTAAGCAGACTCCAGCCAATTTATCTGATAGGTTTATAGCTCCTACAAACAACTGCAGTCTTAAGGATGTGCCCCTCTGTAGCATTTTTCAGCCAAGGTTCCAAACTCACACTGGGAAATAATTTTTTCTGTAAAATGCCTCACTTTCATGGAACAGACTCCCCTATCTGCTACAAAATTCACAATCTCTTTACATTTTTAAACAGAATATTAAAAAATTGTTATTACAGGAACAACTTACATGCACAAGTTTTAACTAATGTTGTTTAGGACAATTTTGCATTTACTATTACTGTATTTTTGTTATTTAAACAGTACATTTGCAATGAGTCTTTACATGTACTGGCTTCATATGTATTTGTATAATTCTTGTTTATACTAACCTGTGAACCCCTTGTTTGTAAGACTTGGGACATTCTGTAAACGAGACTTGTTTCTCATAGAACCTATCCTGTAAATCTACCTAACATTTAAATAAAAAAAAATACTCGGCACCACTGTGTATGTCCTGAGCAACAGAGCCCTGTACAGTGTACTGGAAGTGGACAGGTAGGCCTATGCAAGATGCAGGCCCATCCTTGCCATCCTTCCAGGAACACATCTGTTCAACTTGCAGCTACCTGACATATCAGATGTGTGGGATGTAGAATCCCTAGGACTGGCGGCCAGCAGGATCCAGGGGGTGTACAGTAAAGTGCATGACTGCGAACGGTATGCACCGGTGGCCTAGACAGGTGTGAGAAACAGCTCAGCTGTGTCTAGGGACTGTAGTGGGCAATGGTGGTTAATGGTGGAGAAACCCTGTCATGCGGGGGCCATTTGTGTGCGCACTACTGTAGGCACAACTCCCACACCTTAGGTATGACGCTGCACAGATGGCAACATGCAGTGTAATACAGGTGAACACATTAGGACAGGAAGTCACACTGGTGCAGTGGCTTGACACAGGGATGACCCATGTGTGTTGGTGCAGTGCACGTGTCATGCACAGTTCATCGGTGCAATGGTAGTCCCTCCCAAGGCCCATCCCAGGGTGTGTTCCTACACTGCAATGGTCCCACATGTACCTGATTGTAGCAGTGCATGTGGCTGGCAGTTGGACAACGTCCTGTAATAAGTGCAGTTGTGTTGCAGTGTCCAGGCAGGTAGTGACATGCCATGTATTCCCATATACATAGTACTGGGACAGCTGATGCAGCGAGATCCTGCATACCTGTCCACCCACCCCAGTCACACTCTCTCATTGCCTGCCTGTGCAGGGACTGTTTTTTTCCTGGTATGGCCCTGGTCATGCATCCACTGTGTCCCATGTTGCCCAGAAAGTTGTGCTGCTATGGGGTTGCATGTTGGGATGAGGGCACCATATCTAGCTCAACAGACAGATGCAGCCATGTGGTAGATTGTACACCACTCTGTACAATATGGGGTCAACATTATAACCATCCTAGAAGCTGCTGAAATTCCCCACATTATCCCCCTGCAAACATGTCTCTCCAGCTGCCAACATAACTGCATATCTAAGAAATACAATACATCTACCTGCATTTCTAGAAAAATCCTGGAAGCTTCTCCGTTTTGCAGTGCTTGCCAGTTGTGTCACTTGCAATTCCACTGTGTTGTCTAAGTGGTGCACACGTCCCACTAAATAGTCCAGGTGCAATCTGCTATGCTAATATATGCAGAAGGCTCTAGAATGACATGCAAAGTGGCTGAATTGCCTGCAGACTGCCCAAGTAGCTTATTTGAAAGCTTTTTCTGAATTTAGCACTACTGCATGCCGCACTAAGTATATTTGCACATGAGCAATGGTTCAAAATGTACAAAATCCTTGTGCAGGTACATGGAGGTCTGCATGTTCACTTGTGATGCCATGTTTTATGGGAAGTGCTTGCACACTGTTGCACAGCACTGTGATGTTACACAGAGTTGCACAGGTCTTGAGCAGACTTCACATGCATAATGTCACAATGTCAGTACTCTTCCTTGCTTGTAGGCTCAGTGTTATGTGTTATTACACAATGCAGCCTATGTTTAATATTGTGCAACTAGCGTGCCCTGCCACATTGCCAGAAACATGCAGTTGTATCATAAAGGAAAAACACAAAACTCTGGCAACCAGGCATTGAACCCGGGCGGTCCAGCAGAGGGACCTGAGGTGGAACGAGGTTGAGCTGGCCAACCTTGTTGACCTAGTCATGACATGGGAGGGTTTGCTGTTGGGGAAGCAGCAGGATCCAGAGCATCCTCAAGGTGAGGTGTGGTCCTGTGTGAGGTGGCTCCTTAGTGCCCAGACTTACGTGGCCTGCATCAGTGAGCATTGTCAACAAAGGAACAGGGACATGCTCCAGTGGGACCAGGACCACTTAGCTCACTTCAGGAGAACGGTGACAGAGGAAATCATCCTGAGGCCAGTTAGGTGTTATGCTGTGTCTGGCATGTGTGGTTTTGGTCATGGGTTGGGCAGGTTATGGGTCATGGCCCCATGTGTTTAGATTTCATGGGTCACCTATAGGTGTATCTGGTGTGTCCTACAGTGTTGCACCATACAGTGTAGCCATTATTACAGTTAATTTTGTATCCTGTGGTATATGGTTGGTTGAGCAGGACCTGCTAGGGTGGCTTGGCTTATGTAGTAGACAGGTATAAATCTCAGCCTCCACTACAATCTTTGCTATTTGAAGTGCTTGTATCATATGATGTTACTGTACCATTGCATGTGTTACATATACTGTGCTATGTTTTGTGGTTGTGGTCCTCTATGACATCACATTGTCCTGTCTGAGGACACCACAGGCATTTTGCAGTTGTCCCATACTTGTGCTAGTTCACAATTTCACCCACGTCTCCCTGAAGTGCTGCCTGTGCAGGTGTCCCTATGCTGGAGAGACACCTTCTCACTGGGTCCACACAGTACCACAGCCATGTCCCTGACTTAAGAGGTAGACTGGAAATATGGCCACGGTCTGTCGGTGTGGCTTCTTGCATGTTGTATGCCCCAATCCTCTAGGAGACCATCTGACTGCACCACAAGCACATGGCGCCGATGATGGGTGTGGACATCTGTGTCCACTCACCACTGTCACATGCAGCATGACACTGGCCCATGGCAGCCTTGTGTGTGGGGTGCCACACCATCACTGGACCACCATTGTCAGGGGGAATCACTGGGTGTGGCATCCCCTTGGTCAACCGCATGCACCCATGACACACGCCAACATGGTCAGGCAGGTTGTCTGTTCCCAGCATGAGTGACTGTTCTCATTATACTATTGGCACAGCCCTTGGAGGTGGTTGGACTGGGGCAGGCTGTGGTACTTTATGGGACCAACCACTTCTTTTGTTTTCACCCTGTAGTTCACAAATCCAGAGGGGACAGGGAAGGACAACCACCAGCTGATTGCCCTGCAGGGGAGTGGGCCAAGGGTCGAGATGGGCCCCCCCCCGTGTCTGGGAGGCAGGAGACCTCACGTGAGAATGCTCATTTGTCTCCGCATCCCATGTTCTAACTATAGGTGCATAACACAGTGATAGTACAATGGCCCTCTATGTCCACATCACATGCCCCCATGCTGCACTGTGCTATTTGACATGTTGCACGTGGCTGTGACGGTGGCATGGTTGGGTATCCCCGCCAATGACAGGTATGCAGACAAAGTTCTCCATTTTGTCTACAATGTACAGTCACCATGTCCCCTGGCATCACCAGTGGTGGCCCCTGGCCAGATGGCTGACCTGGGTTTAGCTGGTGTGTCCCTACAATGTGCCTAGGCACCCTGGGCAGGCAGCGGCATGGCATGGCATGGGATCCCCAGGCACTATGTATGGCCCATTGCACTCTGCAAGTCAGCACCTTGGCATGAGCAGAACACCACCAGTGTGTCCAGCATTTTACAACCATATGGGTGTCCAGACAGGGGCCATGCCTCCCGTAGGCTACAATGCCCTGCTGCCTGCCATGTTCTGCAGCACATACACTGCACCTGGCCATGCCTCATCTACCTCCAGGGGGACTGAACCCTATACCCTGGACCAGCACACCCACGGGTTCCAGGGCTGGGGACCCACAGCCAGTGTGTTGCCTGTGTACTCCCAGAGTCACCTTAGTGCTGAGTGTTGGTTATCTGTCCCTGGCAGGCAGGCTCAACCTACACCTTGTCCATTGCAGCCTGGTTGAGCAATTGTTGGCGCTTCAACCTTGAGGTCCTTCTGGGCCACTGACGGGCCTGTTGCTGGCCACATACTCCTGGATCATGGTCCTCCTGGGTGCTGTGGCTACCACACTTCTCCACCTTTTCACCCCCACTTGTGTAACTTTGTCAGTCACTTTACTATCCAGCTCCACAGCATGTGGGACATATGTACAGCCCACACACTTTCAGGATCTGAGCCAGATGTACATGTGTGTTGCTTGGTTCACTGCCTGTTTCTTAGTTGCATTCATATATGTCATTCCACATTGTGGAGTGCTGCCTTCCAGTTGCAGTGTATGCTGTGTGTTGGCTCACATGCTCTCGGGTCACAGTGACATTTTCAATGTTGGGGAGGCAGTCCTGACTGTCATGTGGGACAGTTGACAGGTTTGTTGGTGGCCAAGGGGTGCCATCCCACAATACCTACTGCAGAGGATGCCCTGCTACTCTGGTGGCCCTGTGGCTTAAGTACACTAATGTGTTGCATCACACACCCCTTCAGTGGCATGCACAATGGTCCTCCAGGGCTTGCTGTTCACTAGACCCCAGCCTGTTATCTGGTGCTGTCTTGCCCTGTATGTGCCTGCATGTCCAGCCATGTCATGTAAGGGTTCCCCAGGCCAGCCTGGACAGCATGTTACAGGTGCCCTGCATGTTGCATTCCACACTGTGGCCTCAGGCTCTCCAGCAGCATGCCATCCAGCTATCATGCCTCCACTCTCTGGCAGCCTGTGACTGTTTATATTGCATCTTTGAATCCCACATAAGTATGCACATCTTCCTGCTGCTGTGGTGCCTGCATGGCTGACCTGGGTGGACATGCCACCATATGTTGAGGTCCATTGTGCAGTTCAGTGGATTATGCTCCCCTTGGTCCACTGTTGTTCTGCTGCAACAGCATTGCTATGAGTGTTTGGAGGTTGTTCAGTCTCTCCCAGCTGTGCCTCCTGGCCCCAGTGCACTCTACAATCACTGTTGTGCCACTGTGCAATACCATTGGCAGACCTTGTGTCAATCTACACATCAGACACGGTTGCCCAGTCCTCACCCTGTGCATGGCATCCTTGGACATTGTTCTGTCCGTGCACCCACCAGTCAACCCCATGCCCCTTGTGTGGTACTCCACTGCATGTGTGGCAGTCACACATTGACATATCTCTAGTGGCATTTTGTATCTCCCCTCAATGGGTCACCTGTGCCAAGCATGTCCCCCTTGTTCCCCACTGATTGCTATGTTTGGGGGGGGGGGAGGTTGCTATTTGTGCTATGTCCACCATGTCTGTACAGTTCACTTATAGGATATTGTTTCTTCTCTTAGGTGCCAGCCAACCACGCCCAGCCCTAGGTGTCAGGAAGACCAGGAGGTTAAGAATGACCTGTTGAGATGTATTATAAGGCAATGGAGGGTCATGATCAGGTGCCAGTCCACCTTTTTTTGAGGCCTCATGTGGCTTCTCCACCAGATGGATACCCACATCCACCCGCCACCCTCATTTGCACCCTGAGGATCCCCCATTTCATGTTCCTGAACCCCATCTACCTTCCTGTATTCCCCCTCTGTTTTCCATTTTACTAACCCATCCATTGTACGTAGTTCTATTGTTTCTTACTGTTTTTGTTGTTGAGTGATTAATATTTTTCATAGTAAATAATTGAGTTTCCATAACCTCTTGTGTTCTGTGTTTTTTTTGGGGGGCTGCGTTGGCATTGTCCTGTAGCTTACTGGAGTGGCCTCTCTGCCCACCTGCTACCACCCCATTGAGGTATGTCACTGCCCATCTTATACCACAGGGTCTACCCTGGTGGTCCTGTGGGATGTCTGTGGCTGTGCTTCTACCTGTGCAGGATTTCACATATGGCAGGCATGTTGGCTTGTTGGCCATCACATTTTGTCCCACAGGTATCCCCTTGCACATTGAATGACATTTTGGCAGTTCCTGTCCATTGTTGTCAGACTGAACCAGTCCTTCTGACAACTACCCTCCTCTGTTGCTAGCCATGTTGGCCTCTTTGTGGGTTATGCCTGCTGCTGTGACTGTGTAGGCATTATAGCATTCTGTCCCATGTCCCCACACCGTCTGCCATTTGATGTGCTTGCCCTGCTCCATATTGGAGTTCCCTGTGTCCTACCATTGTGTGCTGGGCTTCTGTGGTGGTCTGCACTGCCTGTCAACTATATTCAGAGCTGGGCAATCTTTCCACTGTTTTCTGGGATGTGCCTTACACACCTGCCATTGCACTCTGTATTTAAAGGTGTTTATGCATGGGCAAGGGCAAAATGCTGCACAGCGCAAACTTTGCATGCAGGCAGTTTTTTGAATATTGAGCCTCTGGGTCCTTGTTTTAACAAACTTCTATAATGAATGTTTAAAGAGCTTTTTTGTTCCACCTAGCTGGAAAGTGAACCTAACTGTCCCCCTTTTCAAGAAAAATGATTTTAAGGAGCTCAAACATTTTAGGCCAATACATTCGATAGATGTCATAGCAAAAATCTTTTCTGGTATTCTATTGAACAGACTACAAGAATGGGTTGATAACAATAAAATAATATCTTCCCTTCAAGCAGGCTTAGAAATGGCTTCTCTGTGATAGTAGATAATATTTACACTTTGCTCATTTAATTGAAAATAATGTCACTAGGAAAAGATTGAACTTATATGCTGCTTATAAAGATTTCAGATCAGCTTCTGATTCTATAGACAGATGCATTTTATGGCAAAAACCTCTGGCTCTTTGTCTTGCTGCAAATCCTCTGCTCCCTGTCATGCAGATATATTCAAATAAAAGGACATGTAAAAGATATGACCCACAAAGTAATCTCACAGATCAGTTTGACTGCATCTGTGGTGTAAAACAGGGATGCCTCCTACCTCCCATTCTATTCAACATCTATGTAAATCAAATTTTACAGAAAATTGATGTATCAAACTTCCTTTCATGGGTACTGTATGTTCTGCACCAGGTTATGCAGATGATATTATTATTTTTCCAGTCTCAAACTAAATTGGTCTTCAACATAAACCAAATCATTTTTATCAACTTTGTCTCTCCCGTAAGATAGTTATAAATTATGATAACTCAAAAATGATGACATGGTATTAGGAGGCAATGTAACTTTTATCTAAACAATCAAAGACTAGGAGTAGCTAAGGAATATTGTTACCATGGGTCACTTTTATGCCTAATGGTAAATGGGTCAAACACACTCAGACACAAGTAATAAAAAGTTAAACAGAATATACAGGCAATTAAAAAATGCAATTACTTATACGGAGGTAGGAGAGTTATTCCAGCTCTGAGGGCATGCAAGGCAAAGATCACCCCAATAATTCTTTATGGGTTGGAGGTCTGGGGTTACTTTTGTCTCACTCCCTGGAAATTCTGGTGTCACAGTTCATCACAATTTACTGAGAGTTAGTAAGTCATGGCCTGAGCAGTTTGTGAGAGATGAGCATGGTAGGGACTCAATGGGCACTTTTGCAAAGTTGAGAATAGTATGTTACTGGCTTTATATATTAAATAGTCCAGTAAATATCTAGGGCCAGATTAAAAATAAGATCAGTAGATTGGCACAGGCTGCCATTCATCTTAGCTTGTGTCAAAGCTGGGTATGCCAGGGTCCCTGCACCAGATTCAGCAACAGGAGGAGTCCCAGCACCAATGCTCCTGCTGCAGCTAACACTGGTCCTCTGTGCCTAACAAATGGCATGTGGGAGGGGAGTAATGAAACCTGTCAGCAGCCTCTGACCACAGACAGTCCATCCCCGAGATCAGCACCACAGGCTGCCCAGAATAGAACCCTGGCAATGAGCAAACCCATCCTCTCAAAGAGCAAAAAAATACCTGCAGCAGTGCATGAATGATGCTGAACCTGAGTCAGTGTGCATAACTGATATGTGACAGTAACCATGTACAAGAGATACAAAGTATTTCTGTATTATGTGTCCTTTGACATGCAAATTAGATTAGACTCAACACTGGATGCTGCAAGATTGTGCTGGGGTGGGAGGGCTGCAAGGCTTTGATTCTGGTACTGCTGGCATGTAGAGGACATAGCTGAATTGCAACCGTATAAAGAGTTTGCTAGAGTCAGCCACCAGCAATGTCTGTTGAAACTGCAAAGGCCGATAGACCAGCCCTAAGCTGTTCTAAGCCCTAGGGGGGCCATCCGACTCTTTGAATCCCACAGATGAGGATGTTGCAATCTGTTTCTACCACATGCCACCATACGCTGTGGCACACACCCTGTTTGGGCTCAAGGCTGGCGCAATCCTTGTTTTGTGCAGGAGACCCTGCTGCTGCCACAGTCTGCATTCATGAATTGGAACTAGCACAATTTTTGATGCAAGGTGCCCCTTGCATCAAGTCCGATTGATGCAGGCACCTTGAATCACTTTTTGGGAGTTATGAATTAGGCCCCTGGCCCAAATTGTGCTTTAAGGAAAAAACAAAATGGTAACAGGCACAGAACACCTCTACACAGCTTGCCAATCTTCATGAAATTCTGAAACAAAGTAATCTATGGCATCTGTGACAAGACTCTTTGAAAATAATCACAATTTCATCTACCTACAAGCATTCGATTAAAAAGAAAATATTTGAGTTCACACAACAAAACAACATCACTTATGTTGCTAATTCAAAGTTACTATAATGGTACTCTCGATGTAAACACCGGCACAGGTGTGAACAATATTTATCCTTATCACTTGATATGGAAAAACCAAAAATTATACACTGTAGATTTTTGTTACCTCTCAAGAAACTGGAAGTTATATACTGTATGGGAAATGGAATAAGAATGACCTGAAGTGTTTTTGCAAAGCAGGTCAGGAAGAAGACCCATTTCATGTATTATGTAATTGTCCTCTGTGTAAGAAATAGGGTACAAAATATCTTATCTACTTTATTAAACCATATAATTTCTCATTATCAGATTGTACAGACATTTTACTGAAGCCTACAAATGTGAAGGGTGCTAGAATACTAGTTAAATTTATAGAGGCTGTAATCAGACATAGAAACAAAATTGCTACTATATTTTTATCTTGATGCGTTAACACTGTAACATTAAAGGAAATATGTTGTATCTGAATGTTAACTAATTGTGCAGTATTTTTACAATGTTACAAAACACTTTTTAACTGACTTGTAATGACCAATGCTTGATCGAATAAAACATGAATACTGAACTGCAGTAGTAGTTATTTGTATTATTTAATAATATACATTATTTTGCCACAGAATATTATAACATTATCATTATTATCATGCAGGCATTTTCATTATTATTTTATCTTAATATCATGGCAATATAGATAGCATCATTACACTATTTGTCATTAAATAAAATAAATAAAAATAAAATAAATACATAACTAAATAAATAAATGTGAATAATATAAAAACAACCCAAGAATAAGTAATTTAGACATCATTTTCAAAGAAAATGGAATATTCCAATGAAGATGCAGGTGGGTCATGCTCCTGCTGCCTGTTAGAAGCAGCATGGAAAATCGAGGCATACTCTACCACCAGCCCTAGTGAGGTGAAAGAAGTCTTCCATTTGCCATCGCAACAATGCTGACATCTGTATTACCCTTTTTTTCCTTTGACAAGCATGCCTCCTTATTATGGAGTCCCATCCACCTCCAGCATCAGGTCTAGGGCACTAAATAAATATCTGACCTACACATATCTTCTAAACTCAAAAGTCACATATTATGGATGCATAAGTAAGTTCATTTTAGTTTTATTTGATCAATCCTACTGTGGCCCACAATGGTTAAATGACCTCCCTACATCCATCATTGACTGTGGTAAAATTAAACCATTCAAGAAAGGCCTATGCCTCCTCCTAGCCTAATCAACACACTGTGACTACTCCTACTAATGTTACTATGACCCAATTCCTCCCCCTCCACACCCTCCTATTCACCCCACTTCCCTCTCTCTGACAAAGCCTACGCTGGCTGCTACCTCCCCTCTCTACCCATTCCAGACAAAGTCTACTCAGGCTGCTACCCACCTATTGACTTGCACTTAGTAACCCAAGTGTCTTATGAGTGCAATAGTAATGTAAATTCAACAAAAGAAGTATGATGTATCCCTATGCCCTGATGCTGTTTGTAACTCTCTGCACTTTTGAAACTGATAATTTTATCTATACCTGCGTACCATACAGTTCTGTGTCGTGACTTGCATTGTACCAAAAGTTCTTGTATTTCATGTCTAAGTTTTGACTTGGAACCTTTGTAAAAGAGCCTCTCAGCTCAAAGGTATTAATCTGAAATAAATAAATAAATAAAATAAAGATAATTACAATTCAAAATGTACATAAAAAATAAAAACAAGTTATACAAAAGTTAATACAGGCAATAAATATCAATAAGTATCAATCCAAGTAATACACATTCATAAAAACATTTTGTGTCTCATTTTAGTGTCCAATAAAAAAAGTCTCCACTTATGGTAACATCAGAATCATATGTTTTCTGTACACTATTATGTTGAAATTCACTGAACAGGTGATGTGCTGTTAAAAAATAACACGACTTTAAACATTTAGTAAATCATTTTATGTTTTTTTAAATCAATATATATGGTAGCTGAAGCAATGTCTTACCTGTGCCTGTTGCCTGTTAGAAGCAGCACAAAAAAATTAAAACATACTGTACCGGCAGCTCTAGTAACATGAAATAAATCTTTCTTTTGCCATCACAACAATGCCACAGAAATTTTTATTATTGCATTTTTCCTTTGGGAGTCCATAAGGTGGCTCCAGCCCACCACTGTTCCCCACTTGACCCTCTCTGTGATCCTCCATGGCTTACCCCTCCATTACAGGGCTGAGGTGAGGAGCATCAACTTTCCCCTCCCCTGGAAGACTACATCCAGATTCCAGAGGGCCAGTATGAGCACTAGTGAGGCCATCACAGAGCCTGCCAGCTCCATTTTCTTCCTCAGTTTTTCTCCTTACTACCTCCCTGCCAACGCCGTACGTCAGCAACTTGCCTCCCAACAGGTATCACCCTCTAGCTGCTGCTAGAAGGTGATTAATGAGCAGGACGACAGTCCCTCCCTCCCTGAGTGAGGAGAGTAGTCTTCCGGATGCTTGATCCTCTCTCCCTGTGGACCCCCGGCACCCAGGGTTCATTCCTGAACCCGGGTCACCGGCATGGCGCGAGGTATGACATCCAGCACCTCAATCCCCAGTGCCACCAGGCCAAGCTGCCACAGAATATTATAACATTAACATCACTATCAACTTAACTGACTCCAAGCTTTCATTTAAAAGGAATTATGTTTCTAGCCCTAATGGTTCCAAAGTAATCCCATTTCAAAGATATTATATTTTGAGAGGTCTAACTTTGGAACCATTTGGGCTAGAAACTTTTTTTTATTTTATTTAATTTTTTGTTATTGAAAGCTTGGAGTCCGGCCATTAAGAATTAGCTCTGTTGATACTGTTTGTATGTAACAACACTGCAAATTACATGATGGTTTTAAACATTTTTCTACAAAAAATATTGTTTTACTTTTTCTGAATTTTAGTTATACTACACATTATTTAAATAAAAACTATATAGTTTATAATTTTATTTTCATTCATCTGCTGGCCTTAATCACACTGCGACCATTTCAATTTCTCCACCAGAAGTACCTACACTTCCTTGCTTTTGCAAAAGTGTTGGAAGGTAATAATGACTATGGGATGATAATAGTATTAATAATGAAAATTATAGTGAGATTATATACTTGATTTTTGGCAAAATATGTAATTCAAGTGATCTTTATGATATTAAGAAAATGATACATAACTCATTAGGGCCATGATGTAATAATAATGGTAATAATAAAAATAATATATACTGATAAAGAATGCTGTATTAGTGGCAAAATGCTATTTATAAATAACTAATATCATGACAAGGATGCTGTCAGTTATCACTTACATAAAAAGATGTGGGTGTATAATAATATATCATTTTGACAATAGCGATACTGATTTGATAATATAAAATAGTATTCTTATGATAATTAATCATTGGGACTACAGGTTGATTTTTCATTCATTTTTTGTTTTAAACAAAAGTCTATGGTCAATAAATGCTTGTTTTCATAGGAATCTACAGTCTTGGTACAAATAACAGAGTGTATAAAATACAAGACTACATATACAGACAATAAAATACATAGTACAAGAATCACATTTTATACATAAAGTAGAGCATCATTAGAGTCCATTTCAAATGTCCATAACACCAATAACATTTCTTAAAGCTGTAACAAAAGATTTGTAATTAGTTAATGTTTTTATGGATAAAGGTAAGGAATTCCAAAAAGTGGCAACTCTATAATAGAAAGCTGTTTGCCCAACCTTCTTTGAACACTTAGGTATATTTAAATATAAGTGATCTGTAGATCTGGTATTGCCATTTGACAATGCTGGTCTTTCTACCAATAATTTAAATTTAGCTGGTACTTGTTCATTTACCATCTTCCAGGTCCCACATTCCAGTTATTGGTGTATTCTTTATTACAAAGTATACCACTTTGATATGTTGTATAAGCATAAAACATGACATTCTAAATGTAAATCAAATGCAAACATACAAGCTTTTTTGAGTAACAGTGTTATTTTCTGTAACAAAGATTTATTGGGAGATGAGTAAATGGCTAGACAATAGTCAATAATGGATAAAATATGAGTTTGAACAATAAGTTTCTTTGCTTCATGGGTAAAGTTAAATCTATTCCTATACAGCATGCCAGATTGTTGGTTTATAGACTTCACAACATTGCCAATGTACCGATGATAACTAAGACAGCTTTCTAGAGTCAGACCTAACTATTTAAATTGTGTGACTTGATCCAAAATAGTATCATCATATGTTTTTTTTTATAGAAATAGACTATTGGGAACCAATATGTTTCCTAGAATAGAATAACATAACGTTTGTCTTTTTTTGAATTCAAGCATAGCTTTTTATTAATGAATCATGTACAACACATAAATCAGATTGTAGTATACAGTAGTAGTCACGTTATTTGACTCTTTGTTTTGAAAAAGATTACTGTGTTATCTGTCTACAATAGAATCTTTGATTGTTTTATAACACTGAGTAAGTTATTCAAAAAAAGACTAAAAAGCAGGGGTCCAAGGAAACATCCTTGTGGAACACCCAAAGTCAAGAATATGTTTCTGTCCACACAGAAGTATTCAACAGGGTCACCAGCTCAATTACCAGAGGGCACAAATGGAAATTAAGGGGAGGGAGCTTTCAGAGGGAACTGAGAAAACACTTCTTTCTCACCCCAGGAATCCCTCAGTATGTTTGACTAATGCAGTTAGTCCAGCTGGGTTCAGCTGCCACTGAGGTGGGGTTTATGCTAATGATAACCAAGAATTAGTCTATCAGGTTGTAATAAGAAAGTGCTACCTGTAGGTGCTGCTGTAAGCCAGTCAGATTCATTTCTTCTCTGACTGGACAAGTCTGCCTCGGAGCTCTGTCTCTCCATTTTTACTTGAAGACATTTATGTCTTTTAAAGTTGGTATGATTTTAATGTTTTCACTGCCTTTAGTGGGGTTTTTTAGTAGTTTTTAATAGTTTTTGTATGTTTTCCTTGGTTCCCATCGGTTCCCAGGAACCAAGGAAGATCTCCTCACAGTGGTCTTTTCTGCAGTTCCTGCACTTTTTTCTAACTAAAAATACTATTTTTGAGGTAAGATTTTCACATTTGCAATATTTTAGCTTTACTTTTTTAGTGGTTTCTTCGTTTTTAAGGGAACCCCAATTATCGCTATTATTTACTTCAGCTTTCTTTGTTTAGGACCCGTTTCTCTCCGTTCCATAGCGCTAGGGGAACTGACCACAAAATTAATATTTTTCTCTTTTGGGAACCATTTTAAAGGTTCTTCTGATTTTATTTATTAAGAGACCGGAATTACAAACCTTTGAGTCAGAGACTCCTTTGCAAAGGCTCCACATCATAGAAGTACAAAACAAGAGAAATGGATCATACAATGAAAGGTATTACAAAGGAATGTGGAAGGTAAAACAACCCAGAGTCAAGTATGGTACAAAGGTAATGAGCAATACATTGAAAGGTATTTCATCTGAATGTGGAGGGTAAAACAACCCAGAGTCAAGCATGGTACAAAGGTAACAAGCAATACATTGAAAGGTATTTCATCTGAATGCAGAGGGTAAAACAACCCAGAGTCAAGCATGGTACAAAGGTAACAAGCAATACATTGAAAGGTATTTCATCTGAATGCAGAGGGTAAAACAACCCAGAGTCAAGCATCATACAAAGGTTTCAAGCAAATTAAGCTATTGCTTACATTCAAATTTCAAAGATGATGCAAGGTTTCCTAAGCCAATAAAACAGATACTTAAGATAAAGGCACAATACATCAAAAGAATCAGTCAGAGTACAGGGAGAGGAGAGAGGAAAGAGGATAGAGGAGGGGGCAGAAGGCACAGAGGTGTGGCTTGGCACACCAGTAAAAGAGGGTCGACTATGTGAGTGGACAGCTCAGGGGCAGTTACAGATACTGGCGGTGAGTAGTTGCTCTCTGATGAGATTAGCATGTCAGACCCAAAAAGAGGACTTGACCTACAGGTTTTAAAAATGTTACTAAATGTTTTAAAACCATACCCAAAGCAGATGGCTATGACCTTTGCTTAAGTTGCTTGGGTCCAGCCCAAATTTTTGCTAATTGTGAACCTTGCACTAAATTTTGTTCAAAAACAGTTAAGAAAAGAGCCAAAAGGCTGGAAATAATGGCTTCTCGGCCTGCCTCCTCCTCTAATAAAACTTCAGACAAGGAGTCCTCCTCTCATCAAAAATATAAAGACAGGTCCTCCAAGGACCCCCTAGAAAATAAGTCTGGTAAAAATAATAATGACCAAGCCAAACAAAAAAGACCTTCAGAGCAGGTTTGTGATTCAGTGCTTGCTAGAAAGAAACAAAAAGAAAAACATATCACTGCCCCTCCGGCTGAAAAGCAAAGGTAGACACCAGTGTCACAACAAGATATACTCTCTACAGAGGAAATGGCAAAGGCTTGGCAACTACATGAAACTTTTCAGGCTGTGGGCAGTGTCCTGGGTGCCCCAGCTGGTCCTACTACACCTATCCCCTCTGACCCTGGTTTTGGTCAGGGCATTTTCTTTGTGGGAGGTGATGATGAAGAGAAGGGTGAACCCTTAGAACCTGAACCTGATGTATCCCCTGGCCAGGAGTTTTGCTCTCCTTTCCATGGCCAGGAGGATTTTTCCTCTCATTATACCTTTATCCAACACATGGTAGAGACTCTTAATCTTTCTATTCAAGAGACCACTGAAGAAGATGAGGAGACAAACTTTTTGGATATGATGGGTCTCATTTCTCCTGAAAAGCTACTCCTTCCAGTTCACAAGTCCCTTTGCAGGGCTATTTTCAAGTTACTCCTAAATCCCACCTCCATCCCAGGGATGGATAAGAAAATAGAGAAAAAGTACCTGCTAGATAAAATTAATTCTGAGTACCTTTACATTCATCCATACCATGAAGGAGTGGTGCAGGCTGCAGCCTGTGACAAAGCTAAGGTTCCCCTTTCATCCCAGCCTCCAGAAAAAGAATCTAGGAAACTGGATACTATGGGTAAGAAATCTTACACCACAGGATCTCTGCTGCTACACCTCTCTACATACATGGCTTACACAGCTCAGTATCAGAAGGCTCTTTGGAACTCTGTCCTGGCTATCAGCCAGCAAGCCCCAGAAAAAGTGACTCAGGACATGGCAGAAACTGTTAAAACTGTCTCAGAAGTCACAAAATATCAGTTTCATATGGCTGTAGAGACCAATGACACTGCCTCCAGGGCTAAGGCTCAGGCCATCTCTCTCAGGCAGTTTGTCTGGTTGAGAACTACCAGTCTCTTCAGGACACCCAGACTAAATCTCTGGACTTCACCTGTGAGAACAATTCTCTTTATGGGAACAAAATAGAGCCATACATGAAAAAGGTGGAGGAATACAAGACCACCTATCAGAGCAATGCAGCTAAAGACAAAGCCTCTACTTCCTACAAGCCTCAAGGTAGAGGGGGCAGAGGTAGGGGTTACTATCCCAGGGTCTTCTACTCTATGCCAATGCCCATGCCCTTGGAGTACTCTCAGATAAGAGGTTTCTTTAGGGGAAGAGGTCAAAGGGCTCAGAATCGTGCTGATCCCACCCCTTCAACAAATATTCAGACTAAACAAAATCCCTAACTGTAAGGCCCAGGTCGCCTTCCCTCTGCCAGTCGGTGGAAAGCTGACCCACTATCTCCACCCATGGCAATGCATCACCAAAGAGAAGTGGGTGCTAGAGGTGGTGAGTCAAGGACTTACACTGCAGTTAAAAAAACGTCCCACTCAGCAAGGTCACATGAGTTTAAAACCCCTAACTCCCACAGAAAGAATTCTGCTGGAGTTAGATGTCAGGTCTCTCCTGTCTGAAAATGCAGAGGAAAGAGTTCCTCTCCCAATGGGGGAAAGGTCTCTATTCCATGTACTTTCCCACCCAAAAGAAAAATGGGGACTGGCGACCCACTCTAGATCTCAGGTACTTGAACAAGCACCTGTTCAATCTCAAATTCAGGATGATCACCCTGTCAATGGCTATCCCCTCCTTACAATAGGGAGACTGGCTAGCCTCCCTGGATCTCAAGGATGTCTATTTTCACATTCCAATCAAGACCTCTCACAGAAAGTATCTCAGATTCAGACTACCATCTGGCCACTACCAGTTTGCAGCTCAGCCATTCTGCTTTTCTTCAGCTCCCAGAGTTTTCACAAAGTGCCTGGCAGTGGTGGCAGCCCAGCTCAGAAGACAGGAAATCTCTGTCTTTCCCTATCTGGATGACTGGCTGATAGTGGACAAGTCTCCCCAAAGATCAGAGACTCTCTCAGCCTCACACAGTGCACCCTAGAGTCCCTGGGCTTCTGGTCAACACAGAAAAGTCCCACTTCAAGCCTGTTCAACTCCTGGAGTTCATTGGAGCAGAGCTGGACACCCAGCAAGGAAAAGCTCTACTCCTACTAGACAGAGCACAGAACCTCCAATCTCTGGCGTACTCGCTAGTCCTGGGCCAACCAAGTCCAGCCAAGCACTTCTTCCGGCTTCTAGTGCACATAGCTTCTACTACAACTGTAGTTCCAGGTGCCGGGTTTCAGATGAAGGACATTCAATACCATCCCAGGGCTCTTTGGTCTCAGAAAAGAGACTTTCTGTCAAAACTCATTCCAGTCACAAGGGCCCTTCTACAAGATCTGGACTGGTGGAAGGACAAGGAAAACCTCAGGGAAGGAATCCCTTTCCAAGAAAAGGAACCCCCCAGAGTGCTTACTACAGATGCTTCCCTCCTAGCTTGGGGTGCAAAACTGGCAGACCAGTCCATAAGTGGGGTGTGATCTCCCAGAGAGTCCAGGTGTCACATACATCTCCCTAAGCTCAGAGCCTTGTACTTGGCTATCAAAGCCTTTGCTCCCCAGCTAAGGGGTCAATTTGTTCAAATCAGGACAGACAACACCACTGCTATGTTCTGCATCAACAAGCAGGATGGCACAAGATTCACAAAGCTCTGCACAGAGGCCATGAAGATCTGGTCTCTGGCCTACTCCCAAGACATGCAGCTCACTGCCATTCATCTGCCAGGTGAGGACAATGTGCTGGCAGACTCCCTGAGCCACATCATTCAGGGCCACCATGAATGGACCCTAAACAAACAAGTGCTGGTCACAGTCTTCAGGAGGTGGGGCACTCCAGAGATAGATCTCTTCACCTCCAACCTCAGTCATCAGATTCCCTTGTACTGCTGCAGGCCTCCAGCTCTAGGCTCAGTGCCAGTAGATGCCTTGTCTCTGGATTGGACAGGGAAGTTCCTGTATGCCTTCCTTCCATTTCCCCTGATTCTCAGGGCCCTACTCAAACCCAGAAACCAGCCAACAACAATGATTCTGGTGGCTCCAGACTGGGCAAGGTGCCATGGTACACCCTGTTTCTCACCCTTTCAGTCAAATGGCCCATTCATCTGCCCTTGACCCACAGTCTTCTGACCCTGCCTCAGATGGGGATAATGTACCCCAGCATAGAGTCTCTTCATCCCAAAGCTTGGTACTTGAGGAGCTAGAGTTCCCAGATTCTCAATATTCAGAGCAAGTCCTGAGAATCCTTTTACTGGCCAAGAATCCAAGTACCAAAAAGACTTGTGCTTCCAAATGGAAGAGATTTTCTTTTTGGCATAAAGACAGGCAGATTGACCCACTGCAAGCAAGCCTGTCCTCTATACTAGGCTATCTGGTACACTTATAAGCAGGGCTTCAGTTAACTCCATTTTGGGAGTATTTGGTTTCTAAAAATAAGGCAAAAACTTCCAAAATAAAGGGGGAGGAAGTCATTGACTTTCAAATGTAAAAAAAACATAATTGGATGACTTTAAAATTGAAGGTAAAGAAGACAATAAATGATGGATTTTCCCAAAAGAAATTGTATTTTACTACTAGTGTTTATATTAACATCCATAAATTGAGCCTTCTTAGAATATTGGCTTCCAAATTGTGGGATATGGGAAGTATTTTGGCTTCCAAAAAATTGGAATGACTTCCAGATTATGTCTTGTGGAAGTATTAGACTTCCATGAAAAATAAATTAACTGAATCCCTGCTTACAAGCATCAGGCCTTAGATCCCCATCTTTGAAGGTACACCTTGCAGCCATTTTGGCCTACATCTCTGCTGGTAAGGAGAAATCTGTAATTTCTCATTCCATCTTCAAGAAATTCTTTAAAGACCTGCTGCACCTTCAACCCCCGCTTAGGGAACCTGTTCCCACCCTGGGATTTGAACCTGTGTATAACCAAGCTCATGGAGACTCCTTTTGAGCCCATGGCCACTGCAGACTTAAAGTATGTCACCTGGAAAACTGTTTTCCTAGTGGCAATCACTTTAGCTAGAAGGACTTCAGAGCTGCAGGCTCTATGCACTGAACCAAACTACATTATTTCCCACTGGGATAAAGTAGTTTTCAGGACCAACAGGAAATTTCTTCCCAAGGTGGTGTCTGCATTTCACCTGAATCAATCCATAACACTTCCTGTCTTTTTCACAGACTAATCCACTCCTGGTGAGTGCAGGCTTCATAGCCCGGATGGAAAAAGGGCACTGACCTACTACCTAAAGCACACTAAGCTGCTCAGGTCCTCCAACACCCAACTCCTCCTTACCTGTGGTGAGGTGGACAAAGGCAGGCCAGCCTCTAAAAGGACTAGCTCTCATTGTATAGTCTCTTGCATCCAGTTCTGTTACTGTAAGGCTGGCAGACAGCTACCTCAGGGCCTCAGGACTCTCTCCACTAGGGACACTGCAGACTCAGTGGCAGCAGCAAGGGACATACCCTTGCTTGACAACTGCAAAGCAGCTACCTGGAAGACCGTACACACCTTCACAAAGCACTACTGCTTGGATGTACAGTCCAGATCCAATGCCAGATTTGGCACTGCAGTCTTGTAGAAATTGTTTCCAAAGCGGGTTCTGTTCCCTCCAAACTACATTGCTTTGTAGTCTGCATTAGTCAAGCATACTGAGGGATTCCAGGGGTGAGAAGAGCAAATTACCATAGTAATATTGTTTCTTCAGGGTATCCCTTAGTACACTTGACCTCCTACCCATCCTCCCCTCACATAATGTTGCTGAGAATAGTTTTGCAGTCCATGCCTTAGGCCAGATTTCTTACTGTAGAGCTTTAACATGTGTACTGTTCCACAGTGAAGCATGGTATACATAGTTTGCTTATAGGCAAGTTCTTTTTTCCCTTCTTCTTTTTCACTTTTTTCTATAGTATACTAGGATATATTTAGAGTTTGGGGCTTTTTGGCCCTCAGGCTATGAAATTAATCTGACTGCTTACAGCAGCACCTACAGGCAGCACTCTCTTACTACAATCTGATAGGCTAATTCTTGGGAATCATTAGCATAAACTCAACCTGCAGGGCAGCTGAAACCAGCTGGCATAACTGCATTAGTAAAGCATACTGATGGATCCCCAGGAAGAAACAATATTACTATGGTAAGTCATTTTTTCTTCCCGAAAGAGTGGTGGAACCATGGAACAGCCTACCTGCTAAGGTGGTGGGAGCAAAGACAGTAGCAGCATTCAAGCATGGGTGGGACAAGGCAAAGACTCAAATAGAAAGCATTCATACAGAGAAGGACATAAACCATAGGGGTGTTAAGACCCAGGATCAGCAATAGGTCATGGGTAACTCATGTGCAGACTTGATGGACCATTTGCCTCCTTCTGCCATCACTTTCTATATTATACATATGATATTTGCAGCAAAATATGTTACTAAATAAAAATGTATAGAAATAACTACTGTTCAGAATCTTAATGGCTGTTTACACAGTTTTGGACAAATAAATAAGGCATACTGTAGCACAAATTTTGGGACCCAGGTATGAATTCTTGCTCAGTATTTACCAAAAGGTTTTCACACACTCTCACTTTGCTTTCCCTCAATCCTTCTAAGGATCACAGCAAAGAATGGCTCAGCCCAAAACTCCTTCACCTCTCAGCACCTGCCATATTGTCTCCCATCACCTCTCTATTGAACCTCCCTTTCTTCCTTAATGAAGTGCCTGCAGATTGTAAATAGACTAAAGTGCTTGCCCTCCACCACAGGCCTGACCCCCCCCTTTCAGGCAACAAATTCCCAATCTCTTTCCCTCCTGCCCCTGCAAAAGTGCAGCAAAAGCTTGTTCTCTCCCATAGCTCATCCTTTTTTGACTCCTCCTTCATCTCCTCTTTCCTTTCAGGCTTCTGTAAAATCCAATCTATAGTCTTGTCCTTTCTGTGACTCACTGACTCGATCCTAAAGGGGAAGAATCAGGGGTTCTGCACTTCCTCCATCTTTGTTGACTTTTTAGGAGTTTGACACTGTCTCAGTTCTCCTACTTGACAAACTCATAAGGTGGGTCTATCTGAGCTAGTGATTAGCTGGTACTACTTCTACCCATTTGATTGACATGACCCAGTCCAAATAAGCAATGCCTTCCCCATCCCACCTTCCCATCTCCCCAGGAGTGTTTACTGGGTCCCAGCTCATTTTCCATCTTTCTAAATGCCTCCCTCCACCCCAGTATCTCTCCTTGCACATCTACATGTATGAACATCACACTGTAGTTTTTGCCTCTGCAGCCTAGGTCCCTGAACTGGAATGAACTCTCTAGTGTAACTGTGACAATATATGACACTGGATTTGCTCAAATCAATTGCTGCGTAATGCTACTTTGGTAATAAAAAGCATTTTGACAGGCTCTACATTATTCCATCTTCAATACTTTGGATGGATCATCAACTGAAAAAGTTCCTTGTTCCAAGAACATTGGAGTGTTGCTGGATCAGTGTCCTAACAGCTCCTTCCACACTGATGACATGCATAAGAAGTTCCTGCTCAGGCTTGGTGAACTGTACCACAACAAATCCTGATTCTTAGTTCCTGTCTATTGAGAGACTGCCCCTTACAATGATCTTCCTCATGTCTGAATATATGTATGTGGCTTTACGGTGCCAATCCTAAAACTACCCTAGCCATGTTAGATGCCTTTTTCACTCCTTCTGCCACTCTTCTCTAAACTGTCCTCCAAACATACCACTGCTGCCTCTATCACCTTTCCTTTCCCTCCCTTGATTCCCAGCACCAGTTTCACTGCACTTGATTCATTTCTGAATTCTAGCTCAGTGCTCTCCCCTGCTACTTCTCTTCCTTCTTCTTCACTGCCCCTTATTTCTACTACTCCCTCCACTCCTCTGGTTCCCATTCTTTTGCTTTCCCTGGCTCCCATACCTCTGCTGGACAATCTGCTTTCCCCTACTGCCACCTCTTCTCTGATACAACCTCTATCTGTATCTCCCTGCCACCCTGTCCTCCCTTACATTCAAAGTCCTCCTTCCTGACCTCTCCACCCAGACCTGCTCTTGTAACTAATCCTCCCTTTGTCTCTTCCCTTTTCCTCAGCTACTATTCTCCCTCCACCCCTCTCATCCTATCTCATTCAGCCCCCTTTACTCCCTAGTGACTGCCCCTTGTACAGTGTAGCTCCAATCAGTGTGTCCACACACTTGCCCCCATTTTCCTGGGACTTCCCCTACTCTCTAGAAGTTTAACTCTGATACTCTACCTAGTAGAACCAATTCTCTTCCCTTTTAGCTAGTTATATTTCTATACTTTATGTACAGTGGTAGCTATAGACATGTACCAGTACTGTATATCTAGATATATCACAGAAAATTCCCATTCATTCCATGGGATTTCCTGCAATATCCTGTATCTGGATAGACAGTATCTAGACATTTTCTGACTACCACTATAGTTTGCCTCCACCAGCTTTATTTGATTGATGAATTGTTGTAAAGTAATAGTTTAATGTGCTTATGCAACTGGATGAGATGAGATGAGATAATGCTTGTGTAGCTTGATTTGTTTTGTGGCTTTCCACCTCTCTATCCATGGGATATACCACCCTGTAGGGGTATGATGCAAGGAACCCTAGAGGAGGGTTCCCCCCCTACAGGTGCCATGGGAATTATTGAGTCAGCTAAAGGTAGGTTAGGTAGAAGCCCACAGGTAAGAGAGATGAGCCGCTGGAGGAGGAGGGGTAGATGGTGGGTAATGAAAAATGAATCCTGGAGGTACCCAGGATGAATGACCTTTTAATCCTGATGGGGGATTGACGTTGTTGCTTCACCCATTGAACCTCAGGCTTAAAGCCCTCCCATTCAATGTGCTTACTCAACTGGATGAGATGAGATGAGATAATGCTTGTGTAACTTGATTGCTTTGTGGCTTTCTTCCTCTCTATCCTTGGGATATACCACCCTGTCAGGGTATGATGCAAGAAACCCTAGAGGAGGGTTCCCCCCCCACAGGTGTCACAGTAATGATTGTGTCGGCTAAACGTAGGTTAGCAAGAAGTCCAAAAAGAATACCTAAAGGTGTCGAGCATCGAAGAGGCGAGGATGATGAATGAATGAATTCTGAGAAGATGATAAGGGCTGACTTCGTAATGAGAGAGGGGAAAGCCAGAACCACCATCCACCTCCATCCAACAGTGGAACCTAACTAATTAACTGAAGATAGCACTAACTCTAACTAATATTATGACCATTGGCATGGGGGAGAGGGAAAAAAACCCTTTGAGGAGGAAGCCTCTGGGGATCCAAGGCCTAGGTCACCTTCCCTTCAGGCTGATGACGTTTGATTTGAGGATGTATGTCGTTAAAGAGAAGGGTTCAGTAACAAAAGGGACATGAGTAGGGAGGATGATGACAGAATAGGGAAAATCCCCAAAAGAAAGCACAGATCGAAGAGGGAACATGAGGCTGAGAGAGAAGATGAGGTTGCACACAGATCAAAGAAGGAACATGAGGCAATGATGAATACTGACGATGATCACTGCAAGAGGGCGGCAGGTCAATAAGATAACATAAGATCCAATGAGAGGTATGCCTGATTGAGCGAGGTGAGTAAGTAGACACTGAGGCCAATAAGGCATGAGTATGCAATGTGAATGATGAGACCTTGATGTCGTAGTCGATGAGGTAGCATAGGATTCAATGATAGGAATGCTCAAGAAAGTGATGGAAAGAGATAAAACATGAGGCAAGGATGAGTGAATGAAGACTGGAGTAATGAACTAGATACATGTGGGAGGATAGCCATGAGTCGATGATGATGGAGTGAAGCCACGATTGGAGTGAATCCTTGATGGCTGGTACGAGAAAAGTCAATGATAGGAATGGTCGAGGAAGCGAGTAAGGAGGCTTCCTGAAAGGAGGTAGACTCCGAGACCAAAAAGGCATTTCTGGACCCAGAGGGCATGCGAACCCAATGAAGACTAAAGAGGATGATAATCACCACAGGAGTGCAGCAGTGAAATACAAGAAGACTGAGGAAGAGGAGACATGAAATGAACTTGAACATGAATTTCAACGATGGTGGTGAGCAGCCAACCAACCAGCTAGTGGATGAGGCACCAGCCCATAGCAAAGGGTGATAGACAAGAGGGGAAAGACCTTGAGTGGATATAGAATCCAATCAAAGTAGCAAGGAAGCAATAGATGATGGACGATGAGGAGGGACACCATGAGTGGATTGAATCCTGATGGCTGGTACAAGAAAAGGCAGCTGACAGGACATAAAGCATGTTGAATGATGACTGGAGTCAGGAGGTCATAGGTCACTGAGCAAACGGACAATGGACAATGAGGAATGACGCCAGGAGTGGATTGAATCCTGAGGGCCGAGCAGGGAAGGTAAGGAAGAAGGAATACTGAACTAAGTCATGAACCGGAATACACACAGCAGGGGGGCCATGGTTCAATGAGGTGGCATAGGAGCCAAGGTAGGTATGCCCAAAAGAAATATTGAATGCAGGCCTTGATGGGAGTGAATCGGTGATGGCCGGTATGGGATAAGAACTGCAGGAGGGTAGGCAAACAAGAATCCAGGACTACTGTAGCAAACATACTCCAGTGTAGAAATCGACAGAACAGATTAATTGGAAGGAGAATGAGACAAAGCTAATGACGTGCCAAGAAGCAGTACTGATGCTGAAAAGCTGCTTCCGTAGGAAAAGTTTCCCTCTGACACGTTATTGCAAAAGAACACTCTGTGTAGCATGCAGAAGAGGGGAACAGAAAAAGAAACACTGTTGTGTAAAACAAATAAGTCTGCCAAGCTATGGAACAGAGGAGCACATCAATAGATAGGGAATAGATAATCAGCTCTGCTCCAAAGCTGATCTGGCCACCAAAGTGTGCCCTGCCCTGTCAGAAAATGGAGGGTGGAAGAAAACATTGTTAAATAAAATTTGTACGATTGTTATCCTGTGCCTGAACTGTGTGATATGACAGCTGGAGCCCAGACAAAATTATTCCATGCAGTGAGCGAGAATAGAGTTAGTAGCAGATCGGAAACAGAGGCATCCTTCTTGTACTGCTTTCTCTCCTCCGTAGCATTTACTAGCTGCTACCACCAGGAGAATCAGTGGGTAAGGGAGGCAGGACAGGTTCACTACAAGGACTGGAGTAGAGGAGGCAGCTGGAAGGAGGGAGCGAGCTAGGAACTGGGTGCAGCACTCTGGCAAAGCGAGTTGCAGTGCAACAGCTGGGAGTCACGTGGAGAGCGTCCAAAGCTGAAGAAGAATGCCCCACAAGCACAGGCAGTGGAAGTCGGGCATGACATAGCGCCAGAACACGGTTGGGGTATTTTTTATTTTATTTATTTATTTTTTTTTAATGGCTGATGGCACTGGAGGAAGGGGGGGCAGAGGCAGCCAACGGAATGGTAATAGCCAAAGCGGCAGACAGGGGGGGTGAATGAGTGACTCTACCAGGCGGCCGTGAAAGCAGCAGGATGAGGAAGGGAGACACGGAGGAGGGAGGAACAGAAGAGAAAATGAGGGAAAGGGAGCGGAGAGCAAGGCAGATGCCAGATAAGAGCGTCGAAAAGCCGCCAAGGCAATAAGCTAGAGGCAAAACAAAAGGACAAAAATGGGAAAAACTGAGAGACAAAATGAACCTGCAGCCAGAAGCAGCAGCCAGAAATAGGCAATGAAAAGGATGCAGGATGCCAGAGAAAGGGCAGAAGAACAGCGCCGCTGGCTGCAACAAAAAACAAATCCTTGAGGTACCCAGGATGAATGACCTTTTAATCCCGATGGGAGAGTGACATTGTTGCTCTGCCCATTGAACCTCAGGCTTAAAGCCCTCCCAATGTGTCTAAGTAACCAAAACCCACAATAAGTACAGTTTTAGAGAAGAACATGATTTCTTTAGTGCTGCCATTTCACTTAACTGTGTGATGTGGCAGAGTGTAAACAACTATAAGGTCAGTCAAATGAGTTACATCAATATGAGATGCTATTTACAAGCTTCAGCTTCTGTGACAGCTTAAATGATGCATGTACTGCATGCACTGTACAAAGTATAGGATAATAGCCTAGACCTTTTCATATTTTTTTTAGAACTTTGTTTTTATTGGATTTTCAGGGTGGTACACTGTTCAGAGCTTCAATTCAACATCATGTCATACATGCATATAGATATCTACAGAAATTATATTCAAGTTATGCAGGTGGATGTTTACAATATAAGATGGGAGGAAGGAGCCACAGAGAGGGTATCTAGTTTATACAGGTGAGGGATACAGTTCCCCCACCCACCCACCCAAGTGGGCAGCAACAGAAGGAGTATAGAGGTCGTATAGGACTAACTGACCCGATCCTGCAATGGCTCTCATCTCTCTCTCTCTCTCTGCAGCTATGCAACAAGATCAGTTCTATAGTTAGAAACATACAAGAACCGAGCTGTCCATCTATTCTGTATTTTAGGAAGGTCATTTTTTAGTCGAGCTGACATCCTTTCCATTGTATATATATCATATATAATGTCCTCCCATTGTCGAATCTGTGGGGCAGAGTGCTGCAACCACAATTTGGTAATAGCTTTTTTTGCAGTCATCAGCATAATCCCCAGAAGATAAAGCTGGTGTTTCTGTTTAACTCAGGAATGGAAGTACAATAGTAAGGCAATCTCTGGAGTGAGGGGACGTAACTCTGGAGATAAAGCTACCAAGGCAGAATCCACCACTTTACATTACGAGGAGAGCACTGGGCAAGACCAGAACACATGGGTGTGTGTGGAGACTATGCATCCACAGCCTCTCCAACAAGAAGGGTCACTAGTTGCATGGAATCTGGCCGTTATTTGAGGGGTTCTGAAACAGCGGCTGGTGACTTTCCACCCAAATTCTCACCAAATATAAGAGCTGGAAACTCTGTGCTGCCTGCTCCAGACTGCCTGCCATTGCATGGGAGTTAATATTACTGATATTTCTGCCTCCCAGTTAAATTGTACAGTGTCTATTAAGGTGCTGTGAACATCGGTTAAAAACAGGTAACAGCGAGATATTAGGTGTGCAGGGGAAACTTCCATTCGAGCCAGGAAAAGCAGCAGAAAGATAGGGGCTATTGTTTGCAAATCTACTGTTTGATCTAGAAGGCTGCTTAAGAAATGACAAATTTGTAAATACTGATAGAAATCTGCACGCAGCAGCTGGAACTCTGCTTATAGTTGCTGAAAGGTCTTAAATATAACTTTCTGATAGAACTGAAAAGTTTGAAAGAGACCCAAACAGGACCACAGATGGAACTTTAATTCCATTTTGCTGGGGTGAAGGCTGGATCAAGTGCAGGGACCCCTATCCATCAAGCTCCTATGACATTTTCTTTTTTAGTTAAGAAGCATCTCCAGTGGCAGAGGGTGTCTGCTGTGCAGAGGGATGGTTAGGTTAACCCTTTCTTTTTAAATTACAGATTTAGTCTTGTGCTTCTTGTTGGTGCATTGTAGAGCACTTTGGAAACTCTGACCTCCTCTGCAGTGGCTAGAAGGCATGCTTTCACTACATGTCTTGCTCATGTCTATTATCTTACTGTCCCTCAAATTCAGAAGAAGGACATGAAATGCTAGGCAATGGCTAGTAGTAAGATAAGAATAGCTCAGTTGAGCTACAGTATATGATGACCCTACAGCAATACACTGTGCATGTGATATCTCATTTGTTTGGTGTCATACACTAAAGAAATAAAGCTCTATAAATAAAAAAGACCCTTAGGAATTTTACTGTTACTATTTAAAAAAATTATGTGATTGCTCATCTTCAGTATAATTAGTTAATATACTATAGTTTCTTTGTTGTTATTTGTTTTTTATCCATGTCCTTTGTCTTAATAAAAGTGACAAAAGGGTTATTGGTGTAATAATATCAAAATTTGATTTATTTTAAATCCTTAAACTTATCTCCTACTTTCCAAAACATTAGAAATGCCCCACAGATCACAGTCCAGTCACTCTAGAATGATGCTGTAGTCTCCCCCTCTGTATCAGGCTTAGCTAGGCTGTTTGAAGGTACTGTATTCTCAAGTTTCAGGAAGGCTGCAGCAGAATCAAATTGAGGACTGCAAACAAATCTGTTTTTTGCATTGCAGACTAACTTGATAAACAACCAGTTGTCACTTTTCTTTAAAAAAAGAAGCAGATGCAATACAGCTGCATCAGCAAATTCTACCTAAGGTCAGCAATCATAAAATCAGGTTCTTTTCATAAACTGGGAACAAATTGAGGTTTGAAAAGCATGTGACTAGTAAAGATAAAGTGTACTTCTTAATGAATGGTGGTTTGTAGCCTTTAGATGCTTCGGTGATCATTTTGTTTGCTTCTATTTGTTCCTTTACTTTCCATTTCATTTTTTTGTTTATTTACTTTTTTTTCATTTTGCCAACAGTTATTTCATTTTTATTGATTATACTGATAGACAAGACAAGAAAAATGCCTCTATTAGCATTCAGAAGGATGCCGTCACAAGATTATTACAGGCTTTGCTTTTCTATAGGAAAATATTGATGACCCCTTTTCAGTATAAGGACTTGTGCCGATACTGAAATCATTAAGCGGCTTCTGTGTACAGTCAGCACTCGGATATCCAACCCCATTGATCCCCACTGTCATAGATGGATATCTGACTGTGACAGTTATCTGACTTCATATGATAAACATAGCAAAGGTAGCTCAGCCACATGGATAGAAAAATGAGTGTGACAGATAAGTGAGAGGTGGATAAATGAGTGCTGGCTGTACAAAAGAGCAGCTTTTTTCATAGTTTGTAACTAAGTCTGTTTTTGTGTGCATATTATATAGCTTTATCTGTTTTGGTGCTTTCACTTTAATTTACTGCTGTTTAAAAGGCTGACTCCATCTGCATGTACCAGACGTCTTGATGAGGCACTAGTGGTGTGAAACTGATCTGTGGAGGATTTGTCTCACCTTTCTGTTTCTCCCAGCCATTATTGCCTGTACTTTATTGCACTGTTTTTGAACAGTGAAGCTTGAAGCTATGTCAGTAATAAAATATTTTCTACTGAGAGTACTCTAGTGCTGCCTGTATTTTTGCTGCTGGTAAAGACGATGAAAATGCCCCTATTCAGAAGTGACCAGATTCAAAAGAGTACACATCACAAATATACAGATACAATATTATTGCATGTAGTATTATGTTGTATTGCATTGTGAGACTGAATAGTGACGAAGGAAGGGAAGAGGGGGGACAAATGGAAAGCAAAGATACTGGACACATATTTTTGTTCTGCATTTACTAGGTATAAGGATGGCCCACTTCCAGAATGTGGGGCTAAAAGTGGAAGGGAGGAAAGCAAGTAATCAAGTGGTGTGGTCAAAATAACAGAAAAGAGTGTTGGAAAAGCTTACAGAGTTGCAGTAGATAAATCTATGGGACCTGATGGCTTATACCCATAGATGCTGAAGGAGGTAGCAGAAGTGATAGCAGGGCCACTTGCAGACCTATTCAACTGCTCATTGGCCACGCAGGTGGTCCCTAGGAACTGAAGGACAGCTAACATGGTCCCTCTACATAAAAGCGGAAAGAAAGATGAGACAGGGAACAACAGTAGACTAATCAGCTTGATGTCTATACTGGGAAAAATTATGAAATCTTCGCTAAGAGAGGAACTGGTAGATGTGGTATACTTGGATTTCAGCAAGACCTTCAACTCAGTCCCCCGCAAGAGACTGGCCAAGAAGATAAGGGACCTGGGGTGGAGGAAAATTACCAACTAGGGTGGAGAACTGACTGAGTGGAAGAAATGGGTAGTAGTTAATGGAGTGTTTTCAGAGGTAAGGGAGTACCTCAGGGGGTCAGTGCTGGTCCTGTTCCTTTTCAGTGTATTCATCTGTGACATAGAGGAAGCCCTCAAGGGCAAGACCTGACTCTTCATAGATGACACAATGATCTGTGCAAGGGTGGATATAGAGGAAGGGATACAGGAACTCAGGGAGCATATGGGTGGGTGGAATTGCGGGTCAAAGATCTGGCAGCTGGACTTCAACACAAAAAAAAAAAGTGAAGTGATGCACACTGAGAAGAGGAACACAGGAGTGCAATATGAAATGGGTGGTGCTGGAAAGTACCACAGAGGAAAAGGACCTAGGGGTCATGATATCACATAGCCTTAAAACAACAACACATTGTAATAGAGTTGTTGACATGGAAAGCAGGGTTGCATAGGGAGGGGGATAAGCAATAGAATGGGAAGTGATCCTCCCACTGTACAGGTCACTGGTACAACCGCACCAGGAATACTACACAAGGTACTGGAGTCCACACCTGTGGAGAGACTGCAACAAAGTGGAAGCAGTACACTGCAGGGTAACTAAGATAGCCATGGACTAGTTACCAAGACATATGAGGAGAAGCTTCAGGACATGAACATGTATACCATTGAGAAAAGGAGGGAAAGGGGGTGATATGATTGAAACAAACAAGTACCTGCATGGGATAAATAGGGTGAATGGCAAGGAACTTTACTCCTGAGTACAACTACAGGGATGAGAGTGAACTCAAATTCTTAAACACCTACGCACTTTTCCACAGAAAGAGGGTGAACAAGTGGAACAAGCTACCAGATGAAGCATTTCTGGCAAAATCAGTGAACAACTTCAATCAACAGGAGAGGCATATGGGGTTAGTAAGAAAGGGGAGGGCAGAGACAAAGGGGAGGGATAGCCACTTTGGCCAGTGCAGAGATAGGTAGGGTGCATAGACTGGAGGGGCTGACAGGCCTTTTTTGCTTCCATTGTCTATTTATCTACTGTATGTATCAATACAGATCAGACAGTTCAGTCAACACAATCACTGTGAAAACTGTCAATCAAGAAATGACAACACCTTTTTTAAAATTTAGACATTGCACCCCTCCAAAATTTTGTATGGCAACATATTTTAAGGGTCAATGGCCTAAAAAGACAGTTTTCTGATGAAAAACTATATTCCTGAATGGGAGTCCAAAAACAAATGTAGCTTGGAAAGGTGTCCCCAAGTTATTAGGGCCATGCTAGAATAACTCTAGAATACAATCTGGCATTTTGCCAAGTGACACTTTATGAAGGGACATAGCTGACCTATTGGCCAGTTTACACTCTTAAGGAAAAGACACAGCAGAGTTATACTAATGGCAGCGATGAGAATGATATGGTGAGTCAGATATAAAATGGCACACACAACTGTAGGTGATTTGGACCTGAGAAGAACCATTTCTGAGGCAGTTGAGTGCACAAGGGAGTCATAATCAATAAAGGAAGCAGAAGGCATTTGGCAAGTAGCCTCTTCATTTTGAGAATGATTAGTAGAATCCAACAGAATCCTTATATTGTGAAGTCAGAAAATCTTTAATGGCAAGGCTGGAATTGTACTTCAATGGGAAACTCCAAATCTGTTTGCTGACTTTCATAGAGAAGTAAAGCTTTCTTCCACTAAAATATAAGTTTAATAGAAACATGGGATTTTAATAATCTGAAAAGGTTTTGTTAAGATTTAGCTCTAGTGGGGATTGAACCTGTTACCTTCTAGTTCTCAGGCCATTGCTCTAATCATTAGGTCACACTGCCTCTTTAAGACAGTCAGTTCTTTATGTTTCCAATTCTTACACTCTGGAGCATAGTCCAGAAACATTTAGAAATCTTGCGCAATGTGGGACAGTTGAGAGAAATGCCCCACCTTGCAAGAGCAGATTTCAGCAGTTTCTCATAAAAAAGGCATACCTCCTTGTATTCCATGAGTTCCTGTCAGGACCCAGTGAAGTAACCCTTTCAGTGTTACACTATACTGTACTGTATTCCATTATGCCTGGGGGTGTATACATTGTTTGGTTTAACAACCGATGAAACATGCTGTAGAAGAAGCGGAGCTACTGAATACATTTAGTACAATCTCCAGAACTGAGGAAAAATCTGCATGCTCATTTATCTCTTTACGCCCAGAATGATTTGAATGTTAACCAAATATGAAATAGCTCCTCCACTGGCTGAAAAGTAGTTGATGATCTGATAGACGTGACTGGTTGGGCACAGAACAGTGCTGTGTAAAAACTGTTTTAGCAGACTTGCAACTAAGTATTAAACAGCTCAGCCAAAAAATGAAAATACTAAAACTGGTGAATCAAGATGCTCTTGATTCAGCCAACCTGACTCCTCATTATTTAGATAGAACATGTCATGCTTTTCCTCCCAGTAAAAACTTCTCACTATGTTAACTAGCAATGGTTTTCTATAGTCTGCCATTTAAGAAAGATCAAAAAGCCATGGGAAGCTTTCAAGCCTAATGTGCTAGGAAAGTCTAAATTATTTGAACTCTAACAAAAACTATTTTTTCAATGAACTGCACTGTAGGTTTGATCAGTAATTCCTAGAAATGGCTCAGATTGCTCTTCTGTGCCTTCCATTACTGGCAAACTTTGAGGATGCAGAATGTTCTGTCTCAGATTAAGGTGGGGATAGCCTGTCTCTGCATAACATAGTGTGCCAGAGAATGCCACAAATACAAGATCATTTTTCAAATTGTACTGAATACATTGTGCACTGACATACTCTGTCTTGTAATCTGACCCATTAATTCTTTGATTGATCACGAGTGTTTTCAGTGTGACCTGAGACAGTATATTCACTGAGTATCAGAGTCTGAAGTTATGAGCTAACAGTTCCAAAAATTCTTCTAGGTTCAGAAACTTCAAGATAATTTATCATGTAAACACAACATTTAAAAGCAAACAATTACCTGAACTGAATTCAGCAGTCAGGGACACATTCTAAAGTTATATCTGTATTCTTTTTTAAATGAATTGTTCACAAAAAAACATAAAAAGGGCCTGATTTTCAAAAGCCTCGAGAATACCTTAAGCCCCTGGTGCACTGAACATACGGCACATGGGGCATGCAGTATTCTCTCGGCGCCGATCAAAATTTTTAGTCCTGAGCACCAAATGCTGCAAGTTAGACCAGCCCCCCCCAAGTCTAACTTGTACCATTTGGAGACCTTTGTTATGAGGCTTGTGCCAAATATTTGGTGCAAGCTGCCATAAAGTGTGGAAACTGTTGCAGCTGCATCCAATGTACTAAAATTGGGCACAGTTGCATCATAGGAGTTTGGCACAGTTACGTCATATGAGTTTGGCACAGTTGCTTCATAGAAATTTGGCACAGTTGCATCATAGGAGTTTGGCACAGTTACATCATATGAGTTTGGCACAGTTGCATCATAGGGGTTTGGTACAATTGCATCATAGGAGTTTGGCACAGTTACATCATATGAGTTTGGCACAGTTGCATCATAGGAGTTTGGCACAGTTGCATCATTGGACTTTGGCACAGTTGCATCAGACAACAGGGGTGATGCAGGGCTCAAACATTGGGCCCACAGTGTCTGTGCACTTCAGAATGGTCTATAATGTACTGTATGGCATGTCTTGAAATCGATGACTGAGATCTTCAAGTCTCTGAAGTGACGACAGTATGAGTAAAACAATATTACTTTCAACATGTGTTCTTTCTGACTTCTCTGATGTGGGAGGACTTCTCAAGTACCAAGACGTTCTCAATATGTAGCATGCAAAGCATGCCTTTCATGGAGAGTTGAACACTGAATCTTTTTCTCAAATCCAAGCACATCTAAAGATTCAAAGCTGGATGTGCCTGAAATGACTGCGTACTGTATGCCTCAAGCTGATGAAGGCAATCAGCTAAAACATCTGTGTGGTTGGCAATTAGTCGTGTTTATGGCAATCAGTCAATAAAATAAATCAGTTTCTTTGTATTCAAGAAAGTCTTAAAAAGGAGTAAAACTACTGAGTACTGCTCATGTACAACGGTGCCTATTTTCAAGTGCAAGGTAAGTCATTGCAACTAAATAAAAACTTACATCTTGAACTGGAGCTAGTCTCTGTGCCCTGGATAATTTTTTTTAAAGGCGGGAATCAGCTCTTAACGTATCACTATAAGACTGGGAGCATCAACATAGTGGATATTAAAGACATCTGAATGGTGAGCCATGGCTTATCTTGTTTTTGCTGGATTTTCCATGCTCAGTGATAGCATGCCATCTAATGAGTGGTATCATTTTGCCAGAGTTAGACTTTGACTCATTTGTAAGAATTTTCCATGTTCCCTAGAGCACTGAACTTTATTTTTGTAAGCTCTAACTACAGCACTATTGAACAATGTTCAAAGTTGAATGTGCTGCAAAAAATGAGGCCTGGAGTCATAAACAGTAGGCATGTTTCAAACACATGTATCATTTGAATTGTCTGTTTCCATTCTTTCATCGTTTAACCAACCCTGAGATCCTTAATGGGGGACTCAGCTGGGCTAGTGAGCAGTGCCACACAATTCTTAATTAAATCAAATATATTTCCTGTGATATGTTTATGTTTAATGTAGTAAATACTTGTCAGCACTTCATATTTATTAAAGTGGCCCATGGGTAAAATTTCAGATGACACATTACAAATTATCGCTATGGTATACTGGCGTCATGCCTACCAAAGGTACCTAGTGTTCCCTCCTGAACTAGGATGGTCAGAGGTCACCCAGCATGTTTTTAGTACTTTATGATCAAATTGTAGACCTTAGGAATACTTCAAGTACAAAAGCAGCTTTCAGATTTGTTAGGCGGTCCATACTACTCAGATAAGCAACTGCCAGCACAAACAGAATACTCAGTGCATCCATCAAGGATGTTTCTTTCCTTAAACTATCACAACTGTCATTGTCACTTTAATCATGAAGCACATTAGGAGGTCTATAGTACCCATGCGGTCCTGTGTATTTGGTGTTCCTATGTGAGATAAGGACCAGCAAGGGAAAGCACTTGCTTCATCTCAGTTTCTTTAGTACGTTACCCAGTTCTTAGCTAACAAATAGATACCCACTATGCTAGTTTTTATTACTTAGTGTGACCCACTGTTGCAATGCAGTCTGATCGCTTTAGAAAAAGTAAACATCTTGAACAGGTACTTCTGCTCAGTCTTCACAGTCGAGGGGGAGGGATGGACCAGCAGTCCAAAAGAGTGTACCATGAACTGTTAAATACAGTCGGTGCGGCACTGTATAGAGAGGCAGCTTACCTCCACAATAAACACACAAACCAACAGAGTAGTGTGCACACTAAAGGTCTAGCAGCCAAAGTATAAATTCTAAGTTTCTTTTACTCGTAGCTCCAAAATTACAGCACAATGTGTTGAAATCCATTGCTTCCTGGTTATAGCATGGTCCCCAGTGCCTCGACTCTCACGAGTCTTCAGGACGCAGTGAATTTTGACGCATTGTGCTGTAATTTTGGAGCTACGAGTAAAAGAAACTTTGAATTTATACTTTGGAGATAGTGGTGATCACTGGGGGTGTGGTACTTTTCCAAATCAAGTAATTACAGTTAGCAGTAGTGGAGAGCACACACCCCTGCTTCTTGCTGCTAAAAAAGGGCACTGACATTAAAAAGTGTAATTCAGTCTTCTTTTACTTCCATAGCAATGTACAGCAGTGCAATAACAGGATACCTTACGTTTCGCCCAGCCTTCCGGGCTTTATCAGAGATAGTGAATTAACTTTAACAGACAGGCTAAACACCTATTTCATCAGTGACAATTAAGTGCCAAAAACAATAGCTACATTTCATTCTTCATCAAGTGACCAATTAGATTCTTGGAAACAAATTAAAAAATAAGAGGTGTGCAGTGACATCCAACAAAAACTAAAGCTTGTAACCCTTCATTTCATGGTTTTAAGAAACTTGAAATCATAATATTTATCATTCTCAACTTTTAAAGCAAATAAAGTCCCCTTAGTTGCAAATTCATGCTTGCTTGCTTGGCATATATTTTTCATCTTTTCTCAGGAAAACCTGTACAAAAAAACATCAAACCGGTAAGAAAACAGATGATTTTCATCTTTTTCAACTCCTATATGATGTATTCAAAAGGTGGGATATTCAGACTGTGCCAGGCAGTGGCGCAAGCCTGAGCGCAGCGCAACTGGGATGTGCCAGGGTGCTGACAGGATGATATTCAACGGTGCTGCACCATGGCTCAGCACCTTGGATATCACTCTGTGGCCACCCGCAGTGTGCATGGTGCAGTGGTACTGCAGCAGCGCAAGTGGCCAGAGAGGGGTAGGGGGATGCGCTAGCGCAAGTGCCGTTGTGCTACGTGCATCAATCACGATATTCAATGGTGCACATGCAAATGGGGCCATAATGCATGCAAGGCGCAAATGGGGCCATTTGCATGTCATTATGGCCCCATTTGCATGCATATGCGCCCATCCCCAGCGACTTGTGCCTGGCACCTTGCCAGGCTGCAGCCGTCAGGGACAGACACCCCCTGCACAAGTGGCAAAGTGCCCCACTAGCCAATTGCGGGCATATGTATGAAAAGAAACGTCCAATATCCCTGGTGATCCAGTGGACCGCTGGCAGCCCGATCACAGGCATATGTATAAAATTAGAAGGTCCTATATCCCTGGTGGTCCAGTGAACCGCTCGCAGCCTGATCGCAGGCATATGTATAAAATTAGAAGGTCCTATATCCCTGGTGGTCCAGTGGACCACTCGCAGCCCGATTGTGGGCAGAAGTCTAATGAAAGATTAATCCCCATCCTGGTGGTCCAGCGGTACTCCCTCCCACCCTCCCTCTGGGCCCCCCATCCCACCCCGGTCAGCAGTGGGTGGCAGCTCTCCTGCAAGCTGCCAGGCCACCCACCTACTGACTGTACAGTACAGCTGTACACCCATTGGTCCACAGCATGGGCCAATGGGCATGCAGACTCATACTGTACACACAGACCAGATATGTGAATGGATTCATTCCATATCTGGACTATGTACATGCATCGACTCTACACCTCATCAGCCACACTGTGGACCAATGGGCATATAACTGTATTGTACATAGTCAGTCAGTGGGGGCTGGGCGGCTTGCGGGTGGGGAGCTGCCGCCCGGCCGCTGACAGGGGGTGCAGGGTGGCGGAGCTCAGTGGGAGGGTGGGGGTACTGCTGGACCACCAGGGATGGGGATAATCTTCATTAGACTTCTGCCCATGATCGGGCTGCGAGAGGTCCACTGGACCACCAGGGATATAGGACCTTCTATTTTTATACATATGCCTGTAATTGGGCATGGCGGGGTGCTACCCGATGGAAAGTGCCGCCGGAGCTCGGGTGGCCACCCACAGCTGGCTGCTGCCGTGTTGCGCCCTGCAATACAGCAGCTCACCTGTGGATGGCTGGCTGTTGCTCCTTTATTTTTTGGATCAACTGTATGCGGCGCATGTAGGGGTTGCGCCTGCATGGGCTCCGTACATCCCAGGCTGAATATCGGGATGTGCAGGGGTATGCATGGGCATGCCCCCTCTACTTGCCCACGCCATTACCGATACACCCAGGCACATCGGATTTGTGCCACACATTCCCTTTTGAATATCGTGTGGGGGATCAGTGGGTTAGCGCATGATGGCGCAACTCAGTTACAAAATCGCTAACCCTTCTGAATATCCCACCCAAACTATTTAACCCCATTCTGAAAGCTTTGGGGGGTATGAATTTCTCATATCCTCTTGGACAAGGGTATAGTGGGGGGGCTCTCTATTGTAGTATACCTTCTTTGTTTCTTTAAAAAAGGCCTGAGTTCAAACTTGTCATTAAGCCCCAATCCCTATGTAGCTCCCAGTCTAAAAATCCAGGACTGTTCTTTTTCATTTAAAACTGACTCTAAATACACACCCCTCACATTCCTCTGAACATTTTCTATGCCAGTGGCTCAAACCTTATGTCTATTGCTGTTTCCATTATTTTTGACATGCATTGCCATGGCATACTCAGTGTTTTGGTTTTTGATAACCAAAATATGCTCATTAAGCCTTAAGCGTAACCTCCTTTTTGTTCTCCCTATATGAAACTTTCCTCAGGAGCATGTAAGTTTATATACAACCCCTTCCGTATTACAAGTTATATTGCTCCTTGTTTTTTCAGTTTTACCATTCCTGGGATTTTCAAAGGAATCTGCTTTTTCCATAATGGAGCAAGTGCTACAAAAACCACAAGGTTTAGAATCCCACCTTCTATGTGTCTCAGTCTCCCAGGTTCTTGCCCCTTGGGGAGAATCTTTGTTACATGGCTAGGGCAGCAACTAGTGGCCAGGAGCAAACTGTTGCGATCAGTGGGCTTCTTATATAAATTAATCTGTACTGTTTCATCCATCTCTTTTTTAATGGTAAGGTCTAAAAGGTGAATCATATGCTGATCTGCACTAATTTTGAGCCTCAGATTTTGATTTGAAGCCTCAAGATAGCTAACAAACATGTCCAGTTCTGTCCTAGTCCCCCTCCAAATCAGATTATATATTGTTGATTGAGGTTTAAAGGGCAATTTGTAAGGATAAAAAGGAACTGTGGAACTGAGGTTTTGTATGTCACTAGAGCAAATGAGTTGGCAGAGAGGCTGAGAAAGAGGGACTATTTAGAAACTGATATTTTACAAGCCAGAGCAGTTGTGGATGACCCTCCCCTTGAAAGCCTGTTTCAGAGTAAAAAACAACAACATGACCCAGGTGGGGGTTTATCATTTGTTACGGCCTTTGGGGGTGGGTCTAGGGAATTGATAAACTTTGTAAAAAGGAACCTACACATACTGAGAGGACTCTCACCCTAAACCCCCTTTTTTGAAAAACCTCTGAGAATTTCATATGGGGGGGCCCCAACCTAATGGACAAACTGGTCCATAGTTACCAGGCAAGAACCCAGGAGACTGAGACACATAGGAGGTGGGGTTCTAAACCTTGTGGTTTTTGTGGCACTTGCTCCATTATGGAAAAAGCAGGTTCCTTTGAAAGTCCCAGGAATGGTAAAACTGAAAAAACAAGGGGCAATATAACTTGTAATACAGAAGGGGTTGTATATAAACTTACATGCTCCTGCGGAAAGTTTCATATAGGGAGAACAAAAAGGAGGTTACGCTTAAGGCTTAACGAACATATTTTGGTTATCAAAAAACAAAACACTGAGTATGCCATGGCAATGCATGTCAAAAATAGTGGAAACAGCATTAGACATAAGGTTAGAGCCACTGGCATAGAAAATGTTCAGAGGAATGTGAGGAGTGTGTATTTAGAGTCAATTTTAAATGAAAAAGAACAGTCCTGGATTTTTAGACTGGGGGCTACAAAGGGATTGGGGCTTAATGACAAGTTTGAACTCAGGCCTTTTTTAAAGAAACAAATAAGGTAGACTACAATAGAGACCCCCCCCCCCCACACACACACACTATACCCTTGTCCAAGGGGATATAAGAAATTCATACTCCTCCCCCAAGCTTTCAGAATGGGGTTAGTTAGTTTGAATATATCATATAGGAGTTGAAAAAGATGAAATTCATCTGTTTTCATATCCTTTTGATTTTTTTTGTGTGCAGGTTTTCCTGAGAAAAGATGAATTTGAAGAATATATGACAAGCAAGCAAGCATGAATTAGCAACTAAGGGGACTTTATTTGCTTTAAAAACTGAGAACAATAAATATTATGATTTCAAGTTTCTTAAAACCATGAAATGAATGGTTGCTAGCTTTAGTTTTTTTGTTGGATGTCACTGCACATCTCTCATTTTTGAATTTGTATTCCAAGAATCTGATTGGCCACTTGATTAAGAATGAAATGTATCTATTGGTTTTGGCACTTACTTGTCACTGATGAAATAAGTATTTAGCCTGCCTGTTAAAGTTAATTCTCTATCTCTGATGAAGCCCAGAAGGCCGGGCGAAATGTAAGGTATCCTGTTCTTGCACTGCTGTATATGGTTATGGGAGTAAAAGAAGACTGAATTACACCTTTTAGTGTCAGTGCCTTTTTTTGGTAGCAACAAGCAGGGGTGTGTGCCCTCCACTACTGCTAACTGTAAATACTTTGAATTTATACTTTGGCTCCTAGACCTTCTGTGTGCACACACTACTCTGTTGGTTTGGAGGGATGGACCACCAGGGAGCAGCAACAACAAAGAGGGCAGGTGGACACAAGTCCATTTTCAGAGAAAATAGTCCTGAAGGGTCTTGCAGCTTTGAAACTGGGCAAGTCTATGAGACCAGATGAGATGCACCCAGGGGTACTAAAAGAACTCAGAAAGGTGCTAGCTTTCTAGCTGACAGCCTTATTCAACAGCTGATTGGAATCATGCATGGTTCTGGAGGACTGGAAGAGAGCAGATGTGGTCCTTTTACATAAGAGAAGCAGAAGTGAAGAGGGTTGCAACTATAGGCCAGTCAGTCTCACCTCAGTGGTTGGGAAACAAATGAAACTGCTGTTAAAGGAAAGGTTGGTAGAGTATTTTAAATCCAGTGCACTGCAAGACCAAAGGCCAAATAACTACCTCATATTCCTAAAGTGACTTTCTCTATACCATGTAATAGCCAGTTATGTGTATTAGTGCCTCTAGTTTGTTTAATATGGTCTGCCAAAACATTCTCCATTCTTTCATTGTCAATATCCCGAATGTGTTCACCTACACGTAGTTTAAAGGCACATGTTGTTTTTCCTATATAATGAGCACCACATGTGCATTCAGCCCTGTACACAATACCAGTTGTACTGTGCTAAAGTCAGCACCATAGCCTTGCCTTTGAACTGCAGAAAATGTTTACCTAAAAAGATAAAATGATTATTTTTCAATACCACCTCACAGCACCTGGCAAGAAACCTCACAAAATCGAAAAGGTTTCTTGTCTGGTGCTGAGGTTTCTTGTCAGGTGTTGTGATGTGGTATTAAAAAACATAGTTTTATCTTTTTAGATAAATATTTTCTACAGCTCAAAGGTATGGCTAGGGGGTGACTTTAGCACCTAGCTATGCAAATGTATATATGTGGCTGTGGGAACTCACCACCATACAGGATCCAGGTCTGAACCCTTTCTATAGATATATAGAAGTGTATCATAGATATATTGATGATCTGTTTTTAGTATGAAAAGGCACGGAAACACAATTCATGGAATTTGTTGAATATTTACATAACTCAAACCCCCATTTGGTTTTTCATAAACTACAATAGAGAAAGTATTAACTATTTGGACTTAGTAATTGAAATAGAGTTGGATTGGACTATAGATACAGACTTTTATAGAAAGGAAAACAATACTAATTCTATTCTGAGAGCATCTAGTTGTCACCCTTCCCATATAGTCAAAAACATTCCAAGGGGCCACTTTTTGCAGATCCAGAGAAATTGTAGCTCAGAAGATAAATTTGAAGAAAGTGCTGAGGAAATGACCAATAGATTTAAAGAGAGAGGGTATAGTGAGACAGACATTGCATCAGATAGACTATGGGCAGGTATGCAAGAAAATAATTCATTACTGATCCCAAGGGAACAAGATTTAAAGATAGCAGGTTGAAGTGCATAACCACATGTAATAAAAGATCTAATGAAGTATGGGAAATTATAAACAGAAATTGGCATATTGTACAGGCAGATCCTGTGTGTAGTCAGTTCATGCAGGATCTTCCCATGTTTGTGTATAAAAGAGCAAGGAATTTAAGTGACGTGCTTGTCAGCTCATTGCAGCCTATACCCCGTTCAAATATTCAGATGGGAACACAAATAATGGGTAGTGCACCATGTGGAAAAAGCAAGTTTTATTTATTTATTTTATTTATTTATTTATTGAATTCTCAGAATTACAATCTTTGAGCCAGAGGCTCATTTACAAAGACTCCATGTCACAGAATGAAGGAAAACAAGGACAATAACATGGTGCAACACACAGAGTGAATGGTACAGGGTCCATAAAATAAGTCAAAAAATTCATAGTAATTGCTACAAAGTTACAATACTTTCAGGGCTAAAACTGCATGGTACATGTTACATAGGTATCAAGAGAAGATGGGGTGGTACCTGAGGACTGGAGGAGGGCAGATGTGATTCCCCTTCACAAAAGTGGGAGCAAGGCAGAAGCAGGAAACTACAGACCTGTTAGTTTGACCTCAGTGGTGGGGAAAATGATGGAATCACTTCTGAAAGAAAGAATTGTTGAGTACCTAGAGGCCAGCGGGGCACTGGACCCAAAGCAGCATGGATTCACAGCAGGAAGGTCATGTCAGACAAATCTAATCGATTTCTTTAACTGGGTGACCAAAGTAATAGACCAGGGAGGGGCTGTGGATATGGCCTACCTAGACTTTAGCAAGGCATTTGACACAGTCTCGCACAAAAGATTAATAATCAAGTTAGCCAGCCTGGGATTGAGTCCCAGGGTGGTAGCCTGGGTAGAAAACTGGCTGTACAACAGGACACAGAAGGTAATAGTGAATGGAACACATTCTGAAGAAAGGGGGGTTACTAGTGGAGTACCTCAGGGCTCAGTACTGGGTCCAGTCCTCTTTAAAGTCTTTATAGGTGACATTGCAGAGGGTCTGGAAGGAAAGGTATGCCTCTTTGCAGATGACACAAAGATCTGTAACAGAGTTGATACACAAGGGGGTAGAAAGGATGAGAAGGGACTTGGCAAGGTCGGAGGAATGGTCAGACATATGGCAACTTAGATTCAATACAAAGAAGTGCAAAGTAATGCACCTGGGAAATAAAAATCCAGGAGAAGAGTACACAATAGCAGGGGAGGTACTAACAACAACAATAATGGAAAGGGATCTGGGTGTAGTCATATCAGATGACCTATAGGTGGGTATGCAATGTGAGAAGTCAGTAGGGAAAGCCAGGGGGATACTGGGATGCATAGGGAGGGGCATCACAAGTAGAAAAAGGGAAGTGGTTATCCCTCTATACAGACAGTTGATGAGACCCCATCTGGAGTACTGCATGCAGTTTTGGAGACCTCATCTATGCAAGGACATAAACAGGATGAAAGCAGTCCAGAGGAGGGCAACTAAAATGGTGCAGGGTCTACATCAGAAACCATATGAAGAGAGACTGAGAGAGCTTAATATTTATACCCTTGATGAAAGGAGGGATTGGGGGACATGATAGAAACTTTTAAGTACCTCAAGGGAATCAACAAAGTCCAGGAGGGTAGCATCTTTCAGAAAAAGAGATGTGTAAGAACAAGGGGGCACAATTTAAAGTTGGGGGGGATGGCTCAGGGGTAATGTGAGGAAATTCTTTTTCATGGAGAGAGTGGTGGACGCATGGAACCGCCTTCCTGGAGAGGTTGTGGGATCTGAAACAGTGGAGGAATTCAAACATGCATGGGACAGACATAAGGCAATTATAGTAGGGGGTTGCAGGAAATAGGCTGTTGGTTAACTAGAATCTGCAGCTTATCCAGTAGGTAGGGAAATGGGCAGACTGGGTGGGCCAAGTGGTCCTTATCTGCCGTCAAAGTCTATGTTTCTATGTTAAGAGTTACATGGATTTCCAACTATTATACACTTTATAAGAGCAGCCAGAAGGAGTGGCCTTGTCAAAAACCTCAGAAATACAAATTCAAGAGTAGGCAGGAAAGGGAGTATGAAGAAACCAGATGGAGGGTAAAACAATCAGGTAGCCTGAGATAGGCATTGTACTGGGTGTACTTAGTCCTAATTCAACTAGCATAGGTGTAGCGATAAAGAGAGGAGACCAAGGTTAGGAGACAAAGTAAATGAGGAGCCTTAACGAAGAGTAAGAGAACAGAGAAGAATAGGGGGTGAACTAGAGATGGTAAAGGGCGGATAAAGGAGGTGGGTGTTAAAATGCATGGGAGGGGGCAAGAGAGGATAGGAGTACAGGGGAGGGGGAGAACAGGAGGGGTTATGGGATAGTGGGTGAGGTAATACAAAACCAAGGTGGCATGACGAGTTGGGGGGAGGAAAAGGACATAGAAAGCAGGATGTGGCCAGGGGTGGAAAAGGTTGGGGGGGAAGGTAAGAGTAGGAGTAATGGAAGAATGATGGGAAGACGGAGACTGGAGCTGGTAAGAAATGACAGAGACATAAGTTATTAGGTGGGGCAATCACAGCTGTTGAGTTTCAAGGAATGCAACCAAAGTTTGGCTTTGAAGGGGCCTAACTAGAAATTGGCTAAGGGGTCAGGTGGAAGGCTGTTTAGCCAGCAGGGTGCTCTATACATAAAAGTTTGTTGGGCCCCCAAAAAGTTCTCTGGTTGCATAAAAAAATGCAAACATTTTTAGAACAATACACTAGGACAACAATTTGAAAGTAAGCAGTTGCTAACCTGTGATATGACTGATGTTGTTAACAGGGTTGAATGCACATGTGGTGCTAACTATATAGGAAAAACAACCCTTGCCTTTATACTACATGTAGCTGAAAACATTCGGGATATTGACGATGAAAAAATTGAGAATGTTTTGGCAGCCCATATTAAACAAACTACAGGTACTAATACACATAAATCACTATTCCACAGTATAGAGATAGTCAGTTTAGGAATATGAGATGGTGACTTGGATGTAGCCTTGTTAAAAAGAGAAGTCTTTTGGATATTTACCCTGGATGGTTTAATGGCACTGAGCTTAAATGAACAATTTGAGAGATCTCTGTTTCTGTAAAGTTTGTTTTTGCATAATGTGGCAAAATACTGTATTGTTGATAACATAGGTGAATTAAACTGTGACTTTAATGATCTGTATTAATATCTCTGTCACTTCTTTTAGTTATTAGGAATCCCTTTGATGTGCAGACCAATTTCTGTATCAACATCCATAGACACTCAATTGTCCAACACAGATGAAAGAAGGACAAACTATCAGTGGGATTGAACTACTATTATAAATGAAATAAATGGAACCCATGGACTGTAAAAATAGATAAATGTTTGTATCCCAACCCCTATAAGAATATATTATATATGTTGATATTCCCCACATAGATTTTTTTATCTGTTTTGTTGTGCTTAGTATTTAAATGTTTGTTGGTGATTAACTGCACTATGTAAATGAATGTTAGGGTCTGCAATTAGGTAAATATATTACAGCTGTGATGATGTCATTTTGCATGAATGTATTTAAGCAGCATGGGGTGATCTTGTTATCCTTGACAAAGTTCCATTGTAGGGCAAAAAATGCTATTGGGTATTTTTCAGGCTGTAGGACACGCTTGTATATGCCCAGCTTTTTATCTATACGTGTATGTTTATAAAAATATTTTAATATCTTGCACTTTACTTGTGATGGATATTTTCTGCCTCTAAAGGCTTAGGAGTGCGAGCCTTTTTTGCTGTGTCATTGCACCAAAAGCTTTATGAGGAGAGACTGAGGGATCTCAACAGATACACCCTGGAAGAGAGGACAGTGAGAGGAATATGATAGAAACCTAAAAGTACCTCGGGGGGGTAAACAGGATGCAGGAGGGGAGTCTCATTCAAATGAGGAAGAGCACCAGGACCAGAAGGAATGTAATGAAGCTGGAGGGAGGAGTTTAAGAGTGATATGAGAAAGGTACTGCTTTACTGAATGAGTGGTAGACATCTGGAATTGACTGCCAGCAGAAGTGGTGAGGCAGAAACAGTAGGGTCTCCAAACATGCGAGGGACAGACATAGGGACATATTAGTAAATAGGCAGGGAGGAGGGAGGGTCACCAGAGACGAGTTAGGGTCTGCATAGACAGACTAGGAAGAAAGAGACCATCTGGGCAGACTGGGTGTGCCAAGCATTCCTCTTCTGCTGACATACTCTTTGTTTCTATGTTTCTGTTATATGAAAATCAGTGAAGATTTGCCTAGACAGAAACAAAGAAAGAGAATTAAACAAACACGGCCAATATTACTTTGGAAACACTAGACAAAAAGATCAAATGTACACAGGGCTAAGGAGAAAAATATTGTTTTATTCCAAAAACTGCTCACACTAGTAAAACTGCTCCAGAGGGGAAATAAAACACAGGGACAAATCTTCTTTAAGTCATTAGTGTAGGACAGTTTTTGCACCACATCAGCAATTCTGCCACTACCTGTTCCTCCCCTCCAGCAGTAGATTACCAATCCCCCTGTGTTGAAAACTGGCCTGGCCCCAGTGGGGAAGGGGATAGGCTGTAGGGCTTGAGCCAGATACTGACAATCTGAGTAGGTAAGGTAGTAGACTGCTAATGGTTCAACAGAAAAAGTAGAGGCAGCACCAACTAGACTGAGGTGATGGGAGAAATGGGGGCGGGGGGACATGAAAACCAGGGCTAAGGAAGGAAAAGTAATGTTTAAGAAGAAAACTCTGCTTGGAAGAACTGATTGATTACCATTCTGAGTAAAAATTCAGCAAGCAATCATAATTTTACAATACATGACATAGACTTGTACAGTATTTTAAATATAAAATCACTGAAGATTTAGAACAGCAGAAACCTGCTTTTTTCTTAACATGACTGGGAAAAACAATGCATGGAGTTTGGACTCTTGGAAGCTATTTATAATGCTCCCATTTACAGAGATGATATCCATAAGCTTAAATAATCCATATATAATGGTAAAAGTGATGTGAAAAGCTGTATTTTGTATTGTTAGGTTTGTGAGTGCACCATTCTGTTATAGTTCTCTTCACAGAACCAGTGATTTGGAGTTTTAACTATGTCACTGTTTGTGCATAGAGCTAAGTATGGTTCTGAAGAACTAAATATGGTTTTGATAGGTCAACAGCTCCTGGTTAGCAGTCTGTACACAACCGACACAGTAAAAACTCCAAATTACTGGTTCCTTGAAGAGAGCTATGCAGAATGTCACCCACAAAAAGTAAACAATTCAAAACCCAGTTTTTCACATCGGTGTTCATTCCAGTACACTTACTGTAACTATGACTTAGTTGGAAGTAAAGCTTTTATTTCTTGTACTAGGAACATTACTAAATGCTGGCAATTAGCACAAATGTCCTGTCCTCTATAAACAAATATGAAAGAGTTGAATGAAACCTGCCAGAGTAAACTGCACACTGTGTTGTAAAGGCTCAAGACATGAGCCTATGTCCTTCCACTTACAGTCCTTGCAGTATCATCATGACTATAGGAAAGTGGAACATCTGGTTATGCTGTAACAAGTGCCATCAAGGAACAGTTCAAACCATAAGATTTGTATTGCCAGCAGGGGACATCATATTACATGGGTTAGACAAAAAGGAAGGTTAGAATAATGATTCACTGCAATCATTTCTATATTATCTTTTGAAGAATGCAATGGGTTTAGAATTTACTGAAAGAGATCATGTAAAAGTTAAAAGACAAGATGGATTAAATGGAAGGGGACAAAATAGATTTACTCTTAAAGAGGGTGTCTGGCAAAAATTTCTTGCATCAATAAATTCAGAATTTGAATCCACATATTCCAATCAACCCTTATGCCAATAATTTAGACCCCTAAGTTACTTTGTTTAAAAGTTGCACATCATTTTACAACCCTAATTTCACTGCCTGTTCAAACACACCAGTTTCAATGAAGAGCCACTGATGATGTCCTAACCAGAACTTACAGTCTAGTCCCCCCCCCCTCGTAAGCTGCAGTACCTTATAGGACTTATTTCCCCCACATTACATAAAACTGCAGTTGTAGTAAACATTTGAAAAAGCAAAACTGACATTGGGTGGGTAGAAGACATACATTTCCATAATGGGCAGATGCAAGGTACTTAGAAATGTAATGGGGGAGGGGTGGAATGCAATGGTTAACGTGATTTTAGAATGCCAAAGTTGTGTGCAATTTTTAGAATAGTGGTTGCAGCTGTAGAATGCATCAGTGACACAATCTCAGAAAGTAACATGGACACACAATTTTTGAATGTGGCAGGGGCACTGAAATTTAGAATTTAACAGTGTCATAAAGTTTTAGAATGTGGCAGAGATACACAATTTTAGAAATGCGGGCGACAGTTGGGGAAAGTAGCGGGGATATGCAGTTTTGTAAAGTATAATGGATGCATAATTTCAACATATGATGGTGATACACAAATTCAGAATATGGAAAGAATGCTTGATTTCAAATTATGGTGGCAGCAAGCACTTGCACAATATAGTGTGGACATGGAATCTCAGAATGTGGGGGGACATACAGTTTTAGAATGTGGCTTAGACCTTCAATTTCAGAATTTCACAGGGAGGCACATTTTTAGAATTTGGTGGGAAGGTACAACTTCAGAATCTGTCTGGGACACACAGTTTTAGAATTTGCACTTCCCCACTTCCCCAGTATCAGTCATTCCCTGTTTCTTATTTTGTTAATCTGACAACTATTTAATTGTTCTTTTGTTCAGTTCCACAATTTATTGCATGGTACCTTACTGTCAGTTTATTCTTAAGCATTATTGTCCTGCTTATTTTGAAATAATTATTTCAATTTTATATTCTGTATTTCGTATTTCTTTTTTCCTCTCTTCCCCTTCCCCCATAAAACATCTGGAAACAAGATGATACCAGCTCAGTATGTTTTCCTGGTAAAAACTTTTAAATAAATAAATACATATATACATACCCCAGTTTTGGAATGTGGCTAGGAAATGCAATTTCTGAATGTGGTGAAAATGCATAATTTTGGAATGTGGTGAGGATGAGCATTTTTTTGGATGTGATGGGAATGCACAATTTTGGAATGCAAGTGGTGACACAATTTCAGAATGCATTAAGGATGCACGATTTCAAAATGTGGACAGGACACACAATTTCAGAATGTGGCAGTGATATGCAATTTCAGAATGTGGTGGTGATGCACAATTTCCAAATGTGGTGGGTTGCCAAATTTTAGAAGGTGATGGTGATCATGACACAGTTGTAACATGTGGTGGTGACACAACTGCAGAATGTAGCATTGACACACAACTTCGGAATGTGGTGGGGAAGTGTAATTTTAAAATATGGCAGTAACATGCATGTTTACAATGTGCTAGGAATGCACACTGTTAGAATGCGACAGGGATGTTCCATGTCAGAATGTGGTGGTGATGCAATGTGCAATTTTGAAACGTGGGTATGCACATTTCTGGAATTTGATAGGGACATGGCAATTTCAGAATAAACTGGTGTGTCCCATCACATTCCAATAGTGTCCATTCCCACTATATACTGAAAATGTCAGTCCATGCCATATTACTAGATGTGTGTCCCTGTTGCATTCTGAGATTGAGTGCCCCCACAACAGTTCAAGGCTGCACATCCCTACAACATTCTGAGATTTCATGTCCCCACAACATTTTGAAATTGTGCACCAACTTGACATTCCATTGCTTTGGCCAGGGCTGCATTCTAAAGTACAATATAATGCATCTAAACATTCTGGAAATTAACACATTGCACCCAACCCTGTTTCCATTTTTTTTTTCAAATGATTACTTCAACTACAGTTTATAAAACTTTGGAGAAATAGGTCCTATGAGATTGCTGACATGGAGGGTTAGGCTGAAGTTCTGGTTATGAGTCTGACATCATCAGTGGCTCATCACTGAAACTGACTTTTTGAATAGGGAGTGAAATCAGGGTTACAAAATGGCTCAGAAGTTTTAAACAAAGCAACTTAGAGATCTAATAGGCATGAGGCTTATTTGGGGATATGCCAGTTCTATTTCTGCAGTGCAGCACATTTGGCTGGGCTCTCTCTTTAAGTAAAGCAGAATTTAAAGATATAATCTCAGCAAACAGAAATAAATTAGACGAATTGGGCTAATATTTTGTGGATGTGCAAATTCTGAAGGAAGCAAAGGTGCAAGCAGTAGTCTTTGAAGAGCAAGATAACAATGGAGTCTCCAATAGAAACAGATTTAGAACACAGGGAAGGAGAAATAAAGCAATTGTAACATCCCAGTTAAAAACTGTTACCTGTCTTTGGCTATGAGTGAGCACTATCTCAAAGGGACCCTGCGTGGTGTAAATGAGGTGATTGAAAATACCACTAACAATGCAATTAAAAGTACAGATGATAAAAACATAGAGAAGATCCTAAGTTGAAACATAAATTATAAGGGCAGTGGTCTCAAGTGGATAACTTTTTAATGGATTATCCAGTGCTATGATTCCAGGAAACATGGACTTATCAGGAGAATGAATACAACTTAAATAGATACTGTATGTATGATTTTCAGTTGCAATGGAAAACAATCTAAATCAGATAGATGTATGGTTGGTCTAGCAACGTTTATAAACACATCTCCGGATACTGAAAATATAATAGCATGGGACAGTTCCTTTTCCTTTAGCAGTCCATTTTGAAATGACTCATCAGTTAAGGATAATAGGCAATATTTATATTCCCCCGATATGCTAGTGCTGTATCAAGAGGACGTATGGTCTAACGTATCGACATGTACAGAAGTGCCAGCCAGGAAGCGACTCAGTAATGCTGCAGCATATTGCAAAATGTTGCAGTATACTGCAGGGAACAGTGCAATTCAATGGCACTTAAAGAGCTAGTGGAGCCAAAACAGGCAGACAGGAAAATAATGCAAATTTTAAGTAGTAGTCAGTAGTAACTCTTTATTTCTGACGTATTTTTATTTTTCCTTTTGATCATCAGAAAGTATTCTATGTGATAATATTGTGTGGGATGTATGGAACAGCTCTTAGCCTGGCAGCTGACGTGTCTAACTGTACTGTCCCACACTACATGATCAGTATTGTGATCTCACTGACTGTAACATCACAGGTGAATGACCTGGCAGTCACTCACTCGCTGTTCCTAAGCAGCAGTGATGTCACAGTCAGTTAGGTCACAATGTTGATGATGTGGTGTGGGGCAGTAGAGCAAGATATGTCAGCTGCCAGGCTAAGAGCTGTTCCACATATCACACCTTCTAACACCAGGTAAACAATCTTCTAATTAAACAAAGGGAAAAGAAAAAGTATATCAGATATAAAAGGTAATGGTTGGCTGCTTTTAAAATTAGTTTTAGGCAGTACACTATCTCTTTAAGCCCTTTTATTGTGTAGTATTTTGTGACATATCACTACTGCAAGTTGCTGCTTTGTTTCATGGCTGGCTCCACTGTTATTTATTTATTTAGCTTTTGTTTACCGAGTAGAAGCACTAGACAATGAATGCCTATTTTCAGGTGCGACCAAAGAGATTACAAGGAAAAAAATGTACAAACAGTATAACAATAGCAAATAAACAATGTGCAGGCAGTGAACAGCATAACCAAGAACATATGCACAGTGGTAAGGACAATCAAACAGTAAAAGGTAATTAACATTTTATGGAAAACAAGTGCACAGTGGTAAAGACAATTCCAACAGTAAAGGGTAATATACATTTTCATGGAAGGAATGTGAGGGCACAAGAGGTGGGACTGGCTTATGTATGTATCAAACTGAGGAAGTGTACCCAAAAGCTTGAATTCTAGTGGTGGTGACATTAATGCGAGACTAGCTGATTTGGAAGAATCCTGGATTAAAGATTTACCAGATTTAATACTCCCATCTCATATTTCAAAAGATAGAGCCTCAACGGATTAATTCCATAACCAAGAATCATCCCAGGCCCAACATGGAATAAGACTGTTTACGTGTCTTCAAGAAAATGCACTTTTCATAATAAATAGATACATAGAAGGAGATCTGTTAGGTAGTTCTACTTTTTTCTCCTCAATTATAAAGTCTGTCATTGATTACATAATCTTAAATCCATTAGCTTCTTTCTGGATAAAGTCTGTTCAGGTTCTTTAAGATCTGAAAGTGACCACTTTCTAATTTCAATCTTCATTCAGAGTAGGATAGAAAATGTTGATGGTAGCTAGGCAATGCCTTCATCTCATATTCCCAAAATAAATATAATGGGCCCGATTTTACAAGGTAGGCCCAGGGCTTCTGCCAAGTCCTGCATCCACTGGCAAGCCCTGCGTCCAGTGCAAAGTTTGATGCAGCTGCGTCAAAGCCCTTTGGATGCAGTTCAGTCTGATTTTAGAAGGGCTGGCGAAGTTGCAACACTCTCCGCACTTTATGGCACCTTGCGCCAAAGGTATGGCACAAGTGCCGTGAAAGGGGGTCTCCCAGGGATGCAACATTAGACCAGAGAGAAGCTGATCTAACTCCCTGTATCCATGTTCTGCACCTGTGGCAGGGCATTTGCGGCAAGCAGCTTTTAAAATTGTGCTTGCTGCAATGTTTGATGCAAGACCCCTGCGGCGCCACAACACTTTCGAAAATCAGGCCCAATAAGTCAAGGAAGGACAAGCTGATGGACAATGTGATTGAGTCACTAGTCACTGAGGACCTAATGAACTAACTGGAGAGAAATGGACTCCAGGATAGTAAACAGAATGGGTTTGTGGCAGGGAGATCTTGTTGGGCCAATCTGATAGTATTCTTTGATTGGGTAACAAGGACAGTGGATAGAGGCCAAGAAGCAGAGTTACTCTAATACTAATATTAATTTTTGTCTGGACAACAGGGGTCTGAATTGTCCATTTAAGTTCTCCCTTTATGACATGCAATAGTTTAATTTATTGTTATTTAGAAATGTGTCTAATCTGTTTTTAGAACAGATCAGAATTGCTACTACAGTGTTCCCTCCTTTATCCCCCCCTTTTACCTGCCACCATCCCTTACCACCAGTGTAAGCTCCTGTCCCATTTTACAAGAACGTTATCTCCCTCTTTAACCACCATCCTCTACTATCCACCATCCTCTTTTATCCACCAACATGTAGCATGCACGGACATTGATGGATAAAAGAGGGAGCACTGGATTTATTTTTTTGGGAAACAGTATACTTTGATTTTTCAAAATACAAGTACTTAACATAAAAGGGAGAAGGAAAAACAGAACACAACAATAACAAATACAGGGTATGCATGATTGCAAGGTTGAAGTAATGAGTGTCAGGATGGTAGTGGTGACAAAGGGTTCAATAAGGATTGCGTGATTGAGTTGGTAGATTTCAGGTAGCATAGACAGTCACATTCTGCAGAAGGTTGTCCATGTTGAGTTTAGGTGAAGTTCAGTCTTCCAGTCTTCCGTAGGTAGTTTTGTATTCATTTCCTCTAATGGTGGTTTCACCTAGATAAGGAATAGTGTTTCTACTGCACTCCATCTATGTTTGAATTTGTGTAAGCAGTTTGGGAGTGAGCAAATCATCCTTTCTGTTCTTAGGGTGTTAAGGGAGGTGTTGTGCCATTCTTTGTAGGAGGGTGTGACATCATCTAACCAGTGTTTGAGAATTGTCTGTTTGGCTGTGGCTGCTATGAGGGAGATATGGAACTTCCTATCACCAAAGACCTGGTCCAGGCCATGATCTAGTAGGCAAATCTCTGGCGTAAAAGCTGAGTTTAGCCCCAGTAGGAGGTCTAGTTTCTGTTTAATGGCTTGCCAGAGCAGGGCCACCTTGTTGCAATCCCATAATATGTTTTTCAGATCTCCAGTGTCCTGGTTACATCTCAAGCAGAGGGCTGAGGACAAATGTCTCATCTCGTGTAGTCTTTGTGGGGTGAAGTACATGTTGTGTAAGATCTTCAGCTGTGTTAGTTTAAGGTTGTCAGCCCTAAGGTACCTGTGGACTCCTGCCCATATCCAGGCTCTGTTTTCTGGTAGGTTGAGGCTTGGGAAGATCCTCCACCAGTATGAGCAGATGTCCGAGTTGCTCAGGGTCAACAGCTCCACAAGCTTTTTGTGGAGTTTAGATGTGGAGTGCTGTTGGGTTGCTAAGATGGATAGATCCTCCCAGGTGGATGGGTTGTAAAGACACCAGGGCCTGGGGGGACAGCTGCTATGACTGCATGTTGGGGTTGGAAGGAGAAGAGGGTTATGTTAGTTAACGGGGTGCAGGACTTGAAATCTTCATACAAGGTGAAGCAGTCATCTTGGATTAGGTGTCCTAGCCTGATTTGTTGGGCTGTGTTGCAGGGTGTCAAAGAGTTGTTCTTTTTTTGTATTTGGAAGTTAGAATTCCCACAAATGGGTTGGTTGAGAGCTAGGGTTGGTTGGATTTTTAAGGTGTTGTGGAGTTGTCGGCTGATTTGGTGGGAGGTGCCCATTGGGGTGGTCTTGAAAGAGTGTGGAATGTGGATTATGGGATTCAGTGTTGATATTGATGGAGAGACACAGGTTTTTCTCTATGGAGTGCCATTGCAGGGTGTAGCCATTTGTGTTGGGGTAGAATTAGCAGTGGTACACCATAAAAATGTCCTGGCCTGGGCTGCCAGATAGAGAAGATGGAAACTGGTGAGTCTGAGACCTCACAGTTCCTTGGGGTGTGTCAGTTTTTGGTAGGCTCTGCGTGTTTTTTTATTGGCCCAGAGAAAGTTGTTGAAGGTTGATTCCAGCTTAGTGAACCAGCTCTTCAGGATATAGAGATCTAGCAATTCAAGCGGGTATAGAAGCCGCGGCAGAACATTCATTTTGATTGTATTGATTCATCCCCAAAGGGACGGGGGAGGGCTGACCACCTCGCCAGGTCCTATTTGATGATTGATAGCAGACTGTCTATGTTTTTAGCATATGTGTGTCACTTGCTGGTGGAGATGTGTATTCCTAGGTATTTAGTTGATGTGGGGCACCACTTGGTACCCCAATCTTGCATGTCCTTCTTTGAAGGTTGGGGTTTAAGGGCATGGTACATGAATTTTTTAAGTTTAGCCTGTAGTCTGATAAGTCGCCGAAGTCTTTTAGTAGGGATAATGTGGACGGGACGGTGGTGGCAGGCTCCTCTACATGTAGGAGTATGTCATCGGCATAGCTAGAGAGTATGTATTGGGTCCCTCCTATTTGAATTCTTTATGCTCTCATTTAGGCAGATTCTTCTGGACAGGGGTTCAAGATGCAGGTTAAATAGGTATGGGGAGAGCGGGCAGCCCTGTCGGGTTCCCCTGTGGTGGTAAAAGGCCCTTGAATTGAGTCTGTTACATCAGATTCTGGCCAAGGGGTGAGAGTATAAGAGCTAGATATTGTCTATGAATTCATCTGGGAAGCCAAAATGGTGGAGGGTGAGGAACAAGAAGCACCTGGATACCCTGTCAAATGCTTTTTCAGCATCTAAGGATAGCAAGATTGCTGGGCGCTTGGAGTCCTTGGTTGCCGCCATCAAGAGTGCCAACTTCTGAAGGTGGTCCACCGACTTTCTTCCTTTCATAAACCCTACTTGTTCTGTGCCTGTGAGGGTGTCCCAGACCTTTTCTAGTCTGGACACCAGTATTTTGGCAAAGAGTTTTATGTCTGTGTGGAGGAGCGATATGGGTCTATAGTTGTCGAGGTGTTCTGGGTCCTTTCTGGGTTTGGGAAGCAGTGTGCTCAGGGCTTCTTGTAGACTTGGGTCCAGGTGGTGTGTTTCTGTGGCTGTTTTGAAGAACGTGGTCAGGGGTGAGATCAATTGGTCCACAAAGGTTTTGTAAAAGTTGTTGGAGAAGCCATCTGGTCCCGGGGCCTTATCCAGAGGTAGATTTGTGATGACCCATTGGACTTCCGGTGTGGAGATTTTGGCGCACAATTGAGGTAGTTTTTCTGGTGGCAGTTTCAGGAGCTGGGCGGTGTCAGGAACCTGTGTATGAGATTGTCTGGGGGGACCTGGTACACTGTATAAAGTGCCTGATAATATCCGGGTAATGTCTCTAGGGTTGGTGATGAGGGGGCCTAATGGGGTTTGGTGTACCCTTTCTATTTGTCTGGAAGTTTCTTGCTGCTTCAAGCGCAGCGCTAATAGTTTCCCTGCCTTTTTGCCTTGGTCTATGTATTTGGCTTGGGCTTTGAGGATGTCATGCTCTGCCTGTTTCCAAATGGTTTTGCTGTACCGTGCCCTAAGAGTGTTGAGGTGGAGCCAGTCCTCATCGGTCGAGGTGTGTGAAAGGGACCTTTCCAGCTCCTGGATATCTGTAAGAAGCTATTTCATTTCAGCCTCCTGCTTTCTCTTCCTAGTCTCTGCCAGTCTAATGAGTTCTCCTCATATTGTACATTTAAAGGCACACCATATGGTCTTGAAGTTTGCCACCGTATGGTTGTTCTGTCTGAAGAAGGTGTCTATACAGGAGGCAATCTTCTTTTAGAGATCTGTGTGCTGTAGAATATGGTTATTCACTTTCCACAGTCGATCACTCTCCTTCACTGCTGTTTTTGGGGCTAGGCTAAGGAGCACAGGGGTGTGGTCGGAGACCACCATGGGCAGGATCTCACAGGTATGTATGTTGGAGAACAGTGTCGGGGAGGTGAGGTAGTAATCTAGCCTGGATTGGGTCTTGTGTACTGGGGAGTTAAATGTGTAGTACTTCTGCCCCAGTTGCAGGGCCCACCAGGTCTCTAGAAGACCTAGGGATTTCTGTAGTTCATATAGTGATCTTTGATTGGTACTTAATCCTCCCCAGCACAGCCCCAACCTGTCTAATGCTATGTCCTGCACTGTGTTCCAGTCCCCCACCAGCACCATAGGGGTGTGCTTGTAGTCAAGCAGGTCTGTTAAGAGGGTAGTGAATAGTTGGAGGAAATCCTCATTGGCGCCATATATGGATGCCAAGACATTGTCCAATCTGTCCAGTCTCCCCTTGAGTATGCTGTAACGTCCCTGTGTGTCTGTTTTTATGTGGTGAAGCTGGAAGGGGGTGTTTCTGTGCACTGTAATTAGTACCCCTGCTCTCTTGTTGTTGTGCCCTGCTTCATGGACCTGCCCAACCTACTCCCTACGCCACAAGTTGGCCTGTGAGGGCAGGGGTGTGTGTGTTTTCTGTAGAAAGGCTATACTGGTCTTGAGTTTCTAAAAGGTGTCTAAGTAGTTGGTAGCGTTTTTCTTTTGTCTGTGCCCCTCTATGTTCCAGGTCACCATGTTATAGGTGTTCATTGTCATGATAATATATGAGTGTGTGTGTGTGTGTGTGTGCGTGTGTGTGTGTGTGTGCCAGTGTGGGAGTTAGTCTCACGGGGCTGTGATCTGGTTTGCTCACTTCGGAACTGCATGTGGAGGTGCAGGTGTTGATACAGTTAAAGTGGTCACCTGATTGATTCGGACTCTCCCAGGTTCCAGTGGGGGGGTCCATAAACTCGGGTAGATTATTACAAGCATATGATTGTCCTGGCATTCTCATTATCTTAAGATAAAACACATACAAATACACATATCTATTATACTGAGTTACTACTACTAAAGTTATATACAGTACAGTCATCACAATAGGTGAAGGTTGTGGCGCTTGTTTGGGTTGTGGTGGGTGAGGGTGGGCTCCACTGGAGCCGGTGTCCCCACTCCCTTCTGGGAGTGAGTACAACTGGCAGAGGCAATGGATGTGAAACCATGGTCTGCTGTGGGCTCTCACATGGGAGTTCCCAGTCCATGAGATTGGTTAATAGGTAGGAATGGTGGTGGAGGAGGCATTAGTCCTGCCCTAGGGCATCAGGGTCAGGCCACTAGTGGGATAGGTATCCGCACAGAAGTTTGTGAATTTGGGTTTTTTTTGGGCCCCTTCAAGGGGTGGGATGGTACTTCTGGGTGCAGGGAACCCAGGTCGCTTAGTAGGAGGGCCATGGAAGGGTCATTGATCTCTCCGGTAGTGTCCACAGGCCAGCGGAGGTGTGCAAGTGGTGGTGGTGGGTTGGGTGCCTGCATTTGGCTGTTCTGGATGTACAGTGGGAGTGGGGGTATGATGCCATAGGTCTGACCTGAGGCTTGGATCTGTTGCAGGTAGCAACTGCGGAAAAAGGGGGGGAATATATACAGTGCCTATAGTACATTCGTTGCCCATGTTGGGGCAAGATTCCTGTCCCTCACCATGTTAGGTGATAGCAGGTGTATGAGGTGGGGGGTGGGGGTAGGCTTGTAAGTGGGGACTTGGTTATATCTGTGCGGGGAGAGGGTAACAAATCTATTTGGTAATTAGGTAAAATACAGGTACTTATCTTTCATATATAAGTCCGAGGCAGCAGGGAAGAAGGAATAAAAGGAAAAAAAGAGTCTTAGTCCTTGGAGCAGAGTTGGTTGGGTGGAGGTCATCCTGGGGTTATTGTTCGCACCAACTCACTCTTGAGAGGTTGAAGTGGGCATAGACTTTTTGTGTTTTATGTCAGAGTCCATCTCTTGCAGTGGTTGTGCTGTTTCTAGTCAGTCGGGAGTTGACCACACTAATTCATGTTTGCTTGTCTGCACTCCATGGTTGGGGCATGAGCTGGTCCTGCTGGAGCTGAAGGATGTAAGAAGTAGCCACTATTGTTGACTGCTGTATGTGTAACTTGCTGGTTTGAGTGCATGCTGATGGATTTGGGTTGCGTGGTAGTCCTTCCAAGTAAGCGTTTTGTGTGGTGGATGGAGGCTTGCGACTGTGAGGACAGGAGAGGTTCGGTCAGGATAGATCATTTCGGTGGTGAATGCTCTTGGAGGTGTAAAGCTTGAATGGATGCTGGATTGTGGACAGGGGCCAGGGGGGATGAGTTCAAAAAGTCTTTGGGTGGTACATGTGTTGCCTCTATGGTTTGCTTGAAAACATGATCTGTGCGCTGTCACATACCCTGCTGTCAGTGCCGGTGTCCAACGGGTGCATGCAGTGTCTTAGAGAGGCAAGGCATCATTTAACTGTGAATCATATCAATTTCATGTATATATATATTTCTCTTTATGTATATGCACATCAGATTTATGCACTGTTTCACCTCGTATCATGTGGATTTATGTATTTTGCTACCTTGTATCTTGTGTACTATTCTAACCTTTTATTATTTGTCAGACTATCTACTGTTCTATGCATTGTTGTTTGTGTTTTACTCTGTACCACCGTATGTGGCCTGGGTCATGCCTGAAAATGGTCCCTGGGATCAATGCACCTACCCAGTTACCAAAGTCATAAATAAATAAATAAAATTTATGTTGGAATGCCATGTCTTGATTTTCCATGCTATAGGGTGCTGGTTGCCATTTCAGTCTATGTCTGTGGGGTGTAGGGGAGGAGGGCGCAGTGCATGAAAGCTGTGTCTTCCCACTCACCACTGGCTGTCCCAGGATATCTGAGTAATTTATGAGCTGTTGTGGTGGGAGAGATTGGGGAAGGAGGAGGAAGAAGAAGGCCAGATGGACAAAGAGAAAAAGACAAGTGTTTATTTATCAGCTTTGGTGGCCATTTTTCCCTTCACTCAGACCACGGAGACTTTGCGAATTTGATTGGTTATCCCCTCCTTTCATCTGTTCCCCATCCTCGCAGGCAGGTCATGGTGCATTGTGTCTCAGTGGCTGGTTGGGTTAAATCCAAGTGTTTTGGGGGAAGAAGTAGATATGATGTGAGTCTTGTAAGCTTGGTTAATGGGGGGATGCCACCCGTATAGGAACCAGCATAAGGTCTGTCTGAATGGTTTAAGGTGTGAGTAGGATGAGACAAGATGTACTCACTGGCTAATGTTGTTCTGGGCTGTGTGTGCTCCTGGAGGGCTGCGTTGCTGTGCCAGTCGGTGGCTGGAATAGCTTGGGGAAGTGCTTTGGAAGGTCCTTTTTGGCTGTGTCCTCATTGTGAAATTCAATGTTGCCTTTTTCCGTCATGACAATCAGGCAAGCCAGGTGTAATATTCTAAAAGAAATCTTGGCTTGCTGAAGGGCAGTCATGATGGGCTGGTATTCCTGTTGCCTGTCCTGCACCGCTGATGTAACATCATGAAAGATAAAGAACCTTTGGTTATTCCAGAGCAGTGTGCCCTTTTTCCTCTCCCAAGACAGGATGAGCACTTTTTCCTGCAGGTTTTGACAGTGGGCAATAATCGCTGTCAACCGTATGGTGCTGGTTTGGGTGCGTTGAGTTCTGGCAGAGCGATGTGCCAATTCCTGCAGAGGGGCAGAGGTGCTGGCTGCAGTCCCAATGATTTCTGCCAGCAGTTTTTGGATGAAATTGAGAATATTGTTGCCCTCTGCTTGCTCCAGAATGCCAACGAGTACCAGGTTATTTCTCAGGTACCAACTCTCCTGTTCTTAACATACTAACATACTAATTGCCAGCAGATTAGGCCTTACGGTCTATCGAGTCTGATCAAACCTCAGATCCCTAGTTGGGTGCCAAGGCCCGCCCCTTGTGTTCCAGAAACCCTTATCATCCATCCCCACCTCCCTGGACCAGGCCATCATCTGATACATCCGCTTTCTGTGTCTGTCCCACCCTCTCTTGAGGCCCTCCACTGTGGATCTCTGAACCAGCTCACCAGGTCACCAGGCAGCGCATTCCAAGGGTCCACCACCCTCCTCCTCTTTCTCCCCCTCACCCTTCCACCTTCCAACTTCAAACCATGCCCTCTGGTGATACCTCCCTGCTTTAGTCTAAAGATCCCCTCCATGTTTACCCTATTTATTCCCTTGAGGTACTTGAAGACCTCAATAATGTCCCCCCTGTCTCTCCTCTCCTCCAATGAAAACAGGCAGAGCTCCTCAAGTCTGTCCTCATACATCAAATCCCCTAGTCCTCATATCATCTTAGTTGCCCTCTGTACCCTCTCCAGGAGCTGTATGTCCCTCTTCAAGTGTGGTCTCCAGTACTGTACAGAGTACTCAAGGTGTGGTCTAACCAGTCCATTGTACAGCGGCAGAATCACTTCCCTGCTCCTAGAGGTGATCCCCCTTACGATGCATCCCAACATCCTGTTTGCCTTGCTAGCCACTCTCCTGCACTGCTCAGAGTTATTCATACATGCATCCACCATGACCCCTAGGTCTTTTTCTCTAGTTGAGGCCTCCAGCACCTCCTCTCCCAGGGTGTACCTGTGTTTAGGGTTTCCCCGCCCAAGATGTAACACCTTGCACTTGATGATATTGAAATTTCATTTCCATGTGTGAGCCCAGCTTTCCAGGGTGTCCAGGTCCCCTTGCAGTGTCAACCTCCCCTCTTCCCCCTCAACTACTTCTCCCATCTTGGAGTCATTAGTGAAAAGACTCATTTCACACCCTATACCCTCCCTGATTTCTAATATGTCTGCATTAAACAGGATCGGACCCAGGACCGAGCCCTGCGGTACCCCACTACCGACCTCTCTAGGGTTCAAGAGCTCCCCACCAACCACTACTCTCTGGGTGCATCCAGCTAGCCAGTTTTCTATCCATCTGACCATCAAAGGGCCTACTCCCAACCCAGTCAGTTTCTCCACCAGACCTTTGTGGGGGACAGAGTCAAATGCCTTGCTGAAGTCCAAGAATAATACATCTACAGACTTTCCCCTGTCCAGTTTTGATGTTACCCATTCGTAGAACTCCACAAGATTGGTTTGACATGATCTACCTGGCACAAACCCATGTTGCTGACTATCCAGACCTCCCACCTCCTCCAAGTACACCCTTAATTGTTCCTTTAGTATACTCTTCATTAATTTTCCCACTACCAAGGTCAAACTGATGGGTCTATAGTTAGCTGGTACTTCCCTCGACCCCCCTTTATGGATTGGCACCACATGTGCCTCTCGCCAATCCCTAGGTATTCTCCCTGTCTCAAGCGACCTGTTGAAGAGCTCTGCCAGGGGTGCAGCCAATATGTCCGCCAATTCCCATAGTACGTTTGGATGAATGCCATCCAGCCCAGGAGATTTATCTTTCTTTAGGGCCTTGAGGGCTAACCACACCCTTTCGGTGGAGATAGCATCATCCGCCCTCCACCTTACTGGCCTTTTTATCCTTATCCTGATGTGACACCCCTGGGATACCTCTCCCTCCCTCTTGCTCCATTTCTATTGCTCCCCTGATCCCACTCACTACTGCTTCTATCCCCATTGTGCCTTGCTTTGTAGATATCCCATCACCCTCCCTAGGGAACACAGGGGTGAAGTACTCATTTAATACCTCTGCCTGGTCCCTCGCCTCTTCCACCCACCCTTCTCCTGATCTCAATCTGCCGAGATGGCCCTTAGTTTTTCTTCACTCCCAATGTACCAGAAGAACCCTTTCCTCCATGTATCCCCTGTGCCAGCTGCTGTTTTACTGGGCTTTGCTTACTTCACCACCATCCGGTAGACTTTTCTAGATGCAAATGGTACATTTCCTTTCCTAGCCCTTCTTGTTGTTTTTATATTTTGAAGGCTGCCTTCTTTTTTCTGACCACTACCTGAACCTCACTGGACCACCAGCATGGTTTATGTGACCTTGATCCCTTAAGTTTCACCTTAGTGCAGGTCCTGACTGCCTCATGAAGTCCCCATTTTATGACCTCCCATCTCTTTTCCACATTTGTCATTGATGTAATCCCCTTCAAGTGATCCTTAAGAATATTTCCCATGCTCACAAAGTCTGCCAACCTGAAGTCCACTGCCAGTGTCCTAGATCTCTCCCCCACTCCCCCATGCTTATTTGAAACCAGACAGTATTGTGGTTGCTCCCAGTCAGGGGATCCTCTACAACCAGGTCCCTTACCAGATCCCCATCTGCCAGAACCACATCCAGGACATGCCCCTCCCTTGTGGGCTCCATCACATGCTGTGTTAAGAACACATCCTGGAAGCCGTCCAGCAGCCTCTGCTCCTTGGCCACCTTAGAGGACATGGTTCCCCAGTTTGTACCTGGCATATTAAGGTACCCCATCAACACCACTCCTTCCCTTTTTGGTCCACACTGGGCAATGATGTTGTCTAGTAAACCATCCTCCAGGACATCATCTATCCTGGGGAGTCTATATACTATACCCAGCTTGACCTTACCTCCTGCTGGGGTTCGTAAGGTGACCCATAAGACCTCCACGTTTTCCTCTGCCTCTTCTATCCTAGCAATTTCTATGTCATCTCTAATTAACATAGCCACTCCGCCCCCTCTGCCCTCCTTTCTATCCTTCCTAAGTATAGTGTACCCCCACACATTTAGGTCCCAGTCATGATTTTTGTTGGCCCACATTTCTGTGACCCCCGCCACATCCACCCCCCATCGAACAGCATGGCCTGAAACTCTGTCAACTTGTTTCCCAAGCTCCTGGCATTTACTAACACCACCCCCCAACCCTTATCCCTGATCCCCTTTGTCAAACCCCACCCAGGTTCCTTATACTTCCATCCTCCCTCCGCTCCTCGTGAAACCTCCTCCTCCTCCTCCAGTCTGTTCCCACCTCCCCCCCTTGGGTTTGAAGCCCTCTCCTCCAGATGAGGGGAGTAGCCCCTCTCCTGTTCTTCAATACGGTCTTCGAGTATGTGCAGTTTCTTTTTCATGTTGGCTATTTCAGCTTCATCTTTGGCTTGTCGGTCCTCTGTGGAGCTGACTCTAGCTTCCACATTGGACATATGTGTAGTGAGGGATTCCAGCATGGGTCTTATGGTTTTAATGTCCCTTGCTGAGTCTCCAATGGTAATTTGACTTTCTCGAAGTCAAGGAGGAAATGTTCTAATTTGTCTGCCAGACAGCTGCCCTCCATTGCAAAGGCTGGGTTGTGTTCATTTGAGGTGTCCTGTTTAGATCTTTGGGCTGCTTGCAAGTGAGCTTCTTGGGGGCGGCGGGTTTGTATCCATTTCTTGTTGTGTTTGCGTGGGCATACCACAGTCCTGTTTAATAATTCATTCCCTGGTAGCGTTGCCAAATGAAATTAGTCAATTGAGATGGGTTTGGAGTATATTTGAACAATTTGCCACGTGTTTACTTTAAGTTACTCATGGAGCCAATGGGGACTCGACCGATCACTCTGAGCTCATCACGTGACTCTCTGGGAGCACTGGATTTATTTTTTTTTTGAAATTATAGTTCTTTTTTATTTTATATAAAGGTAATGCACCTGAGAGAACAGTACAGGGATTACACATTATGGCCAATGACATAAACAGTATAGCAGCTGCAGAGTAACAATATACAGCATATTACCGAAATCTCTGAATATGGAAAAGCAATGAGGCATACCCCCCTACCTCCCTCACCCAGATCCCCAAGCCTCCATCCCCCCAACCCCAGGATTTGCCTTCTATAAGAGAAAAGAAAGAAAAAAGAAAAGAAAAGAGAAGAGAAGAGAAGGAAGAAAGGGAGCTGATTCTGATACATATGAGATACATAAAGGTATGTCGGCAGCCAAGGTAGCTAGAGGTGTACCCAACAGGACATTAATTCAAATAAAGAGCATATAATTTGCCCCATTTCCGCTCAAACGAAACCAGACTATTCCGAGAACTTGCTATTAGCTTTTCAGTCCGAAAACAAAGTGAAAGTTCACTGATCCATACTGCATACGAGATAACCAATTGGTCCATCCAATGCCTAAGGACCAATCTTTTGACAACCATCAAGATTAAGGTCGTGCGGAATCTGCGCTCCATCACTTGTATATTGGAAAGCATACCTAGGATACAGACTTCTATAGTGAATAAATCATTCAGGCCCAAAAGAGGGTCTAAATTAGATTGGATGGACTGCCATAAGGGAGCCACCTTCTCACAATACCAGAAAATGTGTACCAGGTTCCCTTTCACTGTGCCACACCTTGTGCATAGGGTTGAAGATAGTCTGTTTAATTTAACCAGAGCACTGGATTTATAATGTATGAAGGCAATGCATTCAAGATCTTAACAATCCTTTGTGTGAAGAGCTGTCTCCTTTTGTTGGTTTTGAAACTTTCTGATTTTAGCTGTTTGTTATGTTTTCTACCAACCATTTTAGTGTCTCTATAGACGAGTCCCTTTTCAGACATATGATAAGATCACCTCTCATTCTCCTTTGACCAAGACTAAAACCATTTAGTTCTTTCAAACTACTTTCATAGTCTTTATTACTAAGCTCATGGATCATATTGGTGGCCTTCTGCTGTATTTTTTCAATTTAATTTCATTTCCACCATTTGTTCCTCAAAAAATTGAGATCCATAGTCAGGCAGTGGTCTAATGTTGCTGTTATACAGTGGCAATATTGTGCTCCTAAAGCTGTTGGTGAAATGTTGTTTGACAGTGTCTAATAAGACGTATGCTTTGTTATGTAGGTTTTTATACTGTTTATTGTTTTTTAAATCTAATGAGATAGTGATTCCCAAATCCCTTTCTGATGCTGTGATTTTTAGTGGAGCATCCTTTAATGTGTATGTAAAGTTTTTGTTGTGTTTTCTGAAGTGTATGACTACTCATTTATCAGTATTAAATAACTTCAGCAAGGCATTCAACTCTGTGCCACACAGAAGGTTGCTGAAGAACTTAGAAGATCTAGATGTAGTGAAGAACATAGTTAGATGGGTGGGTAGTTGGATGAAAGGGAGACAGCAGAGGGTAGCAGCAAACAGAGACAAATCTGGGAAGAGGGAGGTCACAACTGGGGGGGGGCACAGGGATCTGCCCTGGGTCAAGTCCTTTTCAATATGTACATCAGCAACATAGGATAAAGAATTCAGGACAGAATGTGTCTCTTAGCAGATGACACTAAGCTTTGTTGTAAGGTACAGTTAGGAAGGGGTAAGGGAGTTTCAGAGGGACCTGCAGAGGTTAGAGAGGTGGTCCAAGGTTTGGCACTTTCACTTCAATGCCAGAAAGTGCAAGATGATGCACATAGGGAACAAAACTCCCAGGACAGAGTATTGGATGAGAGGGGTCAAGCTGGGCCCATCTGAGGAAAGGAACCTTGGAGTCATCGCAAGTGACTCCCTTAAACAACCTAGCCAATTTCATACGGCCTACAGTAAGGCAACCAGGATGTTGATATGTATTGGGAGGGGTTTTGATAGCAGAAAGAAAGCGGTATTACTACCTTGATATAGATCACTGATGAAGCCACACCTGAATGCTGTTTACAGTCCACACCTAAGGAAAAAACAAAGAAAGGCTCGAGATGGTGCAGTGTAGGGTATATGTTTCAGGCTCAGCAGGGCAGATCCTATGAGGGTCAGCTTAGGGCACTGAACATGTACTCACTGGAGGCCAGAAGGGAGAGAGAGGGGTGATATGATAGAGACCTTCAGGTTCCTGAAAGGAATGAATAAAGGAAACTGTGAGGAACTAGCTAACGGCAATAGTGACTCGAGAACATGGGGACATGAGTGAAAGCTGGCAAGAGGAAAATTAAGAAGGGACATGAGGAAGTTTTATTTTACAGAGTGAGTGGCTGAGCTATGGAACAGCCTGCCAGCTGGGGTGTTGGGCATCAACATCATATATGGTTTCAAGCACAACTGGGGCAAAGTTAAGGGTTTAATAATTACCCTGGGGGACAGCAGTAAGGATTGGAACATGGGGGAAGGTAGTGTGGACAAAATCCTGATGTACTGATGATAACAGGCATAGGATAGGGCACTACAAGCTGAAGGGATGACACAATTGTCTTTTTCTGCTGTCATTGTCTATGGTTCTGTGTTCTATGTTAGGGTGGGATGGTTGTTTAGAAATAAAAATATCAGGTATTTTACAGTCACTATATATCAAAATAATCTATGATAAGAGTATGTGTTCAAATGAGGTGAAAGTATTGATTAAAACATTTTAACAGAATTACATAGGCTAAAACAGAAAGTAAAAGGAAGTATACCCGCTTTGATGGAGAGTGTCAATAAAAAAAGAACTTCAAAAGTATGTTAAATATACAAAAAATAGCCCAATTAGACCTAATTACAATAAAATCTGTTGCTTTGCCCTTGCCTCCCCCCACTTGACCCATCATTGCCCAGTGTACTCTACTCCAGGCTGGCTCTCCCATTCTGCATCACACTTCTATGCCCTAGGATACTTTCTTTCCAAGTTTCTCAGGCCCACTTCGTGAGCCTCCCCTATCTCACCAACACATGGTGCTCGCCCCACCTACTCACTTTGATACACTGATATCACCTCCCTGGTTTTTCTCAAATGCACAACCAAAATGGATGAACTGGCCTTTCTTTTCTCATCTGCTCCAAAGCTGTCAAGCTCCCGTCCTATCAACATTCGCAACTCCTCAACACTGTCTGCCTTCACAGCAGCCTTGAAGGCTCATCTCCTTCTATCAACGGCCTGCACCTGCACTTAACATTATTACCCACCACCCAATGCTTACTCAACACTCACACTGTGTGGTCAGATTGCCCAGTCTTTCCAAGTCTTGCTTATAGCAAAAATTTGACTGCACTACTTTTACTTGCCCTACGGATAAATTAATGTACTGTTTGATACTTACTGTCACAACAGTTAATATACTGTTTGTTACTTGGTGTTACAATGTAATGTTCATGGTTTTATGCCTTTGCTTTTTCTGTAACTGTACAGTATACCTTCATCTGCTCAGTCATTGTTGATTGTTGTTTACCTGTCTTGTACTCTCCCATGTCATCCCTAAAAATAGGCATCCTCCAAACTGCCATCCCCCGATATCATTACAGAACCTAAATTATGTGCATTTAAGAAAAAACTTTGCCAACACCTCCTTACCCAAAGTCATTGTGACTGTACTATCTAGTGCTTGTTTTCCCTTCCCTCCTCGTGCCCCCATCACACTCCTCTCCTACACCCTCTCCTGCTCTTGCACCCTTACATTTTTCCCTCAATATCCCTGCTTGCTCTTTAATGCAGTCCCCTTATTTATTCCTCATACCCATTTTGTACATCTCCTCTCCCTCCCCCTTCTCCTCCCATCTCTCACTCCCCTCAACCATCTCGCCAGCTCCCTGACCCTCCACTATTCTGCTTCTCCTTACTTCTTCCCGACCCCCTTATTCCTTCATTTTCCTGTCCCACTCTGCTCCCCTCCTTGTGCCCCAATTTTATCCCCTATCTTCCCTTCCCTGCTCATATATCTGACAAAGTCTATCCTGACTGCATTTCCTGTTGTGTAACCTGCTAATACCAAAATGCGTACTAACTTAATTTTGTATTCCTGTGGCCTCCCAGCTGCTGTATGTATTCACTGTTGAATTGTATGATCTCTCTGCCATATTTTACCTGTGTCTGATTGTCACTAGAACTGCCGGGCTCACCGGCCATTGTATAGCAACATAGTTTCTTTGCTTATATACTCCTCTAGTTTGTATCTTGTTGTGGAACCTTTGTAAATGAACCTCTGATTCAAAGGTTGTAATCCTAGTATTGAATAAATACATAAAAAAACTGTTTCATGCACTTACCCAGTTACCAAAAAACAAATAAATCATTTTAGAAATGAAGAGAATGCAGTTCCAGCAGAACCGACAGGAAGCTCTATGAAGAGCAATCAAGAAGAGAAAAAACTTCAGGAAACATTTTGGGAGTGGCATGGGCAATTACAAATTCAGACTTTACTGTTTAAATAACGACTGCATTATTATTCTAATATGTTTCAGGAGATAAATGTGAATAATTTAGAGCTGGAAGGTAAGTAGTACTCTTTTAATATGGACATGGTTACTCCCTGGGAGGCAGTTGAGGCAATCACTATCTTTAAATCACAAGACGCTCTGGCAAAAATAAGATGGGCAGGATTCACAAAACACTTTGAAAGTAAAAACAATGTGCAAGTCCCCAGAATTTGTGCAGTTGCGGAAAAAAGGGGTAATTGTGCTGCGTCACATACACAAAACATCTGCAGTTGCAGAGAAAATACATTGTAGACTGTAAAAAAAATGCAGCTGTGGAAATTCCTGCACAAAAAAATACTGTTGAAAAGTATGGCATATCCCTTTAAAGGCTATTCTTAGCCGCTGTTTTCCCACACGTGCGGAGAAAATGTTGCTCACATGCTGCATCAAAGAGAGTGAGGTATTAACTCACCCTGAGCAAAAGGCAGTGTACTAACAATTGGGAAACAATCATAGTGGGGGTTCAGGCACCAAGCAACAACAAACTTGTGGGTTGTATACTAGTGTCAGTTGTTACAACAAACATAGCACACATTGCAATTGTCAGTCAATAAACCACAATCACATGACCCAGTGGAGCCCATAAAGGAGACCAAAAGGCAGTACAGGCAGAGGTGGTAACAGCCAGAAATGTGTGCTACAGATGCAGGCAAAAGAAAAACCTCAGAGAGAGACACACACACAATGAATGGTTACAAACTGCCACTGGGTGCAAGGTGGTGCTACTGTGGCCCCAGCTGTGGGACTGGCTGATGGCCTCACTGGGAGTATTGGTTCTGCTGTACCTTTTGCAAAGCTGTCAGTCTCCTGCTCTAATTAATATGGATCACCTGTTGTTCCATCTGCTGAGCCATTTATAACAGCTGCAGATCCGCATGTGCACATTTTCCGCACTTGTGGAATTTCGTAAATCGCCTGTTTTGTGATTTTCTGCACCTGCAGAAATTTTGATTGTGAATATGCCACACTTACATTTCCACAGCTTTACATGCATTTTTTCTGCATGTGTGGAGTTGTTTTCTCTCTTTGTGAATCTAGCCCAATACCTATAGAAATGTACAAGTTGAAGCAAATGTGGTGGATGCACCTTCTTTAAAATTCTTCAGTGCCTGTATATAACAAAATAAATTGCTGTAGGGTTACAAAGGAAACTCGACAATGCCAGCCCATGAAAAGGGGAGTATTTTGAACCTGGCCAACTATAGACCCATTAGTCTTTTTAATTACTGTGCAAGAATATTTATGATAGATTCATAAAATGGGTACAAAATTAGAACATCTTATCAGTTTTTAAGCAGGTTTAAGAGAATCAGTTTCCACATTGATTATTGATTTGTCTCATATGTTCTAAGAGTACATTGAGGTTAAAAAACGAAAAGTATATGTAGTTTTTGTTTATCTTGATACAGCTTTTGATAGCATTTTAAAACCTCTGCTATGGAAGAAATTAGATAATTTGAATGTAGATAAGCATTTCTGCATATAATAAATATTGTATTCATCAACATGGTCACAGGTTCAATATTATCAACCTGGAGAATTAACAAACAACTTTGAAATCATCAGAGGAGTCACTCAAGGCAGTCTTCTCACTCCCATTTTATTTAATTTGTACATTACTGATTTTTTTTTTTATTGGAGTTAAAGGAAGCCTCATTTTTTGCCACTAAAATTGTTAGAATGATTTTACTGCACCTTATGCAGATGATATGCCTGTAGTTCAAGTATTGCTGACCCTGAATTCACTACAAGTAAAGCTGAATACTTTTTATGATTTGTGTGATAACTCTGAACTGAATAGCAATGAAAACAAAACTAAAGCAATGATAGTTGGTTCCAATGCAGTTAGAAAAAGTAGCTGTTACATGGTGTTGCTCTTTAAACTATGATAAATGTTTGCTACCTGGACATAACTTTCTCAGCAAATGTTAAATGGTCAGTAGAGTTTGAGATCAGAAGTAAACTATCCAATTACTCATTTATTATGCAGATTTTATAGAAACCATTGAGCTTTGGTAATGGACTTTCTAAGTAGTAATTCAGAGGCTAATGCCAATGCCATGGCCTTATATTGTTTGGCACAGAACATTGTGGACCATATCTCAAGGATCAGTTAGAATCCTAATAGTGAAACTTTTTAGAATGGTCATAGGTTTTCCCAGAGCCAACCCCTCATCCTTAATCAGGGCAAAACTAGGAAAAATTTCTTTATACCAAAGTACAAATTTATGAGCCTTGGTATACTTGGCAAAACTTATTAAAATGTGCCCAAATATGTTTCCAGTTAGATACCTTAAAAAAAAAACTAAATGTGATGAGTCGGAGCTATAATTCACCTTGCTTTAAAGAAATAGAAGAATTGTTGTCAGTTATTGGTTTTAATGGCCTATTTGATTTTATAAAAAGTAACATAACAGTTAGCACTGCTTGTAGAGTTCCATTTCAGCAAAGACTGTGTGATTTGGCTAGAAAGATTGATCTAGATTACATTAGCAATATCAGCTCTCCATACTTTTTTAAGTTAAGAATTTGCATTGTTGCAAGCTATATATTTGAATAATGCAAAATTCAGAGATGCAGAGGATTTCTACATCGCTTGGATTCCAATCCTACCCACACTCAGTTCTTGAATCTAGACACTGTAAATAGAAAGAACTAAAATAACAGTCATCAATTCAATGTGCCTGTGGTATGAAAGAAGCAGACATTTTACAATGTGTATTATTAAGATGTATGTGGGCCTGACATGGAACATCCATAAATGAGCATTTGTGCTCAAAGGTACTTTCCAAATGAATGAATAAATAAAGTATCATAAGATTAGGGTGAGTTAATTGGTCTATTACTTAGTAAGGTTCCCATTACTCCAGCTGAACAAGTTGCATATATTTATGACTACGACAGATGAGTTATGTATTTACAAAATGACTTCTTAAAAAATATATACCTGGCCAGACCGGTGGCCCCAGGGTGCCGAGGTGCTGGATGCCTTACCTTGCACTACACTGGTGACCCAGGTTCAGGAATGGCCTCGGGTCATTGGGGTTCTGGCATGGGGGAGGGAGGAGCAGGATTAAGCAAGCTGTTGGGCTGCTGTCTTCTCCTAGGAGTGGTAAGGGCAGGTTGTTGTCCACCTTGTAGTTCTGCCCCAATGGGTGGAGGTCTGGTGGGGTAGCATAGGTGAGGAGGGGGCGGCAGTATGGGTGGGTGGACAGGGCTCAGCTGGCTTCTCGTGTGCGTTCGAGCCTCCACATGCATGTACAGCCATGTGCCAGGGGCCCCGGGCAGGGACAAGTGGAATAAAATCATACAGAAAAAAAAACGCACCATAAACATCTCTATAAAAAACATATACAAACCTGCACTAAGAAAAAGTATACATCTGCACTACATTAAACCCTTTGGAACACCACTGATAACATAATTAACATATCATTAGGAAGCTAGCCAAACCAATTACCAAGCTGTCATTCTGAAAACCACTTAACGTTTCACCTGTTTCACCAAATCACGGAGAACATTTCTTCCAAAATTTTGAAAGAATACATAAAAAAGGAAAAAATTATATCCTGGTTTAACATACCATGCAGTATTGACAGACCATCATTTGTGGAGGATCAGGAAAACCATAATACACAGAAAAACAGAGAGCGACCTCAGACTTTTTAGAACACTTCTCTCTGAGGCAAGAAGTGTTACCAATTTTGAGCAGTTTCAGTTACAGAAACTTGACAGTAAAATAGCAGATTTCATTTACACGTTAAAATGACAAGATGGCATGGATTATGAACAGGGCACTATCCATGGCATAGTCATCAGCATTGACAGATATTTGGGACTTAAAAAATATCCACACTCAATATTCAGAGTTGCAATCGAATAAAACATTCAAAGGTGCTTTTTTCAGTTTCTCTCATTTCTAGTTTCTGTGACTAACTCCCCTGTACTGCATGGTTTTGATTTTATATAATCACTGAGGCAAAAAAACACGACCCCAGCAATTATATAAAATAAAACATTGGGTGGTGTGTAACCTCAAAGTGTACACACACTCTCAGTGTTGGATGCTTGCATAAACCCTTGAGCTTCTCTCTCAGGGTTTCTGTAGAATCCCGCACCTCGGGTGTGTGTAGAATTCTTGTTATACACAACACCCCATGTATTATTCTATATTTTAGTAACACCTTAATAACACATTACTACCCACCACACTACAAACCACTCCAATAATACATGTAATAACAAGTCCCTTAATAACACAGGTAACAGCCACCACACTACCCTCCCCCAACACTATGGTAAAACATAAGACACAGTAGAAGTGTTCAACCTAATGCATTATATAAAATAAAATATGGCAAAGTCTAGCATACTCATAAAATAATACAATTTTGGTGTCAAACAAGCTCATAAAGGTCACTTGCTCATCGGTCTCATGACTTTATGGCTTGTTCGACCCTTGATGGTATTATTTCCCTGTATGCCACACTTTGCCATCATTTATTTTCTCTCCTCTCTCTCTCTCTCTCTCTCCATCCATATATTATATATATATATATATATATATATATATATATATAGCCCTCTGGGCCCTGTGCTTCCTTGTGGCTACAGATACTGACATACAGGCAAAAGAGTCCCTCTGTCAGCCAACAGGTAAGGTCATCTGGCAACCATAGGTGCAAAGGTAAGGGCCCTATGCCAAGAGAAGCCTGCTCTTCACTATATGATTCTTGGGCCTGCACACTCCCTTCCCAAGCTGGGGTTCTGGTACCATATTACAGAGCCTTCCATTCAGCCTCAGTCCATTCTGCTGGCTTACTGAGCTAACAACCAAACACAGTTCACTGGCATGGGATCACAAAGCACTACCCTCAGGGGTAAAGGCTGGCACTACATACAACATTTCTTAATTTTTTTTTTTTTTTAAGATTGACCCCAAATTTTCAAGAGAGTCATTTTCTCCCTTATAAACATAACATATGGCATTTATGGAATAGTGGCTGAAACATTTGACCCCAAATTTTCAAGAGAGTTGTTTTCTCCCTTATAAACATAACATATGGCATTTATAGAATAGTGGCTAAAACATCATTTCACACTACAAGTATGGAAACACGTCTTGTCCAGGATTTGAAAAATTACACCTGTCATGTTTATAAGGTGGGGTGAAAAAATGAGTCAAAATATTGAAAATTAACAAAGTTATGTGTAAACATTGCATTATTTAAATATTCACACATAACTTGGTCATTTTATTATTTTTTTCACCAAATATTCAGCACAGTCCTCTTATGAATCTGTCTCATGATGATGATGATGATGAAATATTTATTTTTTGACAGGATAAAACTGTTAGGACTTTTTGGCCCTGTTTACAATTCAGTTCAGTTGTATTGTAATAGTATATTAAAATTACAAAGAATTTGTTACATAAAATAATTTAAAACATTCATCAGCTGGAATAGACAGTTTCATATTTATGCACATATTAATTAAAAAACACATAATTAATATATCGTGGGCCAGATATTCAAAGCATAGTGCGGCGTGCAAACCAATAGTGCGGGAATAGCGCAGGAATATGCGGAGCTGCCATATTCAAAGGACCAGTTAGTGCACGCTAACAGCATTAGCACGGGGCAAACCACTAATGTATGCAAGGGGCAAAAGGAAGGGGGGGCAAGAGGGATGCGCAAGGGGATATTCAAAGGCCCAGTGCTGCGCTAGGACACATAGCGCGACACTAGTTACCACCTATAAAAGGCTGGTCTTAACCCAGGGCAAAACACAGAGGAAGAGGGACTACCGCAGGAAGTGGGAACGTGTGCAGTGCCAGTAGCAGTGATGCTGCCATTGATGGCAGCTGTAGTGGAGGTGGAAGAGGAAAGGGAGCAGGCACAACATGGGCCACAATGCAGGTCAAGGAGATAGTATGCTGCAAACAGGTGGTACCGGCCCAGGGTCTCCTTCGAGACCCTGCTTGATGACCACATCATTGGCCGGTACAGGATGAACAGGGGAATGTTATGTTGAGGCAGCTCTTTGACCTCCTGCATGAGCAGCTGCACTCAAACACCAGATGCAGCTATGCCATGACAGTGGAGGAGAAGGTGACAGCAGCGATGTGCTTCCTTGCCACAGGGACATTCCAATGACCAACGGGGACACCATTGGGGTAACGCAGTCTGCCACCTCATGCCTCCTGACCCAGTTCCTAGAGGCTTTCCTGCCACATGCTGGGGAGTTCATAATATTCCCCAGCATGGCAGCAGAGCACAGAGAAACAATGCAGCAGTTCCATTGAGTTGTGCACCTACCATCCGTACTGGGTGCCATTGACTGCACCCATGTCCCCATCCGTGCACCACCTGGTGATGGCAGTGACGTGTATGTTAACAGGAAGGGGTACCACTCCATCAACTGCCAGGTGGTGTGCGATGTGGCTGGGCACATCAGCAATGTCTATGCACAGTACCCCGGCAGTGTCCACGACATCTTCATCTGGCACCAGTCCCAGCTGTGCCAAGCTTTTGAGGAGGGCAGGATACCCAGTGGGCAACTAGTCAGTGAGTAGTAGCATACAAGGCATACACACAACAGCATGGATGTGGGCAGGCATTGCAGACCAGGGAAGGGGTGTGGGAGGGCTACACAGAGGTGCAGGACAGAATCCGACAGACTGCAGTACGGCACTAACAGGTATACATCTCTTGACAGGGAACAGTGCCTATCCCTGCGACCCTGACTGCTGACACAAGTACTCCGACTGGCCATAGTGGCCGAGGAGATGTACAATGAGACACATGCCAGCACAAGGAACATCATAGAAAGGGTGTTTGGCATCCTGAAGATGCGATTCAGCTGCCTAGATACATCAGGCGGTGCCCTACAGTATACACCTCAGAAGGTATGCCGTATCTTCCTAGCCTGTTGTATGCTGCACAACATAGCAATGAACCATGGGATACAGGCACCTGAACCTGAAGGATAGTCTGACAGTGAGCCAGAGCCAGCGGTCAGGGGGATAATGGAGCAGCTCTAGAGGAAGGACCCTCGCATGGCATGCAGGGCCATACAGCACAGGGTCAACATCATCAGGACACTGCTACAGACAAGAGGGTAAGTACAGACTGCACAACAACTTGAAAGAGTACAATTAATAATCTATTTAATGTGCACAATGAAACACAACAGTGACACCAACAGTCACAACAGTTAATCAACACAGTGGATCAGACAACATGTGTGCATGTGGTGTGAGGTCGGGGGTGTGTAGAACACACATGAGGGGGACAGACAGAAATGGTGTAGTGTCAGTGGGGAAGTGTGATGTGTGCTGTGAGGGTAAGGGGTGCAACTGTGGCAGTGGAAGTGTGCGTGTGCATGTCTGCACGTGCATGTGGGTGTGCCAGTGTTGCAAAGGGGAGTGATGACTGCACATTGCCGCAGAGTGATTGTGGCCCTCACCGACGCCTACCACCATGCATGTGATGTGCACCAGTACTGTGGGACACAGACCCTGGTGTGTTCTGGACAGAAGATGACGCTGATGAGAAAGGTGAAGCAGGCAGAGATGGCCTTCTGTGCCCCCGGGGGACGGTGGAGCCTGACAGGGTGGGTGGACGGCCATGGCAGCGCTGGGTTTCAGATGGAGTGTGTGATGCTGTGGAGCTGGAACCACTGGCAGCCCTGGGGCCACGGTTTGCCCATCTGTATGCCCCTGTGCCATCTGCACCATGACCAAGCATCCCATGCTGGCGACCCCCATGCACACCACGAATGTCAACACTATGTCAACCACAGTAGCTGTCAGACCAGAAAAGCCACGGTCGAAGACACCCACCCGGCGGCTCAACCTGTCCTCTGCCTGCTGTTCAGCACAGGCAAAGCCCACTGAGATGGCCTCTCTGATCTGTGCCAGCTCATGTCCCAGCTCCCTTCATATGCCATGCAGGTCCATACGGGCCCCCTGCTGGGAGGTGACAGCAGCCTGCAGGAGTGGGTGGGCACCATGACCATCCTGCCCCAGGGCACAGAACCCTCAGCTGCAGCTGGCAGAGGTGCCTGTGGCACAGGAGCAACTGGATGCTGTCGCATGCCAGGCATATCATGCTGCTGGCGACTGCTGGTGGTGGTCTGTGGCACGGTGTGGACATGGACCCCAATATGTGTTGGACACTGCACATCCTGTGGTTCTGTGATGTTCTCCACACTGCCCACCACCATGTGCCCAGGTACAGCCACACTGGTGATGCTGAATACACCACTGGCATGCATCCTACAGCCTGCCAGCAGCCCCACCCCTGCATCCCCTTACACAGGAAAAGGCGGGTGTTGTTAAAACTACGACACATCAGTGTCATCACCACTGGTAACAGTGACCAGTAGGACCTCCCCTACACCACCATCCTCCATCTGTGCAGTATCCTGGTAGCCAGTGTATCCCAAGCCCCCTACTGAGGTGTGACCCCCCTTCCCAGGCAGTTGCAGCCCCTGTCCATGTGATTGCCACACATGCATAGTGTCTGTGCAGCCATGAGTTGCACAGAGCCCGGATGTTGATGGGCGTCCTCCATCATCCTCCTCCATCACCTCTGCAACCTGGCCGTACATCCTTGGCAGCTCCTGTTGTTCTGCAGGCCTGGTAGACACCACTGTGGAGACAATAGGGACAGGGTCAGTCACCCCGTGCATGGACACTGTGCCCAAACACCAACACCACTATCACCACTACACCATGCAGACCCCAGGACACGTAACCCCTTCACACAAGCCCATGACCACATGCACCCACCCAACCCACAGTGACCATGCCCATGCCAGGCAGCTGTTCGGCGGCACACAGTGCACCCTGTGCAGGACACCAACAGCATGACCATGCACCCGTGCCATCACAACATACAGGGTATACACATGCAAATACAGACCTGTCCTTGGCAGTGCGAGAGGCGTCTCACATCCACCACCTGGCACACCTGTGACTACCACCGTCCACAGAGTCGATGCCACCATGGCCATGTGTGGCTCCTCCACCCGCTGCTGATGTTCAGATGGTCCTTCACTGGTCCTCATTCTGTCCCTCAGTCGCTGTGCCTCCTCCTCCTTTGCACGTCGCAGAAGGTCGTTCCATCACTTGCGCACAGCCTTGGTTGTCCTGCCATGTCCTCCTACAGCATTTACAGCCGCAGTCTCCTCCTCCCAGGCTTGGTGCGCCACTGCATCAGTGGCCCTGTGTGTGCGTAGCACCTGCTTCCTCTCCTTAACAGCATGCACGAGGGTGTTCAGCTCCTCTTGTGAGACCTTGTGGGCATGTATGCACTCCTGGTGTGCTGCCAAACCTATGGGATAGTCAAAAGGGGACATGTGTCATCAGCCATGTCAGTACTGCATTGCATTACACATAGACATCAGGGTGCCACCCCCTATAGTGCCACAGGCCACATGGACATATTAGATAGCTGCATGTACATGTACATGTACAGTGCACACAGCCACATAGTCATTGTCCATCCCGTGTCTGGACAGCGAGCCTTGTACACACATGTGCACTGCTGTCACCTGTGGCTGCCATGTGCTCCCATGACTGGGCCCACCCCTACGCTAACCACCTTGCACTGTACTGTGCCCTTCGTGATCACTACAGTGGTTGTGTGGACAAGTGCACTAGCATGTAGACAATGTCAGGACACCATGCAAAGTCCACATGGTGCATGGGATGGCACAGCGCCGGGACACTGTGTACGTCCTGTGGGGGGGGGCACAGCCTAGCACGCCACACATCCAGGGAGTCATGTCAGTGGGCCACTGTCACAGGACACACCATGGTAGTGCACTAGTGCCCCTGCCTGGTGGACACAGTGTGTAGGCATTGCCACACGGAACAGTTCCCTGCAGGGGAAAGTGCACAGTGCACTGGACGGTAGGATGCCCAGGCAGACGTCTAGGGCTGTGCACCATCACACAGCACAGTGCTTGCCTGTGGTCCAACATGTGTCTGACTATTCACCAGAGGTTACATCTGTGTGCTTCAGTCCGTGCTGACCCTGTTCTGAGATCTTGCCATTCAAGAGTGTCCTACGGCAGTCATACATACCTGCCTCTCGCTGCTCATCCCCCTGTTGCATCTCTCCATCAGCCTGTTGTTGATGCTCACTTTCTTTATTAGCTGCATTACCACAACACAACACTGGTGGTGCGCTGCTTGCCCTTTTATAGCCCATCCAGGCAATCAAGCCTGTTAGACATGCAAATGAGCGCATAATGATATGCTAATCACACAGTTTGCCCCATGCATACACAAGTACCCCCATTTGCATACCCCTGTTGAATATGGCCCCGATTAGCACCGTGCTAGCACAGCAGCGCTGTGCAAAAGCCAGCGCAGGGCTATTGGAAGGGCAGCGCCGCACTATCCAAATAGTGCAGTGCTATGTGCTTTAGCGTGGCCTTCACACATGCTCATGAGGCCCCTTTGTCTGTGCTATCACCCTGTCATATCGCGATGTAGCACTGCGCTAGTCAGCATAGCGCTGCACTATACACATGCATGGTACACAACCTCAGGGTCATGCTGGGGGTCGCACATGAACAGTGTGGTTACTTCCAGGTAGTGCCGCGCTACGTCATGTGATAGCGTGGTGCTACAGAGGTTGTTGAGGTGAAGTCCTGGGAGAGCCAAGTTTGAGCAGAGACAGGTTGAGGGGTCTGCCAGCTTTTGATAGCCATGTCCAGAGGTTCGAGACAGCATGCAGTTGTGCACAGAGACAGGTGCTGGGAGGAGGTAGAGACTGCTAACCTAGTGCAGCTTGTAATGAAAAGACATAGGAGGCTGTTTGGGGAGGTGAGGGAGGGGGACCTTCCACAAATGCAAGAGTGGGACACAGTGGCGAGGAAACTCACTGCCTGTACTGGCATACCCCGCAATGCTGAAAAGTGCCGCCACAGGTACACAGACCTGAGATGCAGGCAGAGGCAGCAGCTTGAGCGCTACAAGCGCATGGTGTGTGATGGCACTGTGCCTGTGCCAGGTGAGTGGTGTTGCATGTAGAGTGTAACAACATGTCAGACTTGTGTGTGTGTGTGTGTGTGTGTGTGTGTGTGTGTGTGGGGTGGGAGGGGGTGGTGGTGGGGTGTGGTTTGGGCGGAGGAGTGGTGTGTGGGTATGCAGAGGGGGTGGTGAGGGGTGGTTTGGGTGTGAGTGAGTGGGTGTGTGGGTGTGTGTGTGTGCACAGATGTGCACAATGATGCATGGTGCTGTTGCACACTGTGAACAGGTGGAGTGGCACATGTATGCCCCATAGGGGCACAGTACATGCCGTGACCATTGCTGTGGGAGGAGGGTTGGGTTATGCTGTTCTGCAAGTCCCAGGGCAACACCAGCCTGCGGACGGCACCACCATGTTGCAGGAAAAATGCTTGTGGTTGTCTGTCGACGTAGACTCACGGGTATGTGGATGTTCGCATAGGAGCTGCAACGGCCACTGTCGCAGTACTGTGGCACTGTTGATCACTGATGTGTGTGCCTGGCGAATGCGCCATGGTCACTGCCACCCTCTGTGTGGGGATCCTCCCTGTTCACTCCATGTGTGTGCATTGTGGTTGGGGTTGCATGTGCATCTTGCTGTACTTCACATTGTGTATGCTGTGTCATGCTGTAACACCACTTTCTCATCTGTCCACTGTAGAGCCGATCAAGCAGCCCATGGCAACAGGAGGGAGTCAGCACAGGCCACAGGAGCAGAGACGGGGCAGCCCGAGGGTGCCATCCCTTCCACAGCGGGCGCAGGAGAGCAGCCCTGAAAGCAGTGGTGTGTTGCGTGAGTACCTGTTTCATTGCTCTGTGATTTGTGCCCTTTTACTAGGCTGTGCGCCACATCTGGGTATCCAGCCACTGACTTATCTGGTGGCATTTCTGCAACAGGCAATGGGCCAGTGTGGTGTAGCAGTGTGCTGTGCGGTACACCTGTGTTTCACACCACAGCTGAGTGCTGTCAGTCTTGCCCCGGGGAGATGTCAGCTTGCATTGCTGTGCGGGTGACTGATGGTGTTGGTTGCTCAGGTGGCAAGAGTTCTGTGGGGACAACATGCTGAGGGCTGACCTTCCCACCTCTGTGGTCCATCCATACCACCACCCACAGGGCATCCACATTTGCACAGGTGGTGGTTCCTTGCTGTGCATGTGGGACAACACACACCATGCCTTGCGGCCTTACCTCTCCCCCTTCTGGCCACCAGCTGTGGAGCACTGCCTGTCACACTATGCTACATCCTGGCACTGTGCCGTATGCATTGTGGAGTCCTACCTTGTGTATCTCATGGCGAGGTTACTGTGTTGTAGTTTAGTTGCAGGGTAGTATTATCATTGTGCTATTACATTATGTGCATCATTGCCTGCCAATGTTGACCGTGGCTGTGGAAGTGGTACTCACTGTGTGGGGGAAGGGGGTCCTGTTATGTGGGTTGGGGATACTTCCATGTACCATGTCTCAGCTGCATGGTATGCTTTCAGTGGTATTGCCTGGTGGCACGTGAAGGCCCTTCACTGACAGCGTCTGTGCCCTGGCTGACTGTTATCCCCTGGCCTGGGTCGATCATTGGCAGGCCACTGTCATGGTTCATTGATGCTCCTGCATGCCTGTCATTGTTGTTTGTTCTGCACTCTGCATTACTGTACATTTCCGTGTGTGGGTGGGCAGCATGTCCCAATGTGTGGATGCCCTTGTGCATGTTGTGGCATGTCCCTTGCACTTAACTCTTCGGGTTTCCAGCTGTGTGTCTGCCGTGTCTCGTGGTGTGCTGTATCGTGGTGGGTGGTGTCACATGTTCCCTGCTGCTGTCAGGATCACTGTCATCATCCGTGTTGGGTTTTGTGTTGGTGCCTGTGTTGCCCTGTACTGCTTTGTGGGAAGCTTCCATGTTGCTCTACCACTGCAGAACTCAACAGCGCCAGGGATAGCCCATTGGGACATGCTGTCCATCTCTATATGGCAAAGGTTGGCTGCTGGTTGCCTCCTGTCTGGTGTACCATCCTCATGATCTCACCCTTCCTCTTGTAGGTCCACTCTGGGCATCACTGTGGGCGACGAGGTCTGAAGAATCAGAGGGCACAGAAGACCTGCTGTGCAGAATTGTGAGGCAGCAGCGGACGTTGATTGAACAGCAGACCATTATTATAACCGAGACCCAGAGGGTGGCGAATATCCTGGACGCTCGTCTCCCTGATCCGGCGGGCAACTAGTTCTGCCCTGTTATTTTGATGTCTTCCCTCACCACATCCCCTCATTGGATTTGTTTATTCCTTCCTTGCCTATTGTCATCTTTCCCTGTGTGCGTGCTCCTCCACTTTGCACCCTTGTCCTGTGCCTTCCCGTCCCTCCATCTGTTGTCGTCCTTATGTTTTCCTTTGTGTGCCTTTTTATGCCGCTGGTGCTTGACTTTTTTTTCATGTAATAGGCATTTGGGGTTGTGTGTTGGGGGGGCTTGGTGGGTATGTTCTTGTTCTGTTTCTGTGTTGTGGGGAAGGTTGTACAGTGGTGGGTGGGGCATTTTGTAATCTGGGGTTTGTTCATTGTTTTGTTCTGTATTTTATTCGCTGTTGTGTTTCCGTTTGCTTTACTCTTCATTATTGTTAATTATACTGGTTTACAACATTTTACTGTGTCCTGTGTCATTCTTGGGTGCTGGGGTTCCACATGCTTTGTACTGTTGCTGGTGTTCTCCACATGGGTCTGGGTTGTTGCTGGACATTCCCATACATGTGTGGCATCCTTCTGGGTGAGAGCACTGTGGTGTGCTCCTGATACCTCATTCCGGCATGTGTTCCCTTGCATGTGTCCCAGGGTCAGGCTCTCTCTGCACTGTGTTCCATTGTGTGTTTGCATTGCCTGCCTGGGGCTATATTCAGTGCTGTCTTATTCCTGGGCTGTTTTTGCCCTGCACTTCTGGCCCTGTTTGCCCAGCTTTCTTTGCTTGCTATATTCAGCTGGTTTTGTCGCGGGCTATTCATTTTGAATATGGCTGGCATTTTGCTCCGGGCTAAGTTTGCACGCTTGGCAGTGCTAATCGTTGCCAGGGGCTAACCTTTGAATATCTGGCCCCATACGTTTACAAAAACAAATTTTTATAAAACTATTTCACTGCATTATAATATTGCAACATTTGTATTATATTAGATTATCTTACTCCCCAACTATCTATATTTTGCACTTAGAATATTATGCCTGACTTTTATGTCTTGTAGCAAGCAAAAATTTTACCAAACAATATAGTTTTTTATACTATTTAAATTCAACAAAATAATAAATTTTTCTAAGTTCTGCATGTACATTTTTCCTTTTAATAGTGCATTTATCCACTTTTCCCTTTCACGTGTCAATTTGTCACATTCTAGGAGATATGCATTATAGTTAATTTCCCTGTAGTTACAGGACAGGTACTTAGAAATTCTTTACTCTGTTCACTTTGCCATGAATGAAATCTGCACATCATATGAAGTCTGAGGTTGCACAATAAGTTTCTATGCATTTTGTTATCAGAAAACATCAGATACTTTTCTCCTTCCATTGATAACTTTGCATCTGTGTATAGTTTATAAGCATCTAGGGGGCAGACATTTTCCAAGTCCTTTGTCTATCTGTATCATAAATACAAAAGAGACAGACACACAGACCATGGGAAGGTTAAATAATGGCTAAATGAAACATGTTATTCAGCACTGTTATCCTCCGACTGGGTGAATAATATGTCATTCTCCCCATAGCTGAAAGAGGAGGCTGCTGCAAGAGGGTCAGATATTATTTGGCCATCAGTATTAATGTCGTATGCGGGAAAGGTGAGCCGTCCTTTTAAAGGGAGTTTATCTGGGCCCAAAAGCTTTTAGAGTCAGGTAGGTTTTTGGTCCATATATTCTGAAAGTATGTCCTTTTAGCTTGTTTAAGATCAACCTTACAGGTATTTCACAGTCTTCCATAGGACTGTCAATCAGACATTGACCCAGAAGTTTTGTAGTTTCTCCATGCTTTTTTCCTCTGCCTAATGGCAGCATGGAGTTCATTGCTTATCCATTTTGAACAAAGACCTTTGACTCTTATTTGCTTAATCAGAGCATGCTGATTGACAACACTGGTGAAATTGTTGATGAAGAAGTTTTGGGCTCTATCTACATCCAGGAGGTCAGTTATAGCCCTCCAATTGACTTCATTAAAGCTAGACACGAAGGAGATAACATTGAATTTTGAGAGGTCTCTGACCTTAACAAGTTTTGGAGGTGGGCTGAGAACATTGTTTTCCTAAACACAGTGGTCACTAATTGAGTCAGGAAGGATTGCTGCTGCTCGGGTCCTATCTGGCCTGTTTACCAGAATCCAATCAAGGAGTGAGTGATTGACCATTTTATTGATAAGCCTAGTGGGCTCTTCAATAAGCTGAGTGAATTGCAGGTCAGACAGGGCTGACTTAGTTCCTGATGTTTTATTACAGCCAATTAATATTGTAGTCCCCAATGAGTATTACTTCACCCCAGGCTTGTTCAGTTAGGTAACTGGTCAGGGGAGATATGGCGGTTTGGGCCATATTTGATGAATTGTATATGCAACCTATGTGCAGTGTTCTTGCCCCCCCCCATAAGTATGGACACAAAAATGGCTTCACATAGAGACTTATCAAGGGGAGGGTGACAATTACATTAGCAACAAGGGACAATTTAATATACCAAAGAGCCCCACCTCCCTTTCTCTCTTGTCTGTCCATCCTGAAAAGTCTATATCCTGGGAGGTCTGTTTCATGATTCATGACAGTATGTTTGAGCCAGGTTTCTGTGATACCAAGTATGTCAGAGTAGTAAAGGTTAGAACAGGCCTCCGGCTCATGTATTTTGGGACATAGACTACAGACATTTAGATGTGCTAATCTGAGGCCCTTAGTGTTAGACCAATGCCTGGGGGTGACTAAGTGAGGACACTCTGATATTGGTGTGGGTGGGGCTTGGGTTAGTTTCCACATGTCCCACAAGTAGAAGGATGATTATAAGTTGTAACCAGTGGATTACGGCTGGTGGGCAGGCCATTTTAACAGGTTGCAATGATGTAGATCCCAGAAGAGTTTGTAGCAGTTGCTATTTCTGCTTAAGCCATATAAAGCGAGTATATACCAAACATTATGAACTGGCGATAGTAAATACATGAATCTGATTGGCTGAGAGCTCTTTGAAGCTATGATGATATTGGGCTACATCATCACGGCTTCAAAAAGCCTCCATCCACCAGCCTCCTTGCAGACAGAAATTCCTCCGACAGCTGCATTTCCCCACTTTATCTCATGCAACTGTGCCCACTGCCTCTGGAAAAACGGACGGAGTTCCCCAACATGAGTGTCACGCAGTGTCTGTTTAAAAACAACCATCACTCATTCCTCCTCACACAGCCCACCGGAACAAATACCGCAAAGCAGAAAACACATTCAGCGTGGCATAAGGCACGCCTCGAGCAACTCCCCTTGAAACTCACACAAAAAAAACTGTCCACACGATGTGTGTGTGCGTACCTGTTTAGTTGCTCTCTCCCACTGCCACCAGATTAGAGTTTCACATAAATAAATACAGTCCATCTTCACACGGCCTCGGAGCACACAGCATGACCAGGTTAAATGTAAGGAGCACACACTGCTGGGAGGTGAGAGTTCAGAGCAGCACCTCTTCAACTGTCTCCACTTACAAAAGCGCCACCTGCTGCCAAGAGAATTATATGAACTTTTTCTGAAAACATACTCCACCACCACTCTAAAAGTCATCTTAAAAATATTTTAAACTTTTGTTTTTGTATTTTATACTACTAAAACTTTTAAGCCAGTTCATAATACCAATAAGTCACTCCAGGGTGTGGTATATCATGGGATATCATCACTTCTCAGGTAGTTTGACGCACTCGGCCTGCAGCCTCGTACCCAACCCCCTGAGGCGTGACGATATCCCATGATATACCACACCCCGTCGTACCTTATTGCTTAATTATGCAATGGCAAGAAAGAATCCTGGACTCTGATTGGTCAGTGTGTGCTTGAGACAGTGATGTTATTACACAATAACATCACTGTATGGATTTGTTGGATGATGATTCCTTTTTTCTATTCAGAAACAAAGATATATTGCCACACTAAAAATCTACCAAAACCTTTTTTAAATATTTTTTTTATTTTGTATAGCATCGAGCCATTGTATAATTGCAATAAGGCACTCTAAGGTGTAGTATATTTAAGCAATAAACTATTACTAGGTGTTGATGCTGGACTGACGCCTGGCGTGGCGAGTCACCAAGGCCGCAGGCCGAGTGACTAAACCTCGCCAGGCGTGAGTAAATCCCAGCATCACCAACATCCTGGAGTGGTTTATTGCTATTATACAATGTTTTCCTTTTTTGGAACAGAAAAAAAATTAGGAAAAAGTAATTTGTTTTCAATTTTATATGATGTTTGGTGAATTTATTGCTGCGCTACAAAAAGTAGTGCTCTGTTGCTAGGGTGTTGCTAAGAAGCTGGCTGTATAATGTACAGGTTACAGTAACAAAATGTACTTGAGCTTGGTAAATGAAAGATAGCTGAGTTTGATTCTTTTATTGGGAGAACAGAGATGAGTACAGTTCAATTATGCTTTTTATTTAAAGATCCATTTGTACCACGGAGCACCAGTTCGTTTTTTGTTCGCTATGCACATGCATTGCAGTGTGACGTGAGAATGAAGCTGTAAGAGCAACTGCAGTTGAAGCTGTTATTTTTTTTTTCATTTGTATGTAGGGATGTGGAAGTTGTAGGAAATGCTTGTGGAATAGTTAAAGCGGAGAGAAAACGGCAGCTGAAGCGCGAGGTGGGATCGCTGTGGAGTAACCGATATGGAGGCTGGAGGGAGTGAGTGTATCAGTGGAGGTAGAGACAGGAAGGAGCAACTGTTATTACTGAAACTAGTGAGTTTTGTTCTTCTGTTCTGTCGAGTTGTTTTGGGAGGTCATTTAGTTTCTGTTTGCCATTACTGTGTGTATTAAGTTTAGGGGTTGGATTTGGATTGAGTGCTTGTTTATGCCAGGCAATTTTGAGGGTTTCAGTTGGTACTTTTAGTGAGGAAAATAAGATGGTGGCTTGGAATGATTTGTAATTTTTTTTTGGAGTTACTGAGATGCGGCTGGCTGGCACCTTTTGCGTTGGTAATGCTGAATTTTACAACACTGTAAAGGTGCCAGTCAACCAATCAGGTGTCTTGATTTTGAAGTAGAATTGTATAATGTGTAATAACGTCACTCCTGGGGTGGTGGAAGCACTCGGCTTCACCTTGTGCTTCAACCCACCCTGAGTGACATTATTACACGATAACACACACCTTATTGTGCCTTATTGCATAATTGCCCTTGTCTTTGTACATAGACTCTATTGGTGGCTGGGATTGTTCCCTTAAGGGAGTAAAACATGGGATTAGTATACAACTAGCAAAGTTGTCTAGGAAGACAAAAATGAGCATATATGTTGCAGCAACAGCCAAACCTTTGAGGGCCATGGTCCACCACAGCTAGGAGGTGGAGAAGTGAGAACAGAAGAGTGATGGAGAGGGTGGTGAGGGTGGAGGGGGCAGAATGTATGGAAAGACAAGAGGGGATACAGAAAGGAGTGTGAGTAGTCAAAGGTACCAGGGAGAAGGGAGAGGAATAGTAAGGAAAGGAGAGTAAGGAAGGTGAGCAGGGGGTCAGGGGAGGGATAGCAGGCAAGAGACTGGTGGAGTCTGGCAGTTGGGGATCTGAGTGTGAGCAGTTCTGTGAGTGAAAAATAGGGGGGCCCTATATAGGGAGTCCAAACAGACACCAGAAATTCGAGGGAAGAGGAAGAGTGGTGCAGCACAGAAGAAGGGGAGGAGGTCGTAACAGAGGAAATACAGTCTAGGAGAAAGGGCCCATGGTGTAGGTAGGCTAGGAGGTGGTAGCTGTGTGCAACACTACAGTGCTTACAAGAGATGGCAGGAAAAAAGAAGGAAATAGCCACAATTTCACTATATAAGTATTGCAGTTATAAGTAAAGCAAATTATTGTTCTAGAGCAGCATAAAACACCAGTTACAGACACTACAGACAGGTTATTGTCACAGGAATCTAAAGGCAGAAACAACCTAAACGGCAGCATGTCCTTATATTACATTTCCATACTCACATTCTTAATCTTAGAGTAACTTTAAATGATTTGAAAGCTCCTTTGAGCAGCATTGGGGGGTGGGGGGTGATGCAGTAGCTTGTTGATTCAGATGCTGGCAACACTTCATCAGCACTCCTATAAAATTTAAGAAAAACTGATAAGAAATATCCAAATATCCCAAAAGTGGTAGCATAGTCTCATTTACACAAGCCAGTGTAAGGCGTGTGGCATAGATCTAGACATGAGAATGCTAGCTGCACACATTACAATGCAGTATTCTCCTGGGCTATGCTCAGGGCACTGGATCACTGCCTAGTTTACAGGAGGGTGGCGGATCTCCAAGCACAGCTGGTAGCAGCACAGGATGAGAAAGTCCTGCTGCAGCTTCAGTTGATCTGGTATCCATCACAACCACTGGTAGGTCCTCTCCCAAACCCACGGGCCCTCGTGGTTGGGACCTGGCGGGTAGGAGGAAAGGTGGCAAGGCTGGTTGTGGCTGAACAACACCAGCCCCTTTAACTCCAACTGTTAATCAGTTCATACCCATCAGAGGCACAGGTACCTGACTTTCTCAGGGGGGTCAAAAGCTGGTTGGGGTAGGGGGGACTATCCTGCAGTGCATCCCCAACTGAAAACAAGGTTCAGAAGTCCCCAGACTTCAGGAAGGTTAAGAAGTCAGAGAATTGCATCATCATTGATAGGGACTCTATGCTAAGGGGAATGGAGAAAGTAGTGAAGGAAGGGATCACCAAATGCCTACTAGGGACATCTGCCCCCTGGGAGAAGGAGAAGATTAGGAGGAGAGCAGAGTATGTAGGAGGAGAGGCTGGGAGCTGGTACTGTACATCTTGGTACCAACAATCTGGCAACAAGTCACTGAAGGATGTGAAGAACAACTTTTTGAGGCTAGAAGCCAGGCTCAGATCAGTCACCTCCCCTTTGGCCTTTTTGAAAGTCCTTCCTAGGGGGGAAAGGGGCAGGCCTGGGTAAGAGCAGAGGTGATCCAGGAGTTGAATGAGTGGCTGAAGGGGTGATGTCAGGAGGAAGGCTATCAGTTCATGTGTGACTTCTTGACCAGAGATCTATGCAAGCTGGATGGATGCCATCTGACGTGGCAGGAGATCAGTGCCCTTGGTCAGAAACTAGATGTCTACATAGCTGAGTAGGGAGATTTGAAACTGGGACATAATTACATCCTGAAGACAGCACAGATTTCCAAGCAATGGCTCCCCACCTGGCAGGGGAGAGGAATAGGGCAAATGCTAGCAAACAGGTACTTGTGCACTCAAAATGGAACCAGAAAATCACTACTAACTCTTAACTGAGTTGCAGTTGCTTCACCTGAGTTGTAATTGTGCTGTTTATAACAAAATAAAGTGCAGACATTGTTGGTTCAGGTTAACCTGCATGCCATTCTAAAAATACTACCTACTATGCTACTAATAAATGATACACATTCACTAAAAATACCACCAACAGCTTAATCTGGTTCAAGGTCAGTTGGCATTCATCTGTATCCCCCTCCCCCGGGTCATGCCTGAAAATAGGCAGGATTTGTCTAGTGCACTTACCCGGTCAACAAAAACTAAAATTAAAAAAAAATTAAAATTAAATTCTCAACCCAGAGTTTAGAGTCAGACTGTTCATCAGGTGGCATGACCATGGGAGAAAATGTAACACATTAACTATTAAAGTTAACACATAGTCATACATGCTAATTAGTCTGGTCTTGACATTGATTGACCCATACCTCTCAAGCGTCCTGATTTTTTTCAGGACATCCCAATTTCAGCCCCCCACCCCACCCTGGCCCAAGGTCCCATTTACCTGCTTGATTATCCTGCATTTGAATGCCCCAGTACTGTGCTTGGCATTGAGCTTCCTGGTTTCATTGGCAAAGACACCAGTCTGTGTCTGATGGCTTGCGAGTGCACCAACAACCAATCAGGTGTACTCACCCTTTTAGTATGCTGTGACACGTGAGTGGCAGACAAAGAATGCACAGGCTGTCAGGCTCAGCCGGTTTCCTACCAGCACCAAACCAGGTAATTTATTACCTGCTCCGTCTCAATGGTGTCGGAGCAGACGGAACACCACCGCCTCTGAAGTTTGGATTCAGTTTCTCTTCCAGCATCATCACTCCATGGAGGTGAAAACGCTGTTCAGATAAGTGTTTTATCAATATTGATAGAATGTTTTTGGGCAGCAGCCAAAATTACAAGAGCCCTGTGTATCCAGTTTGTCTTCTCTCTGCACTTTATTACCAGAGACTTGAAATTTTCAATACTAGCAAGTTAGCCGCTATATTAGTGGAAGTGTGGAACATTTTGTAAGCGGGCACGAGAGGTAACAGTTATTTAGAAGGAAGGAAATTCATTTGCAGTTGGCACACTTTTTTTAAACAGCTTCCACCCCCCACACCCATTTTGTCAGTTTTGGAGACAGTGACGTCCACAGCTAAAGCTGCTGACACATATGGGATGAGATAAAATAAGTTGAATAAGGCTGTGCTGAATATGAAAGTATTTATATCAAAGGAAATGACTTATTGTATAGCACTTTAACCAACATGAAAGATTGAAAGTTGTTCTTGGATATAAACTGCTGAATGTGACATTTGTGAGTAGCCTCTCCTTTTCTCCCCCCCTCCAATTTTGCCACTTTATGGAGAGTGTTTTTAGTCCGGAGCTTTGTCAGTGGACAATACTTTATGGTGGCTGTATTCCTACTTTTGAGAGGGTGCTCTACACCCAAGGATATTGGGGGAGTTTTTTTCTTTGTCTTCCTTCCAGGTCAGGATCGTGTATTGCCATTATGCCCTGGAGCAATTGATTCATCAATAGATGGAATTGTTAGTAGCTTCCCACAGAGTGAGATTTAGGGCCCGATTCTCAAAACCCCTAGAATGATACAAGGTACCTATGTCAAACATAAATGATGCAAGTGGCACCTTGCACCAAAAGATACCCCAAGAGCTATTCAGAAAGGCAGCCTGCAAAAACACAGGCTGCATGCACCAAAGGGGGCTTGTCCCAGTCTTGTGCTACAAAATGGGCTGCAGCATGGTGCTAAGGGGCTTTCGGCAGATGCAGGCTGCCATATCCCTCATTTTGGTATTCACAAAACCCTCCCAGAGGGCAACAGTTTAAGTACCCTTAGACCAGCCAGGGCTGGTCTAAGAATACTTAGATGTGTCCTCTGGGAGGGTTTTGACATTTGTGGCAATGTGCCACAGTCCCCCCACCACAGCCCCAATCCCTGTTAATACATAAAAATCCCTGGTGGTCTAGTGGACCACTGATCTGCAATAATCCCATTTATTAAATAACTGAAAAACATCCCTGGTGGTCCAGTGAACCTCCCTCCCCCAAGCCCTGATCCCCATTTGCTATACACATCCAACCTGGTGGTCTAGTGGATCCCCCCCCCACCTCACAGGTAATGCCCCACCACCCTGCTCTGCCCCCCATCCCATTCCAGAGCTGACTCCTGGCACAACCCTCCATTCTCCACCATGGTCAGGTGCCAACTGAGCTGTCAACTAGCGGACTGTACACAGGATGGTGTAGCATGTACCACAATGGTGTAGCATGCCACGCTGAATAAAATACGGTGTCTCTGATTTTCGGGGGAGTGTCCTTGATTTTGGTCCTAATAGGCTGAGAGGTATGAACTGGCCAGAAATGGGTTTTCTGGAAGAGACTTCAATTACATCTGCTGAAGATCATGACCTCATCCTGCCAGCCATTGACAGTGGAACTGGATCTGGTAGCATTAATACTGAAAGGCAGGACTTTAATCTGACATTAAGATTTTCGGACTTTGATGCAAATGATATATAAAACCTACAAGTACTTAATCCCTACTCCAAAGAAATGTCTTGCCAACAACACAAGACTTTGTGAACTTTGGGAGGGTACAAACTTGCCTGAAGATAACTGATATACCAAGGTACATCAAAAAACAAAGAAAAGCCTTCTTTAAAAGAAAGACTACTTTCCTCTCCAACACTTTTACTGCAACCATAACTTGTTTTGAGAAAACTGCAACACAGCAGGTTCAGGCCTTACTAGATCAAGTAGAACCCTATTTCACTGGCTGCCCTTTCTTTCTTGCGCACCGGCCCAGCACCACAGAATGCATGGTCCTATCTCTCCATGTGTGTGTGTGTGTGTGTGTGTTACTACTTGCCAAACTGGACTGCAAAATTACAGGTGCCACAAGTGGCGATGAGGGCGTGGAACTTTCTACAGACGTTTTATGGCCGCATTTACCTGGAGCATTGATGTTCAAAAGGCAACTTGGTCCCAGAGGGATTTTAAATCAATGCAAGATTCTGAGGAAGCAGCTACATCTGAGAACACTAAATGCTCCAGCCAGGAAAAAGCTGAAAGCCCTACTTGAGTAACTGGCAGAAGGCCAGGGAGTGGAAACAAAACAATATCCATCAGGTGATATTAAATCAGCTTTTATTAGACTTGAAAACTTACTATGTAAAGAAAGTGACCTTACATACTTTTATTTTTTTTATTTCAATTTTGTTAACCGGATAGGCTCACGGAGACTAAAAGTCCCTTTTTCAGGAGTGACTCAGAATGTATTACATTCAACAGTCATCTATAAATTTAGGTAACGGTCCATGAAAATATGATACAGACAGCAATGAGAAATAAGTATACAAACAATAATTAGAAAATAATTTGCAGTCATTACGAAGTCTAGGCATACTGGCAAGCTTTAACTGTACAGACAGTAACATGAGAAATTAAGAGAGTAAAGTAGCAGGATAACAGTAAAAACCAGTAGCCAGTGCAATATATAGGTTAGGCCAATGACCTCACTCAGGTCACGGGGGAGGGGGGACTCAGACAGTAGTGCACTGGCAACACACAAGCAGTATGCCCTGTTGTAGGATTTGAAAGATTTGTGATTAATGCAAGCCTGGACATCAGCTGGGAGGTTGTTCCACAGTCTAGGAGATATGAAGGAAAAGAACCTTTCGCTGGCAGCTGCTGCAGTTCTAGGGAAATTGAGGAGCAATTGGGAGGAGGACTGGAGGACTATTCTGTGAGGTTTAAGTTCCAGGATTCAGGCAAGGTTAAGGGGACAGATCGGGTGTGTACAATCATTTTATGCACCAGGCAGAGTGTGGAATAATGAACTCTACTTTCCAAGGGGGGCCTATTTAGCATGGATAGTGCCTTGCTGTGGTGCTTCTCATTACCGGCACCAACAGCAAAAGGGGACGCAAGATGCTATAAGGTTTTAAGTTTAGTGAGTGCAGTGTCTTTGACTGAAGATAGGATGGGGGCACTGTTCAGGATGTCAGGTAGTAAAATGCTGTTAGCTATGGATACTCTAGCGTTAGAGGTGAGGTAGCGGTTTAACCGATATAGGAGTCCTACTTTTTGGTTTAGCAGTTTGGTCACCTGGACAACATGTAATATGAACAAGATTTCCTGATCCACTATAACTCCCAGGTACTTGACAGAAGCTACAGTCTCAGTGGGGTCACCACTCAGTGAGCTTATTATTAGCAATTTGCTCTTGTCAGGTCTAAGATGATAAGTGCCAAAGAGGCCAGACTTTGTTTTTTTGGCATTTAACAGTAGCTTATTTCCCTTAAACCACAAATCCGGTTGATGGGAGTCAGCTTTGAGGCCTAACTCAATTCAGTCAGTGTCTGAGTGGCTTCTGTATAGCACTGCATCTGCTGCATAGAGCAGAGCCTTGGCACTGCCACAGTGCTTTGGAAAATCATTAATAAATGGAGAACAACAACAGCCCCAGGAGAGAACCCTGGGGAACCCCATCAGTAATGTCTCTCAGGGTGGCGAGGCTACCTCCCCATTTCACCAGCTACTTACAAACTGGAAGCAGGACAAATTATCAAAACCAAGTCCCATTAGTTTTTGCAGAAGCAATCGGCACTAGGTTATAATGTAGAAAACATTTACAGCATGGTAAAAAAACTGCATGAAAAACAGCAACAGCAGTGGTAGCGCTCAGGAAAAACACAGAGTGCTACCATGCTGAAAAATCAGAACGAAAGGCTATAGTGTGTATTTGAGGGGGACTCTGTCCCCTACACCCACCTTTATGGCGGCTTCACCCCCTGCACTCCCAAACTATAAATAATCATTTCTGGGGAGCCAACTTGGGGACAGAAAGGAACCTCGGGGAGGCAACTCTGGGATGGAGAGGAACCTCGGGGGGGCTCACATTTCTGTTGGGAGGACATAGGACAAATGTGCAGAGTAGAGGTGTACAAATTAAAAATATAACTCGGCAAGGGGGGGGGACAAAAGCAGACCAGGAATCAAACCCTGGTCATCTGCAGGTTCTGCTGCCCTAGCTGCTCGTGGCACTAACCCTGTCACCATGGGAGTGGCTCGGTAAAGCACTGCACACTTCACCTATTCTCTTCTATCTCCCGAGTTATGGCAGCTACAGGGATGGCAGTAATTGACTTGTACTGTGCTATCCCTGTAGCTGTCAACTCAGTCACTATTTTTCCATTGTGGTTTTTTCTGAGCTGTAATCCCAGTGACTTATCCACCGGGTAGGAAGCAATTCATGACTGACTATGTCATAAGCCTTAGTCGGATCTACAAAGATAGCATCAGTAGATTTGCTGGTATGTTGGGCTTAAAGAAGGTCTGTCGTGAGCCATACTAGACTATATGAGAAGTATCTTCACAAAGAACAGGCACTTAGATGCTTGAAGGTTACTGTGACACTTTCAAATGGACTAGAGATTTTTGAATTTAATGGGGACTGGGTTCAAACAGCGAATGAATGCTCTAGAACATTTGAGGAACTAATAATTGAAATTGACATTAAGCAACATGAAACATTATTACAGGATTTCAAGGAGGCAAAAGAGACAGTCCTAACATTTAACAAGCATGTGTCAATGCCAAACATTCGCTTGCAGGTATTTGCAGTGGTGTGTGGCATTTATGCAGGCCCCCCCCCCTTAGTTGTATCCATGTCCATTCAGCACCCATGTCCCAACAGAGTACCTCTCTAACTCCTCTTGCATCTGATTTACATTTCAGCCTCATACTTCTTAACTGACTGTCTTAGGAACCCTAACGCCCTGGTCGTTCTCAAGGTTACGAGACTGTGTGGAAACTGAGCAATGCACACTCATAACGCAATCATTTTGTGGAATTTTCTCACCAAATTTTCAACATAGGCATTTTGGGACCTTCACTCATGAACAGCGTCACTGTGATTTTCTTAATCTGTCCTGAATATTGATTTCCCACTGCGACGGCGCCATTGTGCACCAGATGTGCAGAAACACATTTTGGCTAGTGTGTGAAAAATGACAGCTGTACTGTTGATAAGGAAGTGTGAAAAAATGCCAGTGTCAAAAATCTAAAGTGAAAATCTTACAAATTCTCAAAGTTAGGAGTGTGCATGGAAACTGTGCAATGGACGCTTGTAACACTGTCATGTTTTGGAATTTTTTCACCACATTTTCAACATAGACATTTTGTGACCTCTGCTCATGAACTGTGTCACTGTGGTTTTCATAATCGGTCCCGATTATTGACTTCCCACTTCAACTGCACCACTGTGCACTGGATGTGCAAAAACACATTTGGGGCAGGATGTGAAAAATGACAGCTGTACTGTTCATAAGGAGGTGTGAAAAAATGCCAATGTTGATAATCTGGAGTGAAAATATTACAAATTCGAGAAGTTACGAGTGTGCATGGAAACTGCGCAATGCACACTGGTAACACAGTCATTTTTGGAAAATTTTCCACCACATCTGCAACACAGGCTTTTTGGGAGCCCACCTCATGAACAGTGACACTGTTTCAGTAATCAGTCCCGAAAGGTGATTCCACGCAGTGACCGTGAAATCACCTTTCAGGACCGAATAATGGCATGACAGTGACTGAATTTATTAGGTGAGGTCCCAAGACCCCCATGTTGAAAATGTGTTGTCAAAATTCAAAAAAATGGCCAATATATACACCAAAGTTGAAAAAAAAAAACATTTATGCCATTATACAGCTTACTGGTATTTCTTCAGTTGCAGTCGGCTTTGAAGAGTGCAGGCGTGTTCGGTCCAATCAAGATCGCTGCCAGGCTCCAAAGATAAGTATGGGTGGGAGGAAGTGGGGTGCACAGGGTGGGCGGGGTTGGGAGGGGCACTGGACTCAACGAGGGACCATTTTCTCTTTTACAGGTAAACAAAAAATAAATAAATAAGCTGTAGGAAGTTTTTGGCATGCCGGGGTGGGCTCCCAGTGTGCCACCTGCGTGTTTGTTGGGAGGGGGGCTGGAGCCAACAAGGATTTGGCACCCCTGTCAGCAATACAGTGTGCTGGGGGGCACATGAGCACACTGGGGTGGGCTTCCAGCATGCCACCTGGGTGTTTGTTGGGGGGGGGCTGGAGCCGACAGGGATTGGGCACCCCTATCAGCCATACAGTGTGCTTGGGCAGGGGCATGAGCCAAGGGAGACTGGGCACCCCCTTGGCACACATGTGGGGGGCAGTAATGAGGGTTCGGGGAGGACAGCAGCAGAGGGAGGAAGCTGGAGGGATTTCAAGCAAAGGGAACGGGTGACGTCAATATGCTAAATACACACACACGTTACCACCGCTGATTGCAGTGGTGGTTTTCTTTCAAGTGAAGCCACAGCAGCTGAACTGCTGTCATAGACAGCTCAGCATCTATTGGTGGGGTAGGGGTGCACCTGCTATATTGAGCACTGCATTGGATCGGAGAGTCACACACCTCCAAAAAGTCATACTGTGGCAAGACGTTCCTTGCGCAAAAATAACAAAGAATATAACAATTCTGACACAGCTCTGCAAAGGAAACTTAATAATTACAGAAAAAAATAATACAACGTAAACAGAACAAACTGAGCAGGGACATAGAAGACTACGACAAGGGACACAAACTGGACTGGGGTAAAAACAGATCCAAAAGTAAGGGCAGGTCTAGGGTGCAGTTTGCAAATAAGAGAAATAACATTGAACCCAGACAAAACCCACAGCAAAAGTGAAGAGGAGGAAACCAGCCCAGCAGAAGAAACAGAAACCCAGCAAAATCTTTAAGACAAGTGAAAAACAAAAACAACAGAAAAACAAGAAGGGGCAGAAGGGGCAGTGCAAATAAATATAAACCCATATAGGATATTGAGGAAAAACAGAAAAGCACCCAGTTACAAATATTAACCCTTTCAAATGACACCTTAACAGACTCTCAGATCTCTGTACTGCAAATTGGACTGACTTTCATCCCAACCCCACATATTAACCATTGCCTGATCTTTGAGGGTTTACAAATATTTATTAGGAAAAGCCACCTTAAATAGCACTTCATCAAATATCACACTGACATTGATTGCTCAGAAATGGGTTTTCTGGAAGAGACATTAATTACACCTGAGGAAGATCTTGGCCTTATCCTGGCAGTCATCAAGGTTGGAACTGGATCTAGAAGCATCAGTTTTGACAGGGAGGACTCTGAGCTCAAGACTGTTGGACTTTGATGCAAATGATGTACAGTACAAAACCTACAAGTACTTGAATCCTTACTCCACGGAAATGCCCTGCTCACAACACAAGACTTGGAAGACTAATTGGGAGGGTATAATCTTGTCTGAAGGTAACTATGATATACCACGTTTTTTTTTTTCAGCAAATTCACGCAATAAAGAACAAATAAAAGCTTTATTTAAAGGTAAGTTTACTTTCTGCCCCAATACTTTTACTGCAGTCATAACTTCTTTTGAAAAAAGCTGTAACTTTACTACACTGAGTTGAATCCCCAAATCAGAACATGTTCATAAAAAATTGTGGGCATTACAGGAACTATCGAATATTAAAAATATTATTAAGCCAGACAGTAAATGGAATAATATTGTTGTGTTAGGCAAAAATCACTACAAGGGAACTGTGATGTCTTTACTTAATGAGGCATATAATTAGAAAGAATTGTCTACAAATTTCATTCCAGTGTTCAAAGGGGAACTTCACCAGATTCTCACCCAAGCCCTAGACACAGGGGACACAGGGGGCCTTGCATCAATCCCATTCTTTGGTGCAGCCTATTTTAGTGCATTGGGCACAGCTGCAACACTTTCCATGATTTACAGCAGGTTGCATCAAATTTCTGGCACAAGCTACTTGAAACAGATTCCCCAAATGGTACAACTTAGACCGGGGGAATACATGGTCTAACTTGTGACATTTGGCTCTCAGGATTGAAAATTCCAGTTGCCAGCCAGGTGAATTCTGCAAGCCCCGTGTGCCAACTGATCAGCACACCAGGGGATTGCAGCATTAACGGGGCTTTGAAAATCAAGCCCAGGGACTAGAGACACAGTGAAGTTTTACTTAAGTCATAAAGTTCCAGTGAAGTTGCTGACTTTGACTTCTCAAGGCACTTTGTAAAGTTGACCATTTCGTGGCAACTTCGATTTCAAAAAACGTTGCCAGCACTTCACATGTAACATCACCTCAGACATTGTTTTATGGTGAATTCAGGTGTTGTTTCCTCAGAAATAGTCTGTAGGTCAACTGCAACAGTTGCAGAAGGCCACATGACGTAGCTTTATGTACACAGTGTCCTTTAGTTTCACTTTATAGTTTATGTGAGTGAGTGGAAGGGTGCAGATCAGCTTATTTTTGAGCATTGGAAAATAGCTCTAACAACAACCTTCTTCAGCTTTCTTTTTGTATTTTCTGTATCTTCCTTTTGCTTGGTAGTTCATAAGAAGGTTTTTCTGTGGTTTAGGTCTTATTTTCAGTATTTCTGTACTTTTTCTACAGCTTCTATCTGTGTGTTCAGATGCTCTGGTTCTGTGAATTCTTGTTTAGTTATTCTTTTAATTTCTTTCCCCATTTTCTGCCTTTTCAAAATTCACTTTCTTTGTGTTACTTTTACATTTCATACCTTTTCTTTTAAATAAAAATGAGCGGATATGGAGAGGTGAGTGGGAGGAGTGGCAGTCAGAGTGAGGAGCAGGACAAGAGAGGGATGGTCATGTGGTTGACAGGTGAGACATGCCGTCACGTCTCTCTGAAGAGGACATCTTTACAGGTACACCAGCAGCACTGGTTGTTGGAAGAAGGGCCAGCAAGAAGCCTGTAGCAGCAATGGCTTCTTTGTCTGCAGGAACCCCCCTCCCCACCCACAGTGCAGCAGCAGAAGCAAATATCAGCACCTCCCATTATCACTTCTGTTCCACCGCCAGAAGTACATGCAAGGCATAAACACACTGTGCCCCCACCCTTCCTGTGGTACTACCACTGCTACTGACTGATCCCTGTGAGGAGGAGCCCCAGAGGACATCCACCTCAAGCTCCTCCCCATGGCAGATGCACAAGTCCCTAGTTTGGGACTTTTTTGATTTGGAACCTGCTGACAACAGTAGTGTGACTTGCAAACCATGCCAGACAGTTGTTCAGCATGGTAAAAGGGGCAGCCACTTGGACACTGGTGGACAGCACACCGGCCATAAAACAAGGCACCACTGTGGGTAGTGAGGAATACAAGAAGTCGACTGAGAGGGGTGGAGGTGGTACCACTCCTAGCACTGTTTCTGTGCCATGGAGCAGTGCAACAAGTGACAGTAAGGTGCACAGTTGCCAGAAGAGGCACTGCTGAGGGAAGTCTGACATACAGCTGGACTCGGGGGCTGCAGCCAGGGAGAGCAAGTGAGACCCCAGCTGCAGACTCTCCACCATCAAGATCTCAGTTGAGAGATGAAATGGCACAACTCTGCATCGAGATGGGGAACCTCATGCACATAGTTTTGTTGATGGAGACCACACTCCAGATGCTGCTGTCAAACCAGAAGACCCAGCTTGAGGGAATGGCAGAACTTCATGGTGGAGGTGCACCCTCTGTCCCACCCAGGCCATTGTTATGAATAAAATACCATACACCTTAAATTCTCATTTTCCCTATTTTTATCATGTAATTCTTCCAATTCACTTTAGTGCCTAGAAATGCACAATATGAAAATCTCATAATTTCACTTTTTTTTTTCATGTCCTGGAAATTCCTTGCTACATGTTGCTGCACTGTGTCAGTCTCCCACCATAGTGACAGCACCTCTAACTTGAAATTATTTTTAGTGCCCAGAAAAGCACTATATGAAAATCTCATTTCCCATTTTTTCTCAAGTCGCAGACTTTATAGTGTATATACTTGCTAAGTGTGGTTGCATTGTGTCAGTCAGTTTCCCATCACAGCATTTTTCTCATATCACAGAAATAATATATGATGCTGCAATACACCACTGGCAACAGTGTTGTAACATGTAAACTGTACCAGACAGTTGTTCGGCATGGTAAATGGGGCAGACACTTTGGCACTGGTGGGCAGTATACCCACCTTACAGTAAGGCACCACTATGAGTGACAGGAATACAAGAAGTCAGCTGAGAGGGGTGGAGGTGTTGTTACTGCTAGAGGTCCTTCTGTGCCACAAGGGGCTGGCACAATAAGTGACAGTAAGGTGTATAGTTGCCAGAAAGAGGCACAGATGATGGAAGCAGGACCTACAGCTGGACCCAGGGGTTGCAGGCATGGAAAGAATCTCAGACCCCAGCTGTAGATCCTCCTCTTTCTCGGTGAAGAGATAAAGTAGCACAACTACGCATTTAGATTGGGCCCTCAGATGCTGAGATATGTTCATGGAGGTCACACACCAGGCGTTGCTCTCAAACAGTAGACTCTCTTTGAGGGAAAGGTGGAACTCCATGGTGCAGGTGCACCCTCTGTCACACCTAGGCCATAGTAATGATGCACACTATATGAAATTCTCATTTGCCATATTTTTTTAAGTCCCAGATTTTATATATGATATATGCTGCTGTGCACTGTGTCAGTCTCCAACCACAGCACCTCTCTTTAAGCACATTAGTGGACAGAAATGTGTGAAAGGTTGAGAAAACACCTGTGAAGACAACAGTGAAATTATTTAGATGGTAGTGCACTCCCTATCATGTGTTGCACCTGTGAAAGAAGAATTGAAATACAAAAGTATAAGAAAAAACTAATGTAGCCCAGGCACCATATGCCAGTGGGCTACTACCCCTTCTTATTGACCTTCACACAGGTTAAGGGGCTTGGGTCCTATTACGGTGGTATTCGGGGGTTCTATCCCAGAAAATTAATAAAATAGTGTGATGCCTCCACCCAGAATAAATTGCAGTGGTCCAGATGTGTGACTGGTACAACTCCCTGGGATTCAGTATCTACCCACCTCCCCTTCTAACCACCCCACATACTGGATGCCAAACATTTCCCCAATACCATATACCATGTACACTTTGCAGTTGATTCCCACAAAACACCCTTCACACAGCAATTTCAAACAATGAAGCACAGCTTTATTATGGGGAAAGGCTAGGGTCGGAGTACCTGGAAAAGGGATAGCTGTGGAGATAAAAGTAGTTAGAAATAGTTAGGCACATGCCCTGGGTACTCACAGTCCTGGAGATCTAGAATGTTCATGGTGCAGAGGGCTTCCATCAGTTCAAACTCAGGGGATTCCAGATCAGGAAGGGCAGAACAAATGGGCAGCAGAAAGGATTCTGAAGACCTGAACTTGATTGAAGGTCTGGCTGCTTGTCCCCTTTGATTGAAGGTCTGTCTGTTTGTCCCCTTTGATTGAAGATCTGGCCGCTTGTCACCTTCAGCCTATTCAGGCCCATTGCTGAGCTCCCACGCAAGGCCCACCAAACTACAGAGGACCCAGACCTAGGGTTGGCTCCACAGCCCGGCTCCCTCACTGGTCATGGGGTGCCCTAGCTTCCCCAGCCCCCTGTAGCCAGCAGACCAGGCTCCCCACCTGGCTCTGGACTAAGTTGGGACTCTCTTAATTTCTCTTTCCTCTCAACATAGAACAGCTTCACTGTGCAACCAGAACAGTTTCCCCAACCTTTTTTCTTTCCAAGCCTTTTAGCACAAGCTCCAAACTCCAATTCCAAATCGACAGTTCCTGTCCTCAGCTGGATTTCAGCAACAGCCACAGATCTCTGAAGCATAGGGCACCTGATCACCTTCTTTCTCTTAAAGTCTCTTGCCTTTAAATCAGCCTCTGCATGTTCTCTGGCTTACTCACAGTTTCTGGAAAATCTCTCTCCCAGCTCAAAGTTGTTAGTCCCAAACTGGTGCAGGATGGCTGCAGCTGAAGTCTCCAATTAAAACAGCCAACCCCACAATTAAAACAGCCAACTCCAAAAAGATGCCTGGAACCTGGATGCCTAAAATGGGCAGACTGGATGGGCCTTGAGGTCCTTATCTGCCATCAACTTCTATGTTTCTATGAACAACTGACACAGATGCACAGCTCCTCTGAACTGCAAGAATATTTCTCTGACAAACTCCGCTTTACTCTGCTTTAAGCCCTATGAAAGGCCAAAGATGAATTCTCAGGTAGCACTGAGCCAGCCTGACTCGATCAGAGCCCCGCAGCAGACTGACCCAACTGCCCAAAGTCCCTGGGATTTCTCTTGAAAATCCTGCCCTCTGATTGGCTGCCTCCCGTTATCAATCACAATATTAAGCCCTCTTTGATTATTGATTTGCTAAGTCTCTTGGCTCCTGAAAATAGTACACACCTTCTCCTATGAGTACTTTCAGACAGTTTTGGGCACCTAGTTAATTGATTGGTTGTCCATCAAGGGTCAAAATATCATAACATGGCTTCTAGTAAACAGTTCCACTGCAGTCCACACATGAAGTCGAGCTAAACAACCCTGGTACAGCCACAAGCAGGGGTGTAGCCAGAATTTGGTGGGGAGGGGGTCCAAATATTTTAGGGGGGGTCCAGGTGCATGCTCCCCCAGAAAGGTTTGAAAATTTAGAAGTTAAATGGTGCAGGTTTGTGCATTTTTAGGCAATAACTGTTGAGTACAAAAGGCATCAAAAATCAGGTTGTCAGTCTCATCCCTCCCCAGTGCCAGGTCTTTGAATTGAACTCAGGATTCTTTTCTCCCTTTTTATATTTCCATCTTTCTCTTCTCTAGATCACTCTCCATTTTGTTGCCATCCCTTCACCACCACCACCACCACTGTTTTTCTAGCTCTTCCTTTAAAGTTTTTTTTTTAATTGTCACTTCCGCTTTTCATTTCTGTTTAATGTTATCACCTATCACCTTGCCTCTTACAGTATGTTCCACCTCTCCCATTGCATGTATTTCCCCTTTAATTGTCAACTTTCTATCTTTTCTCATTTCCTGTTGATGACACTCATGTTTGGCGGATTTGTTTTTATAATCCCTCCAACAACCCAGTTAAGGGCTCTCAGTCAGTACTGCCCCCAGCTACGGAGCTCAGGTTTCCCAGCTGCTTCAACGACCCAGCTATGGGCTTTCAACCAGCCAGCACAGCTCCAGCAACTCAGCTGTGGGCTCCCAGCTAGTAGTGCCCCAACTGCCCAACTAAGGACTCCCAGTCAGCTAGCAGTGCTCTACTAATTCAATTAAATGCTGCTTGCCACCCATCACTGCCCCACAACCCAACTTAGGGCTCCCGGCAACACTGCTCTAATATTCCAGCTACTAAGGGCAGCACTATTTATTTCAGTAATTACTTGTTTTACATTTACTTCATTCCTCTAGTTTTATGTTCTAGCTTTCCCTTTTTATGTTTGCTTGCACGCATGTGCAAGAAACATAGTGCCATCGTCCGAGTTTTCGTAGGTGTCGGCCCTGTCTTCCAATGCAGTCAGTGTGTTTGCAGTCGTGGCCACAGTTGGCCAATGAATGCTGCAGCTGTCTATGACAGCAGTTGAAAATGCAGTGCCGTACAGCTCAAAGGCAGAGCTATACTTCAGTGAGCAGCGAGAAGCTACTGCATGTGCATGCGCTCCCCACCCCCACACACGCACGCATATTGCATGTTAATGCGCCCCCCCCACACACACACACTGTATGGCCGACGGAGGTGCCCAATCCCTCATTGGCTCTGCTGCGCTTCCCCCCCAACAGAGTTCCAGGTGCCACGCTGTGAGCCCACCCCAGCATGGCAACAGTCCATATGGCCAACGGGGGTGCCCAATCCCCCAGTCGACTCCAATGTTTCTCCACCCCAGCAGACAACCGGGTGCCACGCTGAGAGCCCACCCCAGCAGGGCAACAGTTTGTATGGCTGACAGGGGTGCCCAATCCCCCATTAGCTCCACTACCCCCCCAAACAGCCTTCCAACTGCCATGCTGGGAGCCCACCCCAGTGTGGCACAAGTCCCGTATCATCCAAGAAAAAAAAAATGCAGGAAAAAACCTTCTCTCACTGACTGTCCTGACCCCTGCTCCCCCCACCCATGCCTACCGTCTGAGCATCTACCTTCCCACTCCCCCACCTCACCCCATACTTACCTCCGGAGCTCGGCGCGATGATCTTCAGTGGACCAGGAACACGTCTGCACTCTTCAAAGCTGACCGCGAACTGAGGAAATGCCTGTAAGCTGTATAATGTAATAAATAGGGTTTTTTCAACTTTGATGCATTTCTCAGGCATTTGGGGGAATTTTATCACCAAATTTTCAACATGGGGTTTTTGGGACCCCACCTCATGAATTCTGTCACTGTCATTTTGTTAATCGGCCCATAAAGGTGATTTCACGGTCACTGTGCGGTACCACCTTCTGGGACTGATTTATGAAATGACAGTGTCACAGTTCATGAGGTAGGCCCCCAAAAACCCTATGTTGAAAATTTGATGAAAAAATTCCCAAAAATGACTGTTTTACGAGGGTGCATTGCACTGTTCCTACACACACTCGTAAGTTCGTGAATTTTCACTATTTTTACTCCAGATTTTCAATATTGCCATTTTACCACACCTCCTTATGAGCAGTACAGCTGTCATTTTTCACATCTCTCCCAAAATGTGTTTCCGTGCATATAGCGCACAATAGCACAGTTGGTGTGCGAAATCAATGTTTGGGACAGATTAAGAAAATCACAGTGACACTGTTCATGAGCAGAGGTGTTGCAATGGCTATGTTAAAAATTTGGTGAAAAAAGTCCATAAAATGACTGTGTTATGAGCGACCATTGCGCAGTTTCCATGCACCCTCGTAAGTTCATGGATTTCTAATATTTCCAGTCCGGATTTTCACCACTGGCAATTTTCCACACTTCCTTAGGAACAGTACAGCTGTCATTTTTCACACCATGGCCGAAATGTGTTTTCGCACTTCCAGCGCAGAAATGCATGGTCGCTGTGGGAAATCACTGTTTGGCATGGATTAAGAAAATCACAGTGACACTGTTCATGAGCGGAGGTTCCAAAATGCCTGTGTTGACAATCTGCTGTAAAAAATCCCCAAACTAATTGCATTATGGGTGTGCGTTGTGCAGTTTCTACACATGCTCATGACTTCACCAGTTTTTTTAATATTTTCACTGCAGATTTTCAACATTGCCATTTTTTGCACCTCCCCATGAACAGTACTGCTGTCATTTTTCACATCCTGTTCGAAATGTGTTTTCGCACCAGTGGTGCCAAATGACGTAGTCGCTGTGCAAAATCAGCTTTCCTCTAATGAACTGATATTGCCACTGTTCATGAGGTGGGGGTCACAAAAACCCATGTTTAAAATTTGGAGTGAAAATACCAACGAATGCCTGGGACATTAGGGTTTCTGACCATAACGCCCCACCCTGTAGAGACTGACAGGCATGAGGGGTGTGACTTGGGATTGTCGCCTATAACACTCCTGCCATTCCACCCCCACCCACACCCTACAGCCAGTGACAGGCATCGAGGTGTGCCTTGGATTATTTGGCCCCAAATTCACCTCTATTTATACTGCACCCATTTCTGTATTTATGGAATGGGTGAGCATAAGGCCCAAAGACTCCAAGGCACACTGTGACACTTGTCGGTGTCTGCAGGGTAGGGTGTGGAGAAATGGCATGGTCGTTATGCCTGATGACCCAAAGGCACACCCCAGTGCCTGTCAGTCTCTGCAGGGTGGTGGTGGGGTTGGCTTCAGTTCAATACTTCACTGCCATTCCTATTATGCATCTCTCTAACTCCTACACTACCAATGCCAATGCCAGCAAGCAAACATTCGGCATTGACAAATGCTTGTTAGTTATGTATTTAGTGTGCATGGCACCCAGAATCCTTGGGATAGGGTGATTTAAAAATAAAATTACTTTGTCTCTAGAAGGGTGCAGACGTGACAAACCTAGAGTACTTTACAGCGTTAAATGATGCCACTAGTAAGTCAACCTACGGAAGGATTTATATGAATGTGAGGAGTGGACCAACAAGTGGCAAATGAAAAACAAAAAACAGCAGTGGACCATTACAAAAAAAGTCCTGCTTCAATTTTGGGAACCACGTGGAAACTGGGGTGGCCAGTCATGTTAACATTGGCCAGTCATGTTAACATCCAAAGAGCAGTACAAGCGAATTCAACAGGATATTAAAGGGACACTGTCAACCTGTTTCTCATCATATTATTTGTAGTTAAAAAACTACATTTTATGATTGCTTATCTTCTCTAAAATTCATTGATGTTGCTGTTTGTTTTGTCTGTCTGCTTGTTTAGTAGAACTGAAATGCATGCTAATGTATATTTATAAACAACCTTGTTAAGTTTACAATCCTGGATCTGTTCTTACTTCATGCTTCCTGAGCATTAGAAAGACACCCAAACAGTGCAGTCACTCACGAGGCAGTAGCCTCCTAAACTCTCACTGCATCATGAGGGGCTAGACCGCGTTCTGGGTGCTCCCATGTCCAGGAAACATGCAGTTGGAGCTGATCAAGGAATGTAAACAAACCTGTGTTAGTGTGGTAACACCAGTATGGTGTCAGTCTGGTTTTCACTTTTTTAAAGACAACGAGAGTCATAATCAAATTACCAGCTACACCAGCAATCTTTAGAGAATGTTGGCAGTCATAAAATGTGTTTTATAAACTAGGGACACTTTGAGACCTAAGAGGGTTGACAGTGTCCCTTTAAGGCAGTGCTTGAAAAAATATATCAATTTCTTTTTATTTATGCATAGTGCATCCAAAGGCAAAATGTGCTAGAAACATAGAAACACAGGCATTCTGGGTAGAAAAAGGCCCTGTAGCCCACCCAGTCTGCCCAGTCCCACAGTATCTAATCTTGACTTTGTGAGGGCTCCAGTGGGCCATCGTTTCAATCCCCCCTCCCTTTTTTCATTGTCTTCACCAGCCCCATGTGCCTATTCCACCGGTGCTTCAATCCCCCACCACTAGCACGTACTCCTCCTGGTAGCCTATTCCACCCCTCGTCCACCAAAGTTTCTGTGAAAAATTTTTTTTGACCCCCTGTTAAATTCCCCACCTTTGTCAGATGCCTGAATTAATAAAGCTAAAGGTAGCAGTTCACTCATCCAGAGTCATCAGTTTACATAAATAAATATGTTATATTTTTCAAGTACTCTCTTACTGTGACTGTTTCTTCTGAAGTGCATTCACTATACGCTAGGTCTACTGCATGGTTGAAAATAACGAGAATTATACTCTTATTTTCAACCATGTAGTAGACTTAGGGTTCCTCACTGATGGGAAGCTAAGGCTGCAGCAGCAGTAAAGTACTGTGAACACTGGGCTGCATTAAAAAGGTAAATCATAAGCCGAACAGGAAGTGATAGGGTTCTCTTGTCTTTCCTTCAATTTCTAATGTAGATCTCATTTGATTCAAATTTGACCCATATTCTTTCCTCTGACCTGCCAGGCATATTTCTATGGAACTCCTAAAATTGCCATATATTTCCATTAAAGTCCAAACCCATCTTGCAGACCCAAATGGACACCTAGGTCTTGTCCCCCCCCCCCAATCTCATTTCTCACACTCAGTTGTGTCGCTTTTCCTTTGCCTTATCTGCCTTTTCACCCCTTCTAATGCTGGATAGCTTAACACAACAGTCAGTGTGGCTTTAGGCAGAAGGCACAATATTGATTGCCACTTGCTACTGCGTATGTTACTGCTGCAACCCCGGCCTAGACTGTGGAACTAGAAGAGCTCACAAGACTGTTTCTGCCTGTCCTCCTCATAGTCTCTGAGCCATCCGACCACCCACTGAGAGCCAGACTGGTCTGAAATGTCATTTTTATGCTGCTTGCACGCATGTGCAAGAAACATAGTGCCATCATTGGAGATTTCGGAGGTGTGTCACCTCCTCCTCCAATTCAGTCAGTGAGCTGGCAGGTGCGGCCCTGTAGCCAATGCATTTTGGAGCTGTCTATGACACGCTCCAAAATGCAGTGGCTCTGATTGAAAAGGGACTACGCTTCAGTGAGCACCGATAAGCGTAGCTCCCCACGCAGGCGTGTGCGCCCACGACGTCCTGTGTAGCCAACGGGTGCCCAATCCCGCCGGCTGAGCTGCTGTCGTTTCCCTCAGTAGCTGGTGCCACGCTGGGAGCCCACCCCAGCGTGGCAATCAGTTGTTTGGCCGACGGGATGCCCAATCCCCGTCCAGCTGAACGGCCCCCGCCTTGTGCCACGCTGGGAGCCCACCCCAGCATGGCAAGCGCCTCGTAGTCTTTTTTTTTCGCTTTTAAACCTGTAAAACGGTCCTGCGGGCGCCTCCGACCCCCACCACAACCCACACCCACCCACTGCGCACCCAGCCTCCCACACCCCCACCCCATACTTACCTCCGACTCCGCGCGACGATCTTCGTGGACCGGGAACACGTCTGCACTCTTCAAAGCTGACCGCGAACTGAGGAAATGCCAGTAAGGTGCATAATGGGCTAGATAGGAGGGGTTCAACTTTAGTGCATATCTCAGGTATTTTGGGGAATTTTTGCGCCAAATTTTCAACATGGGGTTTTTAGGACCCCTTCTCGTGAATGATGTCACTGTCATGGTGTTATTCGGGCCCGAAGGGTGATTTCGCTCAGTGACTGCGCAGTGACAGCGAAATCACCCTTCAGGCCCGAATACCGCCATGACAGTGACACTGTTCATGAGAAGGGGTCCCAAAAACCCCATGTTGAAAATTTGGTCCAAAAATTCCAAAAAATGACTGTTTTACGAGCGTGCGTTGCTGTACGCGAAATTTCAATGTTTTCACTCCAGATTTTCAACATTGCCATTTTACCACACCTTCTTATGAGCAGTACAGCTGTCATTTTTCACATCTCACCCAAAATGTGTTTCCGCCCTTGTAGCGCAGAATGTCGCAGTCGATGTGCGAAATCAATGTACGTGACAAATTAAGAAAATCACAGTGACACTGTTCATGAGCAGAGGTCTTAAAATGGCTATGTTGAAAATTTGGTGAAAAAATTCCTAAAAATGACTGTTTTACGAGCGTGCGTTGCGCAGTTCCTACGCAGGCTCGTAAGTTCACAAATTTTCAATATTTTCACTCCAGATTTTCAACATTGCCATTTTACCACACCTCCTCATGAGCAGTACAGCTGTCATTTTTCATCCTGCTCAAAACATGTTTCCTCGCCATGTAGCCATTAACGCAGTCGGTGTGCGAACTCAGTGTATGGGACACATTAAGAAAATCACAGTGTCACTGTTCGGAGCACAGATCTTAAAATGGCAATGTTGAAAATTTGGTGAAAGAATTCCTAAAATGACTGTTTTACGAGTTTGCGCTATGCAGTTCCCACGCACGCAGTAGGTTTGCTAATTTTCAATAGTTCCACTCAGATTTTCAACATTGCCATTTTTCCACACCTCCTTATGAGCAGTACAGCTGTCATTTTTCACATCCTGCCCAAAACGTGTTTCCGCCCATGTAGCGCACAATGGCGCAGTCGGTGTGCAAACTCAATGTATGGGACACATTAACAAAATCACACTCACACTGCTTATGACCAGAGGTCTTAAAATGGCTATGTTGAACATTTCATGAAAAATTTCCTAACAATGACTGTTTTACGAGCGTGCGTTGCGCAGTTCCTACGCACGCTCGTAAGTTCACAATTTTTCAATATTTGCACTCCAATGACTTCCATATACCTAAACAGCACATAGAAGCAAGCAACATTCGGCATTGACAAATGCTTGTTCTTGTTGCCACCATGCTGAAAAGACAAGTGAGAACAGATGAACTGAGAAGCTGAGAGAGCTTATTGACACAATCAACATACTGTGGCAGGAATCCAACTGTGTTGCGTGACTCACAAGCCCTAAGCTTCTCCAACATCATGTGGCTGTGCAGAAACAATATTATATGACCAGCAGAGCTGTCCTGTCCCTAGTGGGGGCAGGACTTGGCTGCATATTCATGAGAAGACACCTGCCTGCTCCATGATCTCGCTACTGGCTACTGCCCTTTGATTTCCCGACTATGACCCCACGGCTCAGCTGCCACTAGTGAGTATTGTCTGACAGTGTCAATGCCACTGTTTTTAAACATTGACAAGTGGGGGGGGATTCTGTGCACCCAGGAACCCCCCCCTCTGGTTACGCCTACAAGAAACAATTTTACGTTTACCTGGCCCCACAGTTTTGTAACAGCCTCTGGGCCCTGTAAGATGACTTCACTATTTAATGTTTTGAGTTCATCCCACATCTGTTACTACTGCTGATACTATCGGCCCCGCAGGCAGCAGACAGACTCCTTATTATCATGCACACCACACCATTAATATTCATGAGACAGCTCCCAACTACATTGCTCATTGGTGCTTCTTAAACAGAAATAGATGCGCTTCTCCCTGACCTTCTCCAGGTCACCAGTCCCCGATTAGCTTAAGAGAGGGACCAGGACCATGGAAGAAGTGTCCGTACGGCCACAAGAATGGTCGAAACTCCGAGGCACTTTTTTTTTTTTTTAGTTGTTTAACCAGGAGTAGCACACTAAGCTGAAAACTTGTTTACAGGTGTGACCTGGGAGCACAGGGAAGTTAAGTGACTTGCTCAGGGTCACGCAGTATGCAAGTGGAGGCTGTGGGATTCAAACCCAGGTCTGGTCTGCTGGATGTCTCCAGATTTGCAGCTCAGAGCCTTAAACCACTGCACTATACTGCTTCTGTGCATATGCGGATCTCCGGACTGGCACAGGAGTGCAGAACCAACTGGCAGCTTCATGTTTCAGCTACCCCGGCACCGCTTTGGGATGAAACATACTGTGGGGGCTGGAGGGAAGATCCAGGAACACTATGGCAACAAGGGCCAGGGCCAAAAACAAAACATGGGAAACAGGGAATGGGCAGCCCAAAAGGGACCAAACAAGTATGCCCCCACAGGGGGATTACATTAATTTTGAAAATGATATGTACTTTCACACTGGTGATGGCCATACTGTGTAATGGCACAATGGTACCCCAAAGGAGGAGGAGGAGGAGGAGGTGGCTTGCTGACTGCTGAGGATGAGACAGCAGGAGAGGAGACCTGTAAACACAAGAGTGAAATTATTTACAGTCAAGCCCATTCATGGTCTTTTAAAAAACTAAAACCAAAATGGAATGATACATACCATCACATTAGTGATGGTCATCATGTGTAATGGCACAACGAATTCCCAGAGGTGGAGAAGGAGTAGGCATCTTGGTGGCTGGAAGAGGCAGCAGGACAATAGTAGAGGGCTTACACAGTAGTTAAATTGTCTCACATTTCCACCGGGTTAAGAGTCCAGGTTTTTCTGGAGGCATGCATGACATGAAGGAGGAGGAAGCCCAGGCTGTTCCCAGGTGAGGAGGACTGAAGGAGGAAAGAGTGCGGACCATCACCAGTGGAAGCAGGCATGGCAGCAGGTTCACATTAGGCTGGTGTCTGATTTTTTTAGTTAATTTAGTTTATTGTTTGACCTTTTTGGTGATTACAATTTTTTTTAAAAAGAGCATACACCAAATATACAAGAATAGTCATGACACAGGATATAAGACTTAGCAGCAAATACAACAGTATAAATCAAACCATGATTGTTATACATCCTCTGATAACCACTTCTTGTCAGATAAATTAATGTCACACATGTCTCAGTTCAAGGCGTCATGAATTCCATTTTATATAAATTTACCTTTCACCATAATATTTTGGTAAATGATTTCTGGTTTGAAATGTTGTACTAGGATTCTCCCAACCACTGCCCATGGCAGAAGTTCAACCTTTGCTTACTTTCCATGTCAGCTAACAAGGGCAGTCTGTCCATCAAATAGGCTATTTCAAAAAGAATGCTTAAGAACCAGGTAGAAGCCCCTCCACTGAACCCACTACACATTACCAAAAACACACATAACAATTAGGATTTTTGTAGTGTAGAACTCTGTCAGTAGTCTTTTTTGTCTAACAGGACTCCACCAATTTTGAATCCCACTATGTACCTCTGAATAATTACTCTGTAGGTTCGCTACACAACTGAATACCTTTAAATCAATTTAAGATTCATAACTACCAGTTTTAGGAATAAGAACCTGAGAAAAATTCAGTAATAACAAAAAGCAGAATACCAAAATGGTCCTGTTCCATTATGCACAAATTTGACCATTGATCATTTCTCTACCTCATAATCTCAAAACTAAATGTATATTAGGGCTAGGCAGACTGTTCTGCCTGAGATCTGAACCCCTGAATTGAACCCTGAAACCACAGACCCAGATAAATACAGACTTCACCACAGAAGTCTGATTCTGCATCCGTGGTAAGCTGCAGACGGTGTTCATTCTCCATTGTGTTGACTGTTGCCATAGGGATGCTGTTGGCATGCTCACTTGATGTACAGGAGTCCAGCAGTATCCAATCAGGCAACAGTCATGTGATGCCAGCAGAGTAAAAGTCACATGATACACTCACTCATGGTATATAACCATGGTGAGTGTGCAACGTGGCCCATAAGTTTGGCAGATACAGAGAAAGACAGATCAGGGAGTGTTATTAGGAAAGCCAATGAAGAGGAAGGATTTAGAGCAGCAGACTTTGGGTGGCTGACTGTGAGCATTAGTGGCAACTGGCAACACTGGCAACAGTTCCCAGAGGAGGGGAGAAAAAAAAAAGAGAGAGAAATATACTTATGGGGGTACAAAGAAAAAGTAATCCTGGGAAGGAGGGAGAGGAGAGAATCGGACTTGAAGAGAGAGAGAGAGAGAGAGAGGTGGGGGGCAATTGGGTGAACCGGTAAAGAAATAATAAAAAAAAAACACCTCCTGTACATACATAGCAGACAGTCTTTTTGGCCTGTGTGGAAAAAAAACCTTTGACATTATTTGACTTGTTCCACTGTGACCCATCCATATACTCCAGAGGAGAAAGAGACAGAGAGAGATTACTGGCCCTTGGGGCCAAATATTACAATCACAGAAATAACAGAATTTATTTTGGGTTCAGTGTGTGGCTGTGTGTGTTGTGTGTGCAGGACAGAGGACACTAAGGCACTGGGCAGTCTGGCAAAATAAATCTTTGACTTATGCCATCCAGAGGAGAAAGAGAGGGAGACTACTGGGGGCCAAAGAGAACTTTTACAGTTGCAGAAATCACAAATAAAGTTTATTCTTGGCCTCAGTGTGGTTGTGTATGTACAGGGAAAGGGCAAGTTGGCAAAATAAATTTTAGACTTCTGTCATGAGAGAGAGAGAGAGAGAGAGAGAGAGAGAGAGAGACTACTGGGGATCACAGAGAAATTTTTACAGTCACAGAAACACAAATAAAGTTCATCTTGGACTCAGTATGGCTATGTGTGTGTGTGTGTGTACAGCAGCAAAATAAATCTTTGACTTGTGTCATCCAGAGGAGAAAGAGTGGAGACTACAGGGGGCCAAAGAGAACTTTTACAGAAATTACAAATAAACCAGGAAACTCCTGACTCTTCAGCTGTGCCAAATCGAAATGGCCAGATTTATCCAGGGCCATCAACCCCACCCAAACGCACCAGTGATTACTGACCCTAGAGAGATGGCAGCAACTTTTAGTTAATTTTTTCGAGAATTTTGTGCAGTGGACTCTGGTTCAGATCCCTCCCCCGAGGCCATTGTGGCCTATTTGGACTCGGTCACTCTCCCTTGTTCAACCCCAGCTGCAGTAGTCCACCTTGGAATAACCATTACTGTGGCTGAAGTGGAGAAAGCTATCAAACTGTTTCCCCAGGATAAAGCACTGGGCCCAGATGGACTCACCAATAACATTTATTTGGCCTGTATTTCCTTAATAGCCCCATTATTGACAGATGTATTTAATGGTATCACGTCAATATAGCAAATACATATGAGTGAGTATATAACAGCGAATCAATAACAGCGTGGCACATAATAGCGAATGGCACGTAAGGACAATTGGCACATTATAGCAAGGTTACAGCGAGCAGTACAGGCTGATTCCCCCACTATCAATGAGCGGCGTGGTGTTGGAATTCTAGAGATAGGGGGATAGGAGGGCACATCCCCCGTGTTAGAAGAAAACCTACAACACCTGGTGATGAGGTATAACAGTGGGCATGTAAAGTGCTCACCTGTTCTGTTTTGCCTTCTGAGCTTTGAAATAGCTGTTTTGTGGCACGTTATTGTTGGTATTCACTTAAATTGCATTCACAATTATTGATTCATTGAACTTGACTTTCACTATTATTGGCTTGCTATATTGACATGGAGCCGTATTTAATTATTGGTTTTCGCATGGTTCGAGTGACACAATTTTTCTCGAAGCTTTAAATACCCTGATACTGAAACCCGGTAAGGACCTCTTATTCCCAAAAAGTTACAGTACTACTTCCCTATTAAACTCAGATATTAAAATTATTTCCAAAATTTTGGCTTTGCGTCTTGCCCCTGTCATGGGATCAGATATTGGGAATGAACAGGTGGGACATATGGCTTGTCACTTTTCTGGGGATCACCTAAGAAAGCTATTGCATTTGTATTCTGCCTCCAAGTAGAGCAAGTCCCCTATGGCTTTGGTTTCTCTGGACACAGAAAAAGCATTTGACTGGGTGGCCTGGAACTTCCTGTTCGCTACCCTACTCAAGTTCAGAATTCCTCGAGACTTTATCAAATGGGTACAATTCTTATACTCCGCTCCATTTGCTCAAGTCCTATGTAACAGGTGCCTGTCACCTCCCTTTCCCCTCTGGCGGGGCACCCGGCAGGGATGCCCGTTATCTCCTGTTTTATTCAGTTTCTACCCAGAACCCTGAATCAGACAGTTGTGCAACCTTCACACTCTCCCCGGTATCCCACTAATGGGGACATGCTACACTTTGTCAGCTTATGCCGATGACCTTCTTCTTGTAGAGGACCCCTGCACCTCTATTCCAGTTTTGCTCTGTGAAATTTTGGAGTTCTCAAAGGTCTCTTTTTATAAATTAAACCTCACTAAAACTAAGGTGTTTCCCCTCAATAGTATGGTCTACAAAAGGGACATCCAGGGGTTGGGTCTCTCCTGGGAGCCCCAAAGTTTGACCTACTTGGGGATAAAAATTACCCGTACTTTCTCGTCTATGCTTAGGGAGAATCTTTCTAGACTGCTAGATGTGATTAAGCTTGACCTAGAGAGATGGTCCACCTTACCATTATCCTTGTGGGGTAGGATGAACATTCTCAAAATGAATGTGTTACCCCACCTTTTGTACCCTCTGGGGATGCTGGGATTTTATCTTCCTAAGATGTGGTTCTCCTGGTTGCAATGTATTTTTAATGTCTTTCTTTGGAAAGCTTTGACTATCCACCTAGCATATATAAATCTGACTGCCCCAAAGCAAAAAGGCAGTCTAGCCTCATCTTCTGTTTTTTTTTATATTATGGCACCCAACATGCCAGTAAATTTCTTTGTTGTGAATCAGGCTCTGGCTCATCTGCCTCCGATTGGTTACACTCCTCTCTGGCTGCATATTGAGCAGGACCTGGCAAACAGGGAGGGCTGTTCTCTGAGTAGTCTGCCTTACTTAAGGCCATCCCAGCTTCCCCGGGCTCTGTGCTCTACTCCCATTGAGTGGTCCCTTAAAGCCTGGCATCTGCTGCAGTCTTACCTGGCTTTTATCTGGACTAATGCAACCTCCCAGCCCTTGTTCGGTAATCCTCACTTCAAAATAGATCATCATCCTATCCCACCTTCTTTCTGTCCCTCCCTGAGCACCTGTACTCTGGTTGACCTACTTCAGGATGAGGGGCTTGTCCCTTTCCCCTCTCTGAAAACTCAATTTCACTTGAAGAGCTCTGACTTTTTCAAAGTTCTTCAGCTTAGGAGTGTGGTGACCCAATTTTTAGGACCCAAGCCATGGTGTATACCATAAATCAAAGGGATAAAATTCCTCCTGGCTGTAGCATGACAACTGTACATAGTTTCTGTACTTTACAAACATTTCCAATCCAAAGATCCTCATTTACCAACCAGGGTTTGTTTTTACTAGGTTCAGAGGCTTCAATTGCCCATTAACAGTGTCTTCTGGAATCCCCTGACTTACTCTTTATAAATACATTAAGCAAGATTGGTTGTGTTTAATGCAGTTTAATATTTTGCATAATCTACATTATACCCCAACGAAACTGCATAGAATGGGTAGGTTCCCCTCCCCAGTCTATAACCATTGCCAGGATGCCCCAGGATCCCTAGATCATTTATTGTGGGACTGCTCCAAAATTCAACAGTTTTGGAGTAGTATCCAGCAGTCTCTGGATCCCTTGCTTGGACTTGATGACCTCATTTCACCCAAGAGCTGCCTTCTGGCTATCTTCCCCCCAGTACACAATCCATTCGGAAAGCCCATCTCTCGTTGGTGGCTGCTGTCACCAAATTAGTTATGCTGCGATGCTGGAAGGATTGTACCCCACCAACATTTTTGGAGTGGCACCAGGAGATTTTACTAGCTCTAAAGTTAGAAAAGCACATTGCCACCATGTGCAAGAAGTCGTAGATGTTCCACAACTTATGGGAACCGCTTTACACCTTATTATCTGTATAGGGTACCTAAGACCCAATTACCCTCTCAACTGTGGATAGTTACATGAATCCACCATTATTCTGTCAATAATTACACCTATACCTACCTACTTTCCCCCTTTCTCCTCCCTTTCTTCATTATTCTTTTCCTTTCCCTACTATCCTAGCTGCTAACCTTGACAATGACACCTGGCTGCTCCCCACTTCTTTGGATTTAACTCCCCTGTAATTCCTCCTCTTTTCTCTCCCTGCCTCTACTCACGTGCTAAACTAATGTTGATTTAATGCTGTTTTCCTATTCTGTAATATAATACCTATTGCTTAAATGCTATATGAAACTTATCTGTTGTTTGCTTGTTTATATGTTTCCCTATATCTGTGTGTAACCCCTTCCCATTGACGTGGAACCTTTGTAAATGAGCTGCCTGGTTCTCAAAAATAATTGTAATCCTAGAATGAATAAATAAATAAATAAATAAAATAAACTGCAGATAGAATGAGGATCGCAGACGGGGGGGGATGATGGGGGGGTTGTGGGTGTGTGGGGTTTGCCATTGGTTTTCTTTGCCTGAGTAGAATCTGTTAGACTTCCACTTCTATGCATTTTTCTTGTTCATGGCTGATCCTGCCACTATAGCTCTGATTGCAGACTTGTACTGGAAGTTTGTTTTCCTTTTTTTTTCATTTGTGCAGCTTTAAAAATAATAAAGTATACTTAAAGGATACCTAAACAACATTTTGACAACAAACTATTAAAAAATCTGACTTTATAGGGGACTAAAGGAAAGGCTGCTGTATACATTAATACTAAAACTACCTTTATATAATATACCTAAATGCAGTTTCAAAGCATTTGAAAAATGTAAAATCAGCCTTCCAATTTCAAAAAACTGCCTTACCTGCTTCCTAAAATGGTCACCAAATATGTTAAGTGATGACATCATTGGAGCCAGAGTCAGAGAGTTATATGGCTCGCTATAGTGCTAACTAGTTCCGTTTTCCCTTTGTTTAGAAATGTTTCACCAAAATGGTCAAAACCATGTGTATTATTTTGATCAATACATATGTTAGTTTATGGTTATGGTTCTGTTAATTTTGTTTACTTTAACATGCTGAAATTGTGTTTTAATCCAACCAATTTTCTCTTTGGCAAACCACAGTGCAGTACAAATCTTAAATAACCTGGTGGTCTAGTGGTTATGGCGGATCCAGGATGTTACAATGGGGGGTGCTGGGGTGGTGTGCATACTTGATATGCACTATTTAACAATTGTATTAAACCTTTATATTGTCTGTTATTATTTTTTTAGCACATTTTTGACAGAACCTACAAATGTAATCCATAGTTTTGAATGTAAACATTTGTACAATCAATAAATCAGACTTCTTCAACAAAGTGAAATGCAGCAGCAGCAAACAAATTTACAATGGGGGGGGAGGGTGCAGCTGCACCCTTCACCACCCCTAGATCCATCACTTGTTTGTAGCAAAGTTCTTATTTTCTCAGAAATCAAAAATATGCTTGTCTTGTTTTTTTGTTTTTTTTTTGCCATGGGAAATAAGAAGAATAATCAGCATTTATATAGTGCCTTTCATACATATTGTATCCCAAAGTGCTTTAACAAGCAATGCTAGGTTGGTAGTAAAGTGACTGAACATGTAGTCGCAGCTATTTCACACATTAATACCCACACACAGCCTTGGGCAATTGCATGAACTGGTTTTATGGGAAGAGGATTGTTGACCAGGACACCGGGGTCAGGTAGTGATCATGGTGCTGGCAGCCCCACATCTTATATCTCACAGTGATCTGCTCATATTTTTCCCCTTCTGTCTTCCCCCTTCCCCGAATATAGCAGTACCTTGCAGGAGTGGCCTTCTCAGTCCCCCTCTGGTATTCATTCTTCACTCCTTCTCCCCACACCAAGAACTGGTAAACTCATCACCCTTCAGCATCGTGAATGCAGGTAGTACAGTCCCTGGGTTTTTTGACATATCAAAAATAAACACATTTTTCCAGTAAGTCAGGCTGATAGCAGCAGGGATCAAGGGGAAAGATGGACTTTCCTATCCTTCAAAGATCTAGGCTACCTTTGATTAGGCACTAATAAAAGATGGGTATGCACATCATTTAATAGTGCCTAATCATATGTGGCTTAGATCTTATATGGATAGGAAACCCTGTTTTTCCCCTTGTGTCCTGCTGCTCTCAGCCTGGCTTACCAGAAGATCATGTTTATTATTATTATGTAAAAATAACACAGGAGACTGTGCCAACTGCATTCCTGATGCAGAAGGGTAGTGAGTTCACCAGTTTTTGGTACGGGGAGGAGGTGAGAAGAATGAATGACAGAGAGAGACTGAAGAGGCCATTCCAGTAGGGTACAGCTATATTCAGGTTAGGATAGACAGGAAGGGGTGAGTTGAGCAGATCATTATGAGATCTGAGATGTAGGGATGCCAGCACTGTGATCACTACCTGACTGTGGATGAGAGCAGCCAGCAACGACAAATACTCAGAGTGGCAGGGCTGCACCTAAACTTTTACTTGAATTTAGTATAGGGGGATTACCCTCAGGTGGGGGGAGGATGTTGACATTTGTTAGGACAGTATCGAGGGAGCTGTGTATATCTCATTCAAGATTCAGAAGGGCAGTAGCCAGCCAACTCACATTGTAGAGTAGGGCACAGAAAAGTACTGGAGAAGAATTGCTGGGAACTGTCCTGTGGGCTTCTGCAGATCACAGGTAAAGGAGTAGACCGACACTGGAAGTTGGATGGATTCGCTCAAGGCATTAGTATGCCTCTCCTGCTAACAATATTGTTATCCATAGTAAGTGCAGCCCTTATAAGGGTATGAACAGCAGTTTTTCTGGTGTGTCCTGATGCTTATTGCTTGGCCATCCAGGAAGACCTAGTTGTTGGTTAATGAGGTGTGAAAAAACACAACAGCGGGACTGTACATACTGCCTTCACTCTGCAGAAGGGTAGTGATCTACTCACTGTTTACTGTGGGAGCAGAAGTCAAACACTGAGAAAGTAGACTAGAGAGTGATTTGGGAAGCATTTTTTAACAGTGCCAGCTGATGAAGCGTATCGGTATAGGTGTGCACAACTCTTTTAGGAACAAGATTACAATCTGAGGTGTGATAATTCTCTTCATGAGACTGCAAGCTCATATGTGGCCCCAGGTAGTACTAAGGACAGGGTATGAATGGTGAAGTGGTCAACAAAAGGCAGGCTAGGTGCAGGGGGTCACGTGGAAAAAGACTACAAGAGAAGCTTATTTGTGGATTACCAAGAAAGCATGAGCTTTGGAACTGGACCAGACCAGTATTTCACTACAAATTTCAGGACATAACATAACCCACTAGATCATCAGGTACTTGAAGTGTTGTACCGTACTGTGGTTTGCCAAAGAGAAAGTCAGCTGGATTACAAAACATTTTCAGCAAGTTGAAGTAAACAAAATGAACAAAACCATGGCCTAACATATGTACTTATCAAAATAATCCTCATGTTAACACATGGCGTTGATCATTCTGGTGAAACAACTCAAAACAAAGCCAGAAAGAAGAACTAGTTAGCACTATAGGGAGCTATGTGGGTCTCTGCCTCTGGCTCCAATTATGTCATTGTGACTCATCACTTAACACACTTGGCAGACATTTTAGGGATGAAGCAAGGCTGTCAGGCTGTTTTTTTGAAATGGAAAGGCTGATGTTTACATTTTTCAAAAGCTATGAAACTGCATTTATGTTATGTACATAAATGCAGTTTTAGCATAAATGTAAACAGCAGCCTTTACTTTACCTCGCAATGAAACCAGATTTTGGAGTTTGCAGTTTTAAAAGACTGCCTGTTTAGGTACCCTTTAATAATAAAAAGAAATCACAAATAAAATTCATCTTGGCCTGTGTGTGTGTGTGTGTGTGTGTGTGTGTGTGTGTGTGTACAGGGCAGGCTGGCAAAATAAATCTTTGACTTGTGCCATCCAGAGGAGAATGAAAGAGAGACTACTGGGGCCAAAGAGAAATATTACAGTCACAGAAATCATGAATAAAATATATAAATGTTCTGTATGTTCCCTTTGTTCCATCAGAAGAGAGACTTTCGGGAGGAGGGCTCCACGATGCTGGTTTGACAACCCTTTTGTCAACGGGCATCTCACCGACAGGAATCATGTTGACTGCAAGTTGTGGTTTACATGATTCCGGTGTGTCTCCGGTCTGTTTTTTTTAGTGGGGGGCTTCGGCCCCCGAACCCCCCATGCACCCTACCTGTCTTTAGGATTATCAACTCCAGTCAGAGTTGATTCATGGCAGGGGTGCAGGACCAAGAGACAGTGTGCCACTGTCTCGGGCACACCAACACAGTGGCCTGTCGGCAAAGTGTCAACATTGTTGCCAGGGTTGTAGTTCGCTGTGTCGGTGTCGCTGTACGTGGGGCATACCTTCTGGGGGGCATAGATTATCATAAATAGAATAAATCTATGTTCTTGTTGTTCCATCCACTTCAACTAGAGGAGTCACTCATGTCATGACTCTGCAAGAGAGACAGAAAGAGAGAGAGAGAGAGAGAGACACTTGGGGGCCATAAAAAAATATTATTCTAAACCAAAGGCTGACCCTGTTGCAGGGAAGGCACACTACTGTTGGCTGGGGTGGTCCTATGGAGGACAAAGTGATAGACTGGTACTGCTGGGTGTCAGAGAGACTGGACGCTGTCTGCTGTGGGCCATCACAATTACATTAATGTTCATTTATGTATTAAAAAAATACTTTTCTGACAAAAAACAGACAAGTTGCTGCACCTGTGCTGCTGGCTGTGGGGGCCCAGGGGACATTTTGAATTTGTGACTCATAGCAGTCTATTTTGTTTATCTGTTTTTGTTTAACTCAGAGAACAAGAAAGCAAAAGCCACGAGGTGTTTTCATTCATTAATTTATTGTGACTAAATAGACGCAACAACACAAGTAAAGTACACACAAGTATCATCATCACTCATTCCATCTATTATTCCTCCTCCTTATCCTTATTTTTACCATATAACTATTAACCAATGATAGTGTGCGACTGTGCATGCGTCAGATGAGTCTGCATCATGAAATTTAAATTCTGAGGCACACTATTGAGTAACAGTTGCTGAATACAGTTGGTCACTGAACAGTAACAGTAGGAGTCACTCAGTGAGCTAAGCTTGGAAAGAAGTGGTGGTGGACTGCTGTTGATATGCTGTGTACAGTACATGTGGCCCTGGCCTGTAGGTGTGGGTGTGGGAGTCATCAGAGGATGTTATGTAGAGAGAGATCTTTTTACAGCTTAGAGTTAGATATAAGAAAAAAATGGATCAAAGTGTTGAAGAGGAACACTCTCAGGTAGGAAGTAGCACTGCAAAGGACAGCAGTCAGCCTGCCAAGGGAAAACAAAATCAAACCCCAAAAAGTGTTTTTTTCACTTCTAAAGTTTTGTCTCCCAAGCAAATGCTTGAATCCATAAAAGGTGCATCTGTCGGATCATTCCCAAGTAAAAAAAAATTTATGTAGTTGCATACTATGCTACTGCCAGTCCCTCACAGTCATCTGATTCTTCTGAGTTTGAACTCAACGAAGGTAATAAAGATGGAGATGATGAAGAGAATGATTGGGCAGCACAAGTTTTACTGGAAGGGATGGAAATTCCTCAAGAGTGCAAGGTGCATATCAATGTCATATCCTCTCTAGCACACAGCACTGAAAATATACGCATACACATTGTATAATATATATATATTTCTATATAACAAACCAATCACACACACACACACAAAAAAAAAACATAGTCATGTGGGGAGTAGTGCAATGTAATGGCTGTGGGGCAGCAGTCTTCTGGGAGTCTTTCTGAAGGCTGAGATGCTGCCCCATTTGCAGACAACTCTCTGCCCTGAGGGGAGGAAGTTGCCTGTCTCAGGCCACACTGGACAGCAGTAAGAGAACCTTCCCCAGGCCAGACTGGATGGTAGGAAGGGAACCCCCATCCAGGGAGCACCAGAGCCACCACCACTACCTCAGAGGTTGCAAAGAAAGCACAGCAGTTGGACCAGTGGGCTCAGGGAGGGTGAGGAGGGTGGAACAGAGGCACACCCAGTCAGTTGTTCCACTCCACAATCCATACACCATTCTGGGGAGCACAGCCCCCATGGATGCACCCACGGAGGAGATTAAGGAGGCTGAGGACACCTGTCACAAGGGAGGCCCCAGGAAGGAGGCAGAGGATGCCACAAGGAAAGGAAGCAGCCCTGGTGGGGGACTCAATTATTAGGGGATAGAACTGGGGAGCAGGGAAAACTGAAGTAAAGTGCCTGCCTGGTGCCATGGCTTGTAGGAAAGAGCATCCTCAGGATCACGAGAACAGCTGCACGGGAGTCTGAGCTGGATGTCATTGTCCACCTAGAGACAAATGACTTGGCTCAACATGAGTTTAGAGCAGTGCAGAAGGACTTTGTAGAACTGGGGAAGGGTCAAAGACAAGTAGCACACACAGTATCCTTCTCAGAGGTGCTGCCTGTAAATGGCATGAGTGAGGCAAGGGTGCTTTGCACCATGCAATTTAATGAGTGGTTGAAAAAATGGTGTGGAGCACAGGGGTTTGGCTTCATTGGGGACTGGGGTTCCACCTGGAGAGACACCAGCCTATACTGGCAGGATGGTCTGCATCTGTCCAGGAAGGGAACAAGTCTTTTGAGCAATTGGTTTAAATGCTTCATTGTCAAGCTTTTAAACTAGTCAAAGGGGGAGGCACTGATAAGCAGCAGGAAAATTCCAGCCTCTCCCTACAAAACAGGGTACTAAATGGGAAAAAGACCGAGGTAGAAAGGTCAGTGGGGGATGCTGCAACAGAAAGTAAAGCCATCAAAAAATGGAAAGCGATGAGTACCAATGCATGTAGTCTGAGTAACAAGCTTCCTGAATTAGTGGCCTTGATGGAGGAGGAACATCTGGATATCATGGCAGTCACAGAAACATGGTTCACACAAAAACATGACTGGGACGTAAACATACCAGGATACACTATCTACAGGAGAGACAGAGAGGGTAAAATACGAGGAGGAGTAGCTCTTTACATAAGGGAAGGAATCAAAGTAACAGAACAAAAGAGAAAACAGGGAGGAGAAGAAGCACTGTGGGTACATTTGGAGACCGGCAATGGCACCACAATCCGCACAGGGGTTGTATACAGACCCCCTTCTCAGGGGGAGGAAATGGACAAGGAAATTATAGAAAGTATACTTAGTATGGCAAAAAAAGGGGAGATATTGCTGATGGGTGATCTGAATATGCCAGATGTTAACTGGAGTGCAGTTGCCGCAGCCACTTCAAGAGTGGGTTATTCTAGATGCCCTACAGGGGGCATGCCTTAGACAACTAGTATTGGAGCCCACTCGAGAGGGAGCAATCTTAGACCTGGTTCTCTCAAATGGAGATGAAGACAGGATCACAGATGTAGAAGTGGGTAGCCATCTGGGAACTAGAGACCATCAAACAGTATGGTTCACAATAAACACAGCAATAGAGTCAAACCATACAAAGGCAAAGGTACTGGACTTTAGGAGGGCTGACTTTGCCAAAATGGGTAAGTGCCTAAGGAATGCACTAGCAAATGGGCAGGAAGGAGGGGTGGAAGAACAATGGGGAATAATAAAAACTGCCATCACAGAGGCAGCAAGCCTTTGTGTGAAGCAAATAAACAAAACTAAATGATGTAAGAAACCACTATGGTTCTCAAAGGAAGTGGCAGTGAAGGTTCAAGAGAAAAAGAAAGCTTTCAGGAAGTACATTGAATCACAGAAGGAGCAGGACAGAGAACTGTATCAGTTAAAGCAAAAGGAAGCTGGGAAGGCAGTCAGAACAGCAAAGGCCCAAACCGAGGAAAAGATAGCCAACTCAGTTAAGATTAAGGGGGATAAAACCTTTTATAGGTACATCAGGGAGCGAAGGAAGACCAAGGGAGGGACAGTGAGGCTTAATAAAGGGGGAGGGTGGGCAGAGGAGACTGTGAAAAGGCAGAGATACTAAACAAATATTTTGCTCAGTATTTACAAAGGAAGAGGGGGTACCTAGAACAAACAGTAGAACACACTGGATACAGAAGTTGATACCAGCCCATTTACAGAAGAAAGGGTTCTGAAAGAACTCTAAAACTGAAGGTGGACAAAGCAATGGGGCCTGATGGGATTCATCCCAGAATTCTAAAGAACTAAGGGTAGAATTAGTGACACCACTGACTACCCTGTTTAAAAAATCATGGGAGGATGGGGTGGTACCGAGGACTGGAGGAGGCAGATGTGATTCCTTCACAAAAGTGGGAGCAAGGCAGAAGCAGGAAACTACAGACCTGTTAGTTTAACCTCAGTGGTAGGGAAAATGATGGAATCACTTCTGAAGGAAAGAATTGTCGAGTATCTAGAGGCCAGAGGCACAGGACCCAAGGCAGCATGGATTCACAGCAGGAAGGTCATGCCAGACAAATCTGATAGATTTCTTTGACTGGGTGACCAAAGTAGTAGATCAGTGAGGGGCTGTGGACATGGCCTACCTAGACTTTAGCAAGGCATTTGACACAGTCCCACACAAAAGATTAATATACAAGTTAGCTAGCCTGGGAGTGGGTCCCAAGATGACAGCCTGGGTAAAAATTGGCTGGAAAATAGGACACAGAGAGTAATAGTAAATGGAGTCCACTCTGATAAAAGGGGTTACTAGTGGGTACCGTGAGGTTCAGATAGGACCAGTCCTCTTGATGTCTTTATAAGTGACATTGCAGAGGGACTGGAAGGAAAAGTATGTCTCTTTGCAGATGACACAAAGATCTGCAACAGAGTTGATGCACAAGGTGGGGTGGAAAGGATGAAAAGGGACTTGGCAAGGTTAGAGGAATGGTCAAATGTATGGCAGCTTAGATTCAATGCTAAGAAGTGCAAGGTAATGCACCTGGGAAACAAAAACCCAGGGGAAGAGTACACAATGGGGGGTGAGATACTAACAACAACAAAAATGGAAAGGGACCTGGGGATAGTCATATCAGATGACCTAAAGGTGGGCAAGCAATGTGAGAGGGCAGCAATGAGGGCTGGGGGGATATTGGGATACATAGGGAGAGGCATCACCAGTAGAAAACAGGAAGTTATTATCCCTCTGTACAGACAGCTGGTCAGACTCCATCTGGAGTACTGCGTGCAGTTCTGGAGACCCAGTCTTCGCAAAGACATAGACAGGATGAAAGTCATCCAGAGGAGGGCAATTAAAATGGTGCAGGGTCTGCACTGGAAGACATATGGAGAGAGACTAAAGGAGCTTAATATGTATAGCCTCAAGGAAAGGAGGGAGAGGGGGGACATGATAGAAACTTTCAAGTACCTCAAGGGAATCAACAAAGTCCAAGAGGGTAGCATCTTTCAAAAAAAGAGGTGTGCAAGAACAAGGGGGCACAATTTGAAGATGGGGGGGCGGCTCAGAGGTAATTTAAGGAAGTATTTTTTCACAGAGAGGGTTGTGGATGCATGGAACGGCCTTCCGGAGGAGGTTGTGGAGTCAAAAACAGTGGTGGAATTCAAGCATGCATGGGACAGTCATACGACAATTCTAGGGGATGGGGGTAGGAAGAAGTAGGCTGCTGGTTAATTAGAATCTGCAGCTTATCCAGCAGGCAGGGAAATGGGCAGACTGGGTGGGCCAAGCGGTCCTTATCTGCCGTCAAATTCTATGTTTCTATGTTTCTAAATTGCAGATGAGGAAGGAAGAAAGAGAAAGAACCAAAGAACACCTGACCAGGCTGGGTGACAAGCTATTATCCATTTCATCCAGCATCTCCCTTTCTGAGATCCTGCCAGTCTGGGAGAGGAGGGCAGATGGACAGAAGGTCAGAGAAAGGGAGATAGGGGAGCTAACATGTGGCTCAAGGGCTGGTGCCAGGAAAAAGGACACAGATTTGTAGGGAACTGGCAACAGTTCTGGGAGCAAAAGTTCTTTAAATTTGATGGACTGCATCTGACTAAGGAGGGAGTCAGTGCATTGGGGCAGAAGTTTGACGTCTTTGCAGAATATTTAAACTAGCAAATGGGGAGAGGGGTGCAGCAACCCATATGTCGAATGGGAAGAACACCCCTCCCTCAGCTAGTGGTCAAACAGGGATTCAGCATGTTTGCAGTTCATTTGCATCACCAGGTAAGAAAAAAGGTCCATCTCCCCATACGACGCACTGGGGAAATGCCAAACCTCACCCAACAACTAACACACCGAAATCTGGCCAATGAAAAATCATGTACACAAATGCTCACAGCCTGGGAAATAAGATCCCAGACCTGCAGACAATAATGTCAGAGGCCAAACTGGACATAGTAGTAATTAGTGAGATGTGGTTTACCAGTAACCACACCTGGAAGACTTCAGTACCTGGCTATGTACTGTTCAGAAGAGACCGAGGTGCAAAAAGGGGGGGGTGGAGTGGCCCTGTATGTCAATGAAAATATCAAAGCTACAGAAATTCAGAATACACATAAGGAGCCAGAAGAACTGCGGGTCACCCTGGAAACAGGAAATGGGACAGCCATAAGAACTGGGGTTGTCTACAGGCCCTCAGACCAGGGGGAGGACATAGACACATTACTGTTAGAAGATATACAAAACATGACAGCTAAAGGGGAGGTTCTGATAATGGGAGACTTCAACATGCCGGATACAGATTGGTCAGTACGAGCAGGAACATCTGCCAGAACTAGACACATGGTGGATTCCCTGGAGGGGGAGGGTCTCAAACAACTGGTACAACAACCCACAAGAGACATGGCTATCCTAGATCTAGTACTGACTAACAGGGAAGGGATCACAGATCTCCAGGTAGAAGGTCACCTGGGGGCCAGTGACCATCACATGGTATGGTTCAAATCGGCCACTACATCTAAATCATCCCATTCCAAGGCAAAAATATGGGGCTTCAGAGGAGCTGACTTTGATAAGATGGCCAACAGAGTTAAGCTAGCCCTGGCAAAAAGAAACACAGGTGAGGTAGTACAGGCAAAGTGGGCAAGCATTAAGGATGCAATACTTGAAGCAACATCCCATTGTGTTAGACAGAAAAGGAAGTGCAAAAGAAGAAGGAAACCACTTGGTTCTCAAATACAGTAGCAGAAAAGGTCAGAGCCAAAAGGCTGGCCTTCAGGAAATATAAGGGAACACAGTAGGATGAAGATAGGGAGGCATACCAAACTGCCCTAAGGGAAGCAGGGAAGGCAGTAAGGCAGGCACAGTTCCAAACTGAGGAAACACTAGCACAAATGGTAAAAGAAGGTGACAAGACTTTCTAGAGATACATTAGTGAAAGGAGAAAGTCCAGAGGGGGTATTGCTAAGCTCAAAGAAGAAAAGGGGGCATATGAGGAGGAGGACCCTGTAAAAGCACCTATCCTAAATAGATACTTTTGCTCAGTATTTACTGAAGAGAAGGTAGGGCAGGGCCCACAGCTCAGTACCATGGACACGGGGGGGAAGGAGGTGAGCACTACTCCCTTCACAAAAGAAAGGGTCCTACAAGAGCTCGATAAGCTCAGGGTGGACAAGACAATGGGACCTGATGGCATACATCCCAGGGTACTTAAGGAGATTAGGGTGGAACTAGCACAGCCATTAGCAGAACTGTTTAGTGAGTCTCTGAGCACAGGAGAGGTCCCAGAAGACTGGAGAAGGGCTCATGTGATCCCTCTCCACAAGAGTGGTAGCAGGGAGGAGGCAGGAAACTACAGACCAGTCAGTCTTACCTCAGTAGTGGGCAAGATTATGGAGGCACTCCTTAAGGAAAGGATAGTGCAACACCTGGAATCCATAGGGGCACAGGATCCAAGACAGCATGGGTTTACAAAAGGAAGGTCCTGTGAAACTAATCTCATAGATTTCTTTGACTGGGTAACCAGAGTGGTGAACCAAGGGGGAGCAGTTAATGTCACCTACCTTGACTTCAGCAAAGCTTTTGACACTATTCCACAAAGAAGATTGATAAATAAGCTGGGTAGGCTCGGGGTGGGTCATAAGTTGGTCAACTGGGTGGCAAACTGGCTGATGGTCAGAAAACAGACAGTGGTGGTAAATGGTATACAGTCAGAAGAGATGCAAGTCACAAGTGGGGTACCTCAGGGATCAGTCCTGGGGGCAGTCCTCTTCAATATCTTCATTAGTGACATTGTAGATGGACTAGAGGGTAAGGCTTGTCTGTTTGCAGATGACACCAAGATCTGCAACAGAGTAGATGATCCAGATGGGGTGGGTAGAATGACAAGAGATCTGAATAAACTAGCAAAATGATCAGAAGAGTGGCAACTGGGATTTAATGCAAAGAAGTGCAAGATCATGCACATAGGGAAGAGAAACCCTGAAGCCACCTATAGACTGGTAGGGGAGTTGCTGGCAGTCACAAAGGAAGCAAGAGACTTGGGCATCATCATCACCGATGACCTGAAATCATCCAAGTAGACCTCTAAAGCAGTAGGTAAGGCTAGGAGGATGTTCAGGTGTATTAGTAGGGGTATCACAAGTCGTAAGAGGGAGGTAATAATCCTTCTTTACAAGACACTGGTTAGGCCCCATCTGGAGTACTGCGTGCAGTACTGGAGGCCACACCTTCACAAGGACATTAACCAAACTGAGGCAGTCCAGAGAAGGGCAACCAAAATGGTGCAGGGACTGCATCAGAAGAAATATGAGGACAGATTAATGGAGCTCAATATGTATACCCTTGAGCAAAGGAGGGAGAGAGGTGATTTGATCGAGACATTCAAACACCTTGAGGGCATTAACAAGGTGAAAGAGTCTAACATGTTTAAATATAAGAAAAATAGCAGGACAAGAGGACACAGCATGAGACTAGAGGGGAGGCCGATTAAGGGGGAATGTGAGGAAATTCTTTTTCACAGAAAGGGTGGTGGATGCATAGAACGGCCTACCTCAGGAAGTGGTGGCTATGAATACAGTGCAGGGCTTCAAACAGGCATGGGATAGGCATAAGGGAAAATTACAGATGAGTATGAATAGATAGACCACTGACAGAGTAATGGCTGATGGCACATTTATAAAGTAGAAAAAGAAATGGGCAGACTGGATGGGCCTTGCGGTCCTTATATGCCATCAACTTCTATGTTTCTATGTTTCTAGAAATGTTTTGGTTGAGGAGGAGGGTAGTGGGAATAAATTACAAGAGGAACAGGCCCAAGAAAAATCTGGTGGAAAAAAACCCTAAAAAGGTGACTGAGGCGCAGTACCTTGCTGAGAAAAAACTAAAAGATATATGTTTGGTCTTACTTCTCAATTAGTGAGTTGGGTGGCAACATGCGCTATTTGTAAATGGCCAATCAGCAAGGGTAAAAAGAAATGAACATTGGGAACTTCAGCACTGAAAAGGCACCTAGACAGATGTCATAACATTACTGAGAACTCCAGTCATGACACTTGAAGAGAAAGTGACACTGATAGCTCACTACATTCAGGGGTAACTCTGATAGATGAAAGCAGTTGCAGCCCACGCATCACTACAGAGACACCTCAACTATTTCCTCCCATTCGAAGGATTCCTACTGTTACTGAAAGTGACCATGTGCTCAAAAGTCCCATCCTTCATGGAGACAGCTTACCATCTCAGAAACATACGACCATAAAGCCAAATCTGCCTCGACCCACCCTGTTGCTGTTACAATAAACAAGAACATTTCAGAAATTATAGCTGTTAATTTGCTACCATATAACATGGTTGAACATGAAGGATTCAGGTAGCTGCTTGAGTACCTTGAACCTCGATATAGTATACCATTAAGAAAATACTTCTCCTCAACAGGGATTCCAGAACTCTACAATGTTATATATAAAAAGTAAAGATGAGTTTTTAACAGTGCTGTTAGGAGGGTGGTGCATCTCACATTAGATATCTGGACAAGCTGTCAGCCTGAACCCTTCATGTCTGTCACGGCCCATTGGGCATGTTTTGATCATTCTTGTAGGGACAGCGAAATGCAGTTCAAAGAATGTTTTATTTTCCATCTGAACATATCTCATACAACATCAGTGAGGCACTCAGACAACCAGTACGGCAGTGGTTCACTTCACAGGGACTGTCAGTTGGCTTTATAGTTGCAGATATGGGGCCAACAACAGGAAGGACTTGGAGAAGGGGGACTTTGTTCACATCTGCTGCTTTGCACATTGCTTAAATTTAATAGTTCACAGTTTTCTTGATGAGGACAGGGACATTAAGGCTCTTGTTAGCACTGCTAAAAGAATATGCACTCACTTTAGTCACTCAAGCAAAGCCCATCACTTTTTTGGAAAAATACAGCAGAAGCACAATTTACCTTTGCACAGACTGATCCAAGACATTTTTACTCAATGGAATTGCACCTTTTTTATGTTCCAAAGGCTGCTGGAACGAAAGAAAGCTGTCAGACAATACACCTTGGAAAAAAATTGGTGGTGCAGACATCTATATTATTCCACCACAGTGGGCCATGCTGGAGTGTCTAATTTCACTCCTCCAACCATTTGAGGAAATCACCTGACAGCTGGGTGCAAACACAGCAACTCTGAGCCAGGTGTTACCCCTAATAAAAATTTTAAAATTCAGATTGAATCTGATTCGGGAAAAGTTAGAGAACCAAGACAGTTCTATCACACAGGCTGCCAGTGGTGCTGCTGACACACAGGTTGCCCCTCCCCCCGAGAAAACAACAAGTTCTGACGAGACGTATGATAAAAAAAATTGATGAAGATGACTATTTAAAATGCTTCATTCTGAGTACAGTGTGCGTCACTTGTAATGGACTAGTTTGACTACGAGGTTGCATCCGTTACATTGTTAAGTCTAAATTTTCTGATTTTGGAGCAACGAACAACAAGCATCACAAAACAACACCAAACATAAAAGATTAAGTGATTATAGCTCTTTTATCGAGTTAGTGCTTGCTTGCAAAAAAACTTCTGCCAACTTTATTGATTTATAAACAAATGCCAAACAAATAAAAAATAAATTAAAATGCAGTGCTATATGCTGTGATGTGCTGTGCTGTGCTGTACTTTACTGTGTTTTATTGCTTCATTCTTGTTGTCCTCAGGTAATCCACGATCGAGGTCTGTTTCTTTGGTCTGACTGTGTATCTGCACCAGCAAGAGCCCATATTGGCCAGCTGATCCCACCTGGGGACAAGATCCTCTCCCTGCTCTATGGCTTTTTGTAGTGTTAGTAATGCTTTGCACACATCTGCTGGTGTGACAGGTTCTTCCTCAGTGGTTTATTCAGGCAGGTCATCATCTTCTTCTTCTTCTGGAGCCTCTTCCAGCACTCCTGCGATGGCTTCCTCTATGTCATCAACCTGTGCTGGCAGTGGGTTGTTGCCAAGGAGACACAGCTCGTCCAGCACCTGTGATGTCAGACTGGCTTGATTGATATCTTCGGTCTCTTTCTCTTCTTCTGGCACCACACCAATCATTGGATCTGTAACAACCCCCTTTCTGAAGCACCTCTGGATGGTCTCTGTAGAGACTTTATGCCAAGCCTGCTGTATGAAATGAATGGAGTCCAGCAGGTTAATACACCTGACACAGACCAAAGCCTTAATCTCTTCATCTTTGTCCAGGATGTCTAACAAATAGCCCCACATTGGGGTAACATAATGCCTCTTAAGGCTGTAGATAATGCCCTAATCTATGGTCTACATTAGGCTGGTCATGTTGGGTGGGAGGTACACAAGCTTAATATTTTGGAGACCATTCACAGTAGGGTGGGAGCTGCAGTTGTCAAGCAGCAAGGCAGTCTTTCTGGAACACAGACTGCGGTCCCAGTCTTGCAACCAGGCAGTAAATATGTCGTCCATCATCCAGGCTATCTTGATGTTGCTGTACAGCACTGGAAGGCTGCAGACTCCTGTGGTGTTTTTTTTTTCTGTTCCAGCCATGTTTCAGGTCTGGAGGACAGTGATCTGCTTCAGGGGTCGATCTTAACATTGTTTTACTAGCCCAAACACTAGTGCAAATTAACCAGGGCTAGTGCAGCTAACTCTCTACTTGCCCATCTTGACTAGTGCAGATTTTCATGGCTGTTAATGAATTTAAAAAAGTCTCTACTATAGCATTTTCTAGTCCTCATGCTAGTCTTTCTCTCAATGTTCCAGATGGCCAGGTGTGACTAACAGCTCATTAAGAGCTGCAATTATCTGACAAATCAAGGGAGGGATCCCACAAAAGACTCAATGTGAGTCATTATCATGCCACTGTTAAGACTTTCAGCTAGTGTCCAGGGTGTGACCAAGGGTAGAGTGCTGTTAAGTCACTAGGTTCCAGTTTTCTGAATATGTCTCATGTCTAACAATTTGTCCAATATTATTAAGACCAGTGCCCCTCATTTCTCTACATTTTGAGTGTTTGTATCCAACATTTCAGTGACAAAATGCAAAGAAGTATACAGGATCAGCCCTGCAGGGGGTGGGTTTTATCCTAGCCTCACCATAACTTCCCTCTCCCCTTCAAACCTCTTAACTCTGTTCTTTCCCTGGACACCACTGCAGACCAGACTCTGAAGTGACCATCCATAGATCCATAGCTGCCATTACTGGCAAGTATAGGGGGTCCCCAGCTCTTCTAAATGGACCATGCCAGCAATCACCATCCATACAGTTCCACCCTTATCCCACTCAGCATGTCCTTTCAGCCTAAAAACAAAACTTTGGATCATGTATGGTACAAAAATAAACCTTGATAAAATACATAATTTGAAACCTTGAAATAGGCATTCCTGGGGTGCATAGACCATCCTATACAGAAATAGAAATAGTATAGTGATATACCCGTGTACAATTTCCCCATGGCTGATGAAAGGACAATGTTAAAGAAAAATCTGTTATTGTTGGGGCAGAGCATATTAAAATCAATGCTTTTACAAATAAAAATGTCATAGTTTTCTATTTCCCAAGCTACTTAGGTTTGTCTAGCCCCCACCCCAAAGAAATCTTAGATGAGCTCCTGGATCACTTGAGACTGTACAAAAACTTTCAAAACTGCAAGTCTCCAGTTGACTATAGGGTGGGAACCAAGAGTGTCTTTCTCTGCCTAACTCTGTTCATTGCCCTGTGGGTGGTGGTGACAGTGTGGTGAGGTGCATGATGATGTCAGCTATTGTGTACGCAGAGCTAGGACTGCTTGATTGAACATTTACTGTTATGATGTCATCCCTCTGTTTGGTGTGAGGGGGCAGAAAGAGGAAGAGAGGAGGCTATGGTACAAAACAATGCGGGGGCTCACTGTCTGTGATGGCATTGCAGTCTTTTTTTTCTGCTGGGGAGCTGGAAGCAATGTGGGAGCAGGATAAATGTACAATAATCAGAATATTTCTTGTCTTTGCTTGCATTGTTTCCTCTATAAGTGATCAAAATTTACCATTATAATTAAGGGCTAGTGCAACCATATGCAGGCTAGTACAATTTTGAATCAACTTGCCCTGCTGGCTAGTGCAAAAAAAAGGTTATGGTTGACCCCTGATCTGCTCCTTAGCATTCTTAAGCCCTAAGGGTGTCTCGGAGCAAAATGTCAAAGTGCAATATCCCACGCACCTGAAAAACAATTCTGTCTCATCTGTATTAAAGATGTTTTCAGGAGTGTATCCCCCAAGGAGATCTGGCAGAACATCCCAGTCATCAGCGGCACTTGTGTCTGCATTCAGTTTCTACCTGTGGATTTTTCTAAAACAGATGTTGTGTCTCTGTTTCCATCTACTGAAACAACCATCTGTGGCTCTGAAGTTGGTTTTGCCTAGGGCACTAGCTAGCTGGTCTGCCTTTTGAAGCAACAGAGGGCCACTAATTAATGCCTCACTCCTCCTTGCATTCATAAACCACCTAATGAGGGCATCCTCAACATCGGTATCTTTATCCTCACACTTCCTTTTGTGGTTGGGATTCTGGCTAGCATACCAGTCAGCAAGCAATGTTTCTTTATTTTTTATCAAGTCAGAAATCATTGATTTGTGAATACAGAAGTATGAGCTCAATTCCCTAATGCTTAGTTCTGGCATTTTTTCCATCTCCTTAATTATTTCAACTTTGCATGATGAAGTTAAACATGTTCACTTACCAGAAAGCACCATGATCAGATCAGATCAGCACAGCATAACAGCACAGCAAGGACTAAAGTAAAAAAATATGTGTACTACTGTGGTGGTGGCGAGGTTAAACATGGTGCTAAATGATTTCTAGCAAGTTGGGAGCAACTGCGGTGGTTAATTAACACCTACTCAAGTTGTTAAGTCAGCCATTACTCTGTGTTAATCTCTTGTAATGTGCTACTTGGCAGACGTTACATGCAGAGTTACAGGTCGGCTTAAAGGGAGACCAGTTACATAGAACTATATAGCATTTGGCATTTGGCTTTCGGTATTTGTCCAGTACATGAAGATGCTGTTACAACCAGGTCCAGTCAATTTGGCGCATACTGTACTACATTAAAGCAACAATCTTGGACCCATGATACAAATCAAATCAACTATTGAGTGATGATGACACTTCTTTTGAGATAAACAAACAAGAAATGATTGATGAGGTGCATGCTGTCATGGACAATTATAAACATTTGATGCCTTTCCAGTCTGGCTTCAGGAAGGGGCACTCTACAACACTGGCACCGTTAGAATTTAATGACCTTGTGTGCTCCTCCCTGGATGCCAGGCTGGAAACCACAGTCATTTTTATGGACTTATCCAAGGCCTTCGACCTGGTGGATCACTTCCTATTGCTTGATAGATTGCGAGGCCTGTGAATAACAGAAGGACAATGGAACTGGATGAAGTCATACTTAACGGGGCATACCCAGAGAGTATTGGCTACTCAAAGTCTTTCAAAAACTCAAAATTTCAATTGCAGGGTACCCCAGGGGTCCATCCTTGGACCCCTGTTGTTTTTCCTATTTATCAATGAATTACCACAAATAGTGCAGCATTCAGCCTTAAGACTGTATGCTGATGATACAGCTATAGTTGCTTCTGAGACTAATTTAACAGAATTACAAAATAAACTTCAGGATGATTTTGACAGGGTAGGGGAGTATTTCACCAGGTCAAGGCTGAGGATGAATGCAAAGAAGACAAAATTGTTACATTTTATATCAAGAAGGACTACAGCTCAAATCTGTATACTAACAGATAAAAAGGAGAATATTGAGTAGGTTAGTAATTATAGCTGTCTGGGAATAACCTTCGATGAGCATTTAAGCTTCATTGATCTTATTACAGCACTTGCAGCAAAGACAAATAAGAAATTAGACGCTCTCAGATGAGCCACAAAATGTGTGAATGTGCTAGCTAGAAAGAAAAAAGTTTAACAACTGTTAATGCCTACACTGGAATATGGAAACATAATCTATCGCACAGCAAATAAAAATCTGCTGAGTAAATTGGATAGAGTTCTCCACAGAATTGCTAGATTTATGTTGAGGTGTAACTTCAATACACACCAATGTACCATGTTATCCAGGTTAAATTGGCAAACATTGACAGTAAGAAATACTGAAACATGGTTAAAACATCTTCATAAGTACTTAACTTTTAACCCAGTTCATTATATTACATGTACAGTATTTGGAAGAGATAGTAATATAGTCTGTGAGTTTAAAAGATCAGTTCATAGACAGCTCGCCGGTGCAGCAGTAGCACAACCGCTCATGATGCCATTGACCCAGGTTCGGGAATGAGTCTTGGAGGACAGAGGGCTGGCCGGGGGAAGATGGCTCGCGGGTCTGCTGGACTGCTCACCTTCTCCGGGAGGGAGAGGGGACTTGGCTTGGTGATTGACTGTCCTCTGGTGGAAGTTGGAGGTTCAGCAAGCCCAGAGCAGTGAATGAGGGGTTGAGATGTGGTGGACGTCGGCAGCGACACCTTGACATCAGGCGCACAACATGTTCAGAACAGGGAAAAACAGTGCCTTAACGCTGACAGGAAGGAGTGCTGGTGTAGACCCTAATGGCTTCCTCCTGCCTGGACTACTGGGGACCTGACAAAAGAAGAAGCATCGGGATGTATGGGCCCCACCTTGTACCCTACTGGGTGTATAGCCATGGCTCCATGGGGGTCCACCACAGTACCAGGTAAGGAGGTGAAGCAGGGTGGCACATGAGTGTCTCCCGACAGAGTGGGGTTCCAGTGCGAGGGAGGAACCCCACCCCCCCTTCTGCAGACACCTTCCTTATCTTTGTTCCCACTGTTCACCACCAAGTTTTATCCCGTCTGTCCCATCTAATGCACCATGCCAACCTTGTCCTAGAGTCAGCCTTGAACTGCCTGTTATTTTAGTTTTGTTTCTTGTATCCTCAATCGTACATGTATGAATTTTGTGCCAACTTTGCCCTAGAGCTAGCCCTGTAACTGCCTGTGTATTTCTTATAAACTCTTCTCTGTTCCTCAACTGCTCAATGTATGCCTACCTTGCTCTAGAGCCAGCACTGAATTGCCTGTTATCTTTCTATGTAATCCTTATGCTCCCTCAGTTGTTTATGTATGAAGTATTTAACTGTAACTACCTTCCTATGTATTTCCAATGCTTTCTCAATTGTTTCTGTATGAAGTTTTACCTGTAACTCTTCCGGGTCACACCTGAAAATAGGCACATGGCTGTCTAGTGTGCTTACCCGGTTAACAAAAGCAAATAAATAAATAAATAAAATAGAAAGTGAAAAAAAAAAGATCAGTTCATGTAAATAAAATGTATCACCCAAAAACAAACTCAAACATGGAGATAAAATTTTGAGACTTCAAGCAGCATTATTTTGGAACAACCTGCCATTTATAGTTCGCACTTTGTCCTCACATCAAGTTTTTAAAAATGCCTTGGATGAATGTTTCCCACTTGTATGTAAATGTGTATAGATGGAAAATTATTTCTGTACAGTCTTTTCATTTGTTATATGTGAAATTATCTGTATGACAAGTTTTTTCTTAAGTATTTCATGTATTTTAGTGTAACTGATAGGAATCAAAACACAGGACTGTCTTGTAAACAGGGTGTAACAACCCTTATGACGTGTATTTCCTGTATGAAAATAACATTTTTATCTATCTATCTATCTATCTATCTATCTATCTATCTATCTATCTATCTATCTATCTATCTATCTATCTCTCTCTATCATGGAACAGAGTACAACAGCAGCACATTCAGAATCTTCTTCACAACACAGCACTGCATCAAGTGGCCCATCCCCTAGTGTTGTGGCATTTTCTCACTCTTCCTCCTCGACCACTGCAGCATGATCTTCTTCTTCACCACCATCCAAACATAGCACTGTCCCATAGTCACTTGATTCAGCTTCATGTCTCTGAAGTCACTTACAAGATGTAACATCTTGTTCATCTACTACTTCTTCTAACACAGCCTCAGCACAGACCATTGTTGAAATGTACATGGCAGAACCCAGTATCAACTGGAATGCCGGTCCTTTGAAATACTGGAAATCCAAACAAAGTATATGGCCTACTTTAGTACACATTACAATGAAGTACATGAATTGCCCTCTGACTACTGTCCTTTCAGAACGACTGTTTAGTTCAGCTGGTAATGTCATTACTGACACACGATTCTGATTGACACCAGAAAATGCTGAGCATTTGACATTTCTGAAAGTCAGCATTCCTCACTTTAATTTCAAATACGATACCTGAATGAAACGTATAGTCTGAGTGAGCAGGCCCTATCCATGAAACACTTTCAAGAATTTATTTTGTACATGTGGTGAAAATCTTTTGTGAATAGGGTTTACTACATGAGTCAGCAATTAATTGCAGCAAGTCAGGTTAGGAGGACGGACTAGGCCAGGCCAGAATTACTTGAATGAGCACAATGAGCACAGATACATGAAAAAATAATAACATCAGTGGGTTTAGAGTCCAAATACAGCAAGCAACTGCATTTCATGTCAAAAACTTACTTGGTGGTACTAGGTACCACTCTGAACTGAAAGGTAGGGTACTGCTGTCTACAACTGCTACTACTTTTCACTTTTTGCCCTCATGTCTACTACTACTACTACTTGTCACTTTTTGTCCTCATGTCTACTACTACTACTTGTCACTTTTTGTCTTCATGTCTACTACTACTTGTCACTTTTTGTCTTCGCTACTACTACTTGTCACTTTTTGTCTTCATGTCTACTACTACTTGTCACTTTTTGTCCTCATGTCTACTACTACTTGTCACTTTTTGTCCTCATGTCTACTACTACTTGTCACTTTTTGTCCTCATGTCTACTACTACTACTTGTCATTTTTTGTCCTCATGTCTACTACTACTACTTGTCACTTTTTGTCCTCATGTCTACTACTACTAGTTGTCACTTTTTGTCTTCACTACTACTACTACTTGTCACTTTTTTTCTCCTCAGCAACTGATTAAAAAAATATTATTTTACCACTGACCTGACAGTACTGTAGTATTACTGTTATAATTTTTGTACAACGGATGTCTTAGCAGAAGTCTGAACCCTGAAATTGAATGTTCTTTGTATAATATACATACATACATACATTGTTGCCGGCAGATTAGACCCATTGGTCTCTCACATCTACCCAATACAGTTCAATGTTGTGCACAGTGACTGCGCTACCCTTCCCCCGTAGTTTTCTCACCTGCCCCCCAAATGTCCATAGTGGTGTTTGCCCTACGCCTTACCTTTACCATGCCCCATGCCTGTCCCAACCCTTATTGAACCCTTCTACTGTTTCCAGTGTCACTAACTCTGTAGGCAATGTATTCCAGGATGCCACAACCCTCTCAGTGAAAAATGCCTTCTTGCTTCCCCTCTGAAGTCCCCCCGAGAGCTTTGAACTATTGCCTCTTGTGATTCCCCCATTCCTTTAGTTGGAAAAGCTCATCAATTTTCCTCTTATTGAACCTCTTCAGGTATTTGAAAGTCTCTATCATGTCCCCTCATCTCTTCTGTCCTCCAACATGTACATGTTCAGTTTTCTGAGCCTGTCCTCATACGTCACCCCCTTCATTCCCTGAACCATTTTGGTTGCCCTTCTCTGGACTCTTTCCAGCAGTGTCGTGTCCTTCTTAAACGGGGGTCTCCAGCACTGTACACAGTACTCCAGATGTGGCCTCACCAGTGCATTGTACAGTGGCAGAAAAACCTCCCCTTTTCTGGACGTAATACCCCTAGCTATACAACCAAGCATCTTATTAGCTTTCGCTGCCACTTTTCTACACTGGTCTGAGTTATTCTCCTTATCATCCACCAGCACCCCCAGGTTCTTTGCCACCTGTGTGACAGACAGCTCAACCCCCAGTGGTATGTGACCATTAGGTTCCTCCCTCCCAGGTGCAGCACACAGCATTTGCATGCATTAACCCCAGCTGCCACTTTTGGGCCCAACTGTCCAGTATCTTTAAGTCATCCTGGAGTGCCCTTCTCCCCTCCTCATTTTCAACCACCATCCCCGCTTTGGTATCATCAGCGAACAAACTCATCTTGCTAGCCACTCCACCCGATGTCTGTGATAAACACATTGAAGAGGACTTGGCCCAGGACTGAGCCCTGTGGGACTCCACTGATGACTCCTCTGGGTGCTGATATCTCTCCCCCCACCACAACCCTCTGTTTCCTATCCCTGAGCCAATTTTCCACCCACCTCACCAATTTATCCCTCAACCCCAGTTCACTCAACTTCCAGATCAACCTCCTGTGTGGGACAGACCCAAAAGCCTTGCTGAAATCCAGGTATATGATGTCAACCAGCTTACTCACATCTAGGGACCATGTCACCCAGTTGAAGAATTCCACCAGGTTGGTTTGGCACTATTTACCCCCAGACAAACCCATGCTGATTTTCATCCTGAAAACCATTTACTTCCAGGAACTCCACTATCCTTTCCTGTAAGATGACTTCCAGAATTTTACCTATGATGGAAGTCAGACTGACCGGTCTGTAGTTCATTGGATCATCCTGGGGTCCTCTCTTATGTATGGGCACCATGTGCACCTCTTTCCAATCGAGAGGAACACAGCCTGTTTGGAGGGAAGAGTTGCTGAGTTCTGTTAATGGAGGTGCCAGGACATCCGCCAGTTCTTTCAGAACTCTGGGGTGGATGCCATCTGGCCCTGGAGCCTTGTCCATTTTAATGGCTCTGGGAGTCCTCCACACCCTACTGACCAGGATCTCTCCATCAGTGAGATCACCCTTCCTCAGGTCCCTTGTTTCGTCCCCACCCTGTGGCTCTGGATGATCCTTTTCCATGGTGAAGACTGAAATGAAGTAGTCATTTAACAGCTCTGCCTTTTCCAGCCTGCCCTCTATCCATTCCACCCCTTCCTCAACTTTTTTATCTTCCCGTCACCCTTCCTTCTCTCCCTAATGTATTTAAAGAATTCCTTTTCCCCCCTTCCTAATCCCTTTTTCCAGCCTGAGTTCCTTATCCGCCTTTGACCTTCAAACTCTTCTACTAGCTTCCCTGGCTATCTCCTGATATTCTTCGTGGTCGTCCACACTACAAATGCGTTTATACATCCTAAAGGCCAATCTCTTTTTCCTTCCTATTTCCTGCATTTCCTTTGTCCAACAGCATGGCTTATATTTGTCATGTCCCCTATATTTGGCTGCGATTAGTCCACAGAAAAAATATAAATTAATTTCTTTAGCATGTGTGTGTGTGTGTGTGTTTGTTATGCTAGCCTGGCTGTAACAACACTACATCTCACTTACAGTAACTGGGTTGAGATTATTATATTTTAAATTTTACATACTTAAATTACTTGGCACTTGTTGGCAACAATTGTGTGAATGAGGAAGGATGTAACTGCATGTCATCAGGTCTTCAGGTTGCAGTGGCAACCTTTATTTTATGACTGCACTGCACTTGACCGATGTGATGTGAATGGCTGCCTGCGTGGTGAACAGTTTATGTCTTTCATTTCTTGTTTAATAAATGTATTGCATGTTGAACAGTAGTAGAAGTAGTCATAGACAATGTTACCAGCTGTTGGACCACGTAGTGTATCATACCACAGTACACCAGGACATGTGATGCAGTTGCATCATTCACATTGGTAGGGTGGGTGGGCTCTTACTGCTGCTCATTTTGATCATTCAGTATATCCATTTCTTTGGTCTCTCTCTCTCTCTCCCCCCCCCCCTTCCACACTCACATCATGTGTCTGAGCAGGATATGCCACCAGTACAGGCCAGCCATGAAGCAGCTAGTAGTTATTGTTTTTATTTAGTAGTTTTACTGTTATTTTTTTGCAAATAATGCACTGAATTATTTCCTTTGGACCTCTGTGTTAAATATGACTGACTTTGGCCACTTTCATGCTTTTTATCACATTTTTTCAAATAGCTATAAATAATGAGAACTAATCAGAACAAATTAGAACTCCACCATATTCCAGTTCTTATTTAATAAGGACAGAACTTTACCGAGTTCTCCCAGCCCTAATATATAAGTCAGGAACATGCAATCTCATACAGAAGATACCTCTCCCAAATTTCCAGAAAAAAACCTTGAGATGACCCTGAACAAGGCAAACTACCCTGAGGCAAAAGCCACAAAGGTGTTACAGTGAATTATATTGAATGGTTGCTCAGTAGTTGGTTAAATTTAGGGTTGTTAATTGGCTTAATATGTGATATTTACAGTCTTTTCCTTTAACCATTCAGCATTTCATCATAATTGTGAATTGCCTTAAACAACAGAAGCCTCTTAGTAAAGCATATATAACAAAGGGTTTAAAATTTTAAATAGCAGTGCCACAGTCATGGCAACTCTCTAACTAACATATTTAAAACAGATGAAACATTTAAATTAAAATTAAAGATCACAGAAACCTAAATTCAGCTGTCAAGTATTCATTAAAAATATTCATAAAAAGCATGCTCTGGAATTTTTAAAGTTCGAAACTCTTTCTGGCATAAATTTGTAAAGTGCAAAGTTTGTTTCTGAGTTAACCTCATTCTTTTTAATTCTTAGTTTATCTGGCACAAGGTACAAACCTTCTTAAAAAGTGGAAAAGAAATTGCTTCTTAGCACAGAAATGAGGGAAGTTCAATATACGTAAAAAGATCCCAAGATTAGTTCATGACAAAAATCATTCAAACTTTTAGAGTGCGTTCAAAGTGTGCTCAGGGAAGAGTTCCAGTCCTTTAATACTAAGCAAAATAAATGGCATGTAGAAATTCAAAACTCCTTTAGAGTTTAAATAAAGAGATCACTTGATGGCGTCCTGAATCAAAATTCGCAAATGATATACAGGCAAGCAATTTAATCAGAACTCTTGGCCCCAAGATCAGAAAACAACTAATATCAATGTTTTACCTTTTACAGGTGTTCCATTTTCGGCCACGTAAAGCAATATTGTGTTCATCTCCATTATAAGGAGTCTAATGGCCTCAGTGTTTTGCTTTAAATTAATTCCTGCTACAAGGAAACATTTCATTGTCCAAATCATTTTAAAATTAGCAGGGAAAATTGTTGCATAAGAGAATCCAGCTGTCATTTTTTTTTTTAAGTATAAACTGTATGACAAAACTTCTGGCTCCATAATTATATCACTAAATGACGTTCAGGCATTCAAGCCCAGTTCTTGTCTCTTAGTTTGTTTGCTAGACTAGGTAACTAGTCACTGTCTAAGACAAAGAATAAAAGTCAATACCTCTTGAGGGAAACTACCCCATAGCCGGCCTCTACCTGTCGGTGTAACAGTGTATTAATGTGGATTTAAAAGGGGAGATCACCACACATTAAATTCTGAAACTAATTTTGCTCCCTTGTCTTTGTCCTGGGGTCCGGGAATCCCAAGTGATTCTCTCTCCATCAACCTTAATTTTTATCTTTTTTCCTGCCTCCAGTGTTTGTTAATTGCAATCATATGCTAAAATTCAAAATGGTTCCATAGGCTCTCCTGGCTTGTCAAGTGATGTTACAGTAGCTGTTTCTACTGCCTTCTTTTCAACATTTGTACCACATTTCTGTTGAGTCCCAGGTTGTTTGTAAAACTGCCTCCAAAATAGTTTCCTGCAAGCTGTTACAGCATAGTTTCCTCCTGGTGTCTGGCATTTCCACTGGGTTAAGAGTCTGGGTGTTTCTGGCGGCATGACTTGAGGAGGAGGACAGAGTGTGGATCATCATGATTTATGTATTCATTGAAATGTTTCACCATTAGAGTCAAGCCATACAAAAGCAAGAGCACTGGACTTCAGGAGGGCTGACTCTGGCAAAGTGGGTGAGTCCCTAAGGAATGCACTAGCAAGTAGGCAGGAAGGAGGGGTGGAAGAACAATGGGGAAAAATCAAAACTGCCATCACAGAGGCAACAAGCCTTTGTGTGAAACAAATAAAACAAAGTAAAAAAACACTATGGTTTTCAAAAGAGGTGGAGGGGAAGTTAGGGAGAAAAAGATAGCATTCAGGAAGTATAAGGAATCACAAAAGGAGCTGGACAGAGAACTGTATCAGTTAAAGCAGAAGGAAGTGGGGGAGGCAGTCAGAATAGTGAAGGCCCAAACCAAGGACAAGATAGCCAACTCAGTTAAGAAGGGGGATAACATTTTTATAGGTACATTAGGGAGCAAAGAAAGACCAAGGGAGGGATAGGGAAGCTTAATAAAGGGGAAGGGAAGTGGGCAGAGGGTGACAGTGAAAAGGCAGAGATACTGAACAAATACTTTTGCTCAGTATTCACAAAAGAAAAAGAGGGGAAGGTACCTAAACTAAACAATAGAAGCATTCTGGATAGGGGGTCGATATCAGTCCATTCACAGAAGAATGGGTCCTGAAAGAGCTTTTAAAACTCTAGGTGGACAAAGCACTGGGGCCTGATGGGATTCACCCCAGAATTCTAAAAGAACTAAGGGGAGACCTAGTGACACCACTGACTACCCTTTTTAACAAATCATGGGAGGATGGTGTGGTACCCGAGGACTGGAGCAGGGTGGATAAGATTCCAATTCACAAAAGTGAGAGCAAGGCAGAGGCAGGAAACTACAGACCTGTCAGTTTGACCTCAGTGGTAGGGAAAATGATGGAATCACTTCTGAAAGAAAGAATTGCTGAGTACCTAGAGGCCAGCAGGGCACAGGACCCAAGGCAGCATGGATTCACAGTGGGAAGGTCATGTCAGATGAATCTAATAGATTTCTTTGACTGGGTACCCAAAGTAGTAGACCAGGGAGGGGCTGTGGATATGGCCTACCTAGACTTTAGCAAGGCATTTGACACAGTCCCACACAAAAGATTAATATACAAGTTAGCCAGCCTGGGAGTGGGTCCCAGGGTGGTAGCCTGGGTAACAAACTGGCTGGACAACAGGATGCAGAGGGTAATAGTAAACAGAGTACACTCTGAAGAAAGGGTGGTTACTAGTGGGGTATTGCAGGGTTCAGTACTGGGACCAGTCCTCTTTAATGTCTTTATAGATGACATTGCAGAGGGGCTGGAAAGAAAAGTATGTCTCTTTACAGACAACACAAAGATCTGCAACAGGGTTGATACACAAGGGGGGGTGGAAAGGATGACAAGTGATTGGCAAGGTTGGAGGAATGGTCAAAAGTATGGCAGCTTAGATTCAATGCAAAGAAATGCAAAGTAATGCACCTGGGAAACAAAAACCCCAGGGAAAAGTACACAATGGTGTGGGGGGTACTAACAACAAAAATGGAGAGGGACCTTGGGTAGTCATATCAGATGAACTTAAGATAGGTAAGCAATCTGAGAAGGCAGTAAGGAGGGCTGGGGGGATGCTGGTATGCATAGGGAAAGGCATCACCAGTAGAAAACAGGAAGTTGTCATCTCTCTGTACAGACACTTGGTGAGACCCCATCTGCAGTACTGCATGCAGTTCTGGAGACCCCATCTCCACAAGGACACAGACAGGATGGAGGAAGTCCAGAGGAGTGCAACTAAAATGGTGCAGGGTCTGCACCAGAAGCCATATGAAAAGAGACTAAAAGAATTTAATATGTATAACTGTGAGGAAAGGAGGGAGATGGGGGACATGATAGAAACTTTCAAGTACCTCAAGGGAATCAACAAAGTCCATGAGGGTAGCATCTTTCAGGAAAAAAATGTACAAGAACAAGGAGGCACAATTTGAAGATAGAGGGGGGACGGCTCAGGGGCAATGTGAGGAAGTATTTTTTCATGGAGTGGGTGGTGGACGCATGGAACGGCCTTCCTGAGGAGATCGTGGGGTCAATAGCAGTGGGGGAATTCAAGAATGCATGGGACAGACATAAGGCAATTATAGTGGGGGGTAGGAGGAAGTAGACTGTTGGAAAATTAGGATCTGCAGCTTATTCAATTGGTAGGGAAATGGGCAGACTAGGTAGGCCAAGCGGTCCTTATCTGCTATTAAAGTCTATGTTCTATGTTTCTATGTTTCTATCAGTGGGGGAAGGCATGGCAGCAGGTTCACATCAGGCTGGTGTCTGGCATTTTTGCTGGGTTAAGAGTCTGCTTTTTTCTGGAGGCATGCATGGGATGGAGGAGAACAAGGCCCATGTTGTTGCCCAGTGAGAAGGACCGGAGGAGGAGTGGAGGCCAGAGTGTTGAGTTATATTTTCCTTCTTCTTTCTGTGTCCTCCAAATTAATCAATCTACTGCTCCTCATCCCCCATATCCCCTCTGCATCCTCAATATCTGAATTTTCACCACATGAGCATTCTGGATCTATTTAAGCCACATCTACCTCTGTGGTGGGTGATTGTCCTTCCCCTGCTTTATCCTGGTGTGCCAGTGGTGCCCACAACGATGCACTTCTATTTGTAGGTATATGTGCATTATTCATTTTATTGAGTGTCAACATAGCAACAGTTTTGGGGGATAGGTTCGTACATTGGTCTGTGATGATTCCCCCTGCTGCACTGGACACACATTCAGAGCTAGAACTAGAAGGTGGCCAGCTTTAATACTTGAAAGTCATACCTGCCAGAGCAGGCCATTCTTTAACATTGTTGTTCCAATACAGCAGGGTTCATCAGCAGCTCCAAGATGTTTGGGGTCTCTTATATATGCCTCAACAGATCTGGCTGCTGCCTTTAGTCTGACAGCCTCTGATAGTTCCTTCCCCTTCTCCTTTTCACATTCTGCAGTGCCAGGCTGTGCAAGAACTACCTATAGAGGATTTGATTTTGGAGGTGGTTTTCTGGTTGTTTTACTGGTAGGTGTCGAAGCTGAATCTCCACATGTTTCACTTCCATTGTTGACTGTTGTCGAGGGTGACACACTGCAGCCCTGGCAGCTGCCCCATAGGTGCACAAAGGCAGACCTCAGCAGGAGGGAAGCTGAAGCTGCACATTGCAGGCTCCTAGTGGAGGGGACCATTCTCCAGGTACCACCACAGTCTTGAAGTACCCACCATCCCACGACTTAGCAGGCTGCCCCCTGCTTATAGGGTTCTGCCTTTGTACACCTATGGGGCAGCTGCCAGGGCTGTGCCCACCTAGGGACATGTCACTTTCCATTCCTGGCAACCCCCACGACATGATGCCATCCAATCACATATATGAGTCTGCAAAGGGCACCCCGATGGGTGCCACATCACTCCTTGTCATGCCCACTGTCTTGCTGATGACCCATAGGGTACCCCCTGTGCTCTTTCTGTCCTGTCCGCCTCCTGCCATCTAGATTCCCCCCCAACCCTCATGGCACCTCCATTGTTGGAGCAGGTGGGTGGGCAGATCCCTGCAGCAATTTCCACAGGTGCACCAAATATTTCGCACTAGCCTGTGGCAACTCCAGAGTTTTTGGTTCAGGAACCCTTCCCCCTTTTATAAAATTGAGAGCAGGGTCCCTGACACACCTGGAGTTTGCCACAGCTGTAGAGTGATGCAACTTGCTTTGCTCTAAGGCTCTTTGAAAATCAAGCCCAGTATCTACAGTCTGCATCCATCATTGCACAGCATGGGTGAGTTGCATCAGTTTTCCATGTCACTTGTTGTTGCCACTACTGGCTACACCACCACCATTTCAGTAGTGGCCCTTTTTGTTTGTGCTGACAAAGTTGGCATATTGCCAAAGTGTCACCTTTTGGATCAGTAATAACAAAGTCCCACACAAGGGATTTTGAAGGATGTACTAATTTATGTGGAGCAGCAGCTGTTGTGGCCACTACAACCACATATGTTTCTATTCTGGGATATGTATCATGATATGTTATATTTTGTAACAGAGGTTGCCTACCCTTCAATTTGAAAAATTAATACATTTTTCTATCACCCCTTTGATTGTTTTCTTTTCAGGCTTCCACAGAGGAATAATGATAGTGTCATCCTCACCTTTACCTTCCATGTCCTCCTCCTCCTCCTCCTCCTTCTTCTTTCGCAGGTCCTCCTCTTCCTCAGTTTCCTGAGATGGCAGTGGAACACACAACTCTGCCACTACATCATCCCCAGACTCAAGTGCAGTACCACTAGCCACTGGGGACTCTTTTTGATATTTTTCAATACCGTGTTCACTCACTGGTCTTGATGGGGTTGAGGAAATTTCAGATAACAGATCTTGGATCTGGCTGCCACCTCCCTCAACCAAGGGAGCAGTCAAATCAAGTGCTGTAAGCATTTTTAACAGTGCCACTACCATCACACACTGCAGATGCACTGCTACCTCCTGCATCCATACCATGCCCTCCTCCGTCTTGATGATTGGCCACCATTGCTACCCTCCTTGCCTTTCCTCCCTGTCTACCCTTTCCTTTACCTCTACCACTTATTCTAATGTGGTAAAGTGTAGCAGTACTGTTGGCTTATACAATAAGAAAAATACCACAAATAGTAAAACAGATCAAATTCAAAAAAATTCAAAAAGACAAGAAAGGGTTAAAGGATTATGAAAAATAATTATCAAAAATATTAACAACTGCTTGCCAGATGCCTGGACAAACATTATTATTTTAGCAGCACTGAAACACCAAAAATAACTTTTGGATTTAATAGTAATATCATAAACTGGATTGCTAAGTGGTTAAAAAGCAAGACTAGAGTAAAAATTAAAGGACATTCATCACAGACAACCATGGTCACATCACAAGTGGGGTGCCACAGGGTTCAGTTCTGGAACCAACACTTCTCAATGTAGATTTTTTGGAAATAGGCTCTGCTATCACAAATAACTACAATGTCTTTGCTGATGACACAAAAAAGGGAGGGAGGTGGATACACCAGAGAAGCACAACATATTAAAGTCTGACTTAGAAGCACTGGGTAAACAGGCTACAGAATGGGGAGTGAGCTTTAACTTAAATGCAAAGTTATACATTTTGGTAAGACTAATCCAGGATACAAATATTATCTCCACTATCACTTACTTACAACAGTACATGAAGCAAAGGACTTGGGAGTAACAACTGCTGATAATCTGTAATCAAAACAACATTGTAATAATCTATTTAAACAGGCCAACTACCTAATAAAGTCAATAACCTGGCACTTTACTAACAAAACAAGCAATATTATATTGCCACTATATCACAGTTGCGTGACTCACTTTTTATTACTGCTCACAATTTTGGGGCAGATTGAACAAGTTTGAAAAAAATAGAAAAAATACAGAGAAGGGTAACAAAAACAATAAGCAGTCTGGAGGATGAGAGTTGCAAGGAGTAATTGTATACATTAAATTTACATTTTTTGCACAAAAGGAGAATAAGGGGGACCTTTTGCTCATGGATAAATTTTATAATGACCCTGATTTATTACATAGTATGAACTTGAAAACTAAGACTAACACCACCACAAGGGGCATAAAAAACAGTTGAAACTACTTGCTTTCAAAACCAACAGAGGTAAGCTGTATTTTATGTAGAGAGTAGTAGAAATTTGAAACAATTTGCCAGATGATATAGTTCAGAATGAATCATCAGTAAACTCTTTTAAACATAGACTAAATATTTTCATGACTGACAAAGAAATTGGAGATTACTACCACTGATGTGGAAGGACAGCATTTGTGGACCTTTGGTCTTCTGCTCTACCTATCTTTGTTGTGAAATCCTAGTGAGAGTGTTCAGAAATTGAGAGAGAAAAGATATGTCGCTGCTATACCTAAAATGGCCCTCTGAAACGCCACCTGATCCCCCCCCCCTTAACTACACTAACCCCTCACTGCTCTTGACCTCCCTCTACTCCCTCCCTCAATCTCCCTTAATCTCTTCCTCCTCCTAATCCCTCCTACCACCCCCGGCCAGCCCCACCTATGCTCTCGACAAATCCTACTCTGCTGACCTTCTCATAGAAACATAGAACACAGAACACAGAAACATAGAATTTGATGGCAGATAAGGACCTCTTGGCCCACCTAGTCTGCCCATTTCCCTACCTAACAAAGAAGCTGCAGATCCTAGTTAACCAACAGCTTTCTTCCTCCAACCCCCCCCACTAGAATTACCTTATGTCTGTCCCATGCATTCTTGATTTTACCCCCACTGTTTTTTACTCTACAGCCTCCTCAGGAAGGCTGTTCCATGCATCTACTACCCTCTCTGTGGAGAAATACTTCCTCACATTACCTCTGAGTCGTCCTCCCTCTGTCTTCAAATTGTGTCCCCTTGTTCTTGCACATCTCTTTTTCTGAAAGATGCTACCCTCTTGGACTTTGTTGATTCCCTTGAGGTATTTGAAAGTTTCTATCATGTCCCCCTCTCCCTCCTTTCCTTGAGGCTATACATTTTAAGCTCCTTTAGTCTTTCTTCATATGTCTTCCGGTGCAGACCCTGCACCATTTTTGTTGCCCTCCTCTGGACAGCCTCCACCCTGTCTATGTCTTTGCGGAGATGGGGTCTGCAGAACTGTACACAGTACTCCAGATGTGGTCTTACCAACTGTCTGTACAGAGGGCCAACAACTTCTTGTTTTGTACTGGTGATGCATCTCCCTATGCATCCCAGTATCCCCCCAAGCCCTCCTCACTGCCTTCTCACATTGCTGGCCCACCTTTAGGTCATCTAATATGACTACCCCCAGGTCCCTTTCCATTTTTGTTGTTGTCAGTATCTCACCCCCTATTGTGTACTCTTCCCCTGGGTTTTTGTATACCAGGTGCATTACTTTGCATTTCTTTGCATTGAATCTAAGCCGCTGTACACTTGACCATTCCTCCAACTTTGCCAAGTCCCTTTTCATCCTTTCCACCCCGCCTCGCGTATCAACCCTGTTGCAGATCTTTGTGTCAGCTGCAAAGAGACATACTTTCCCTTCCAGTCCCTCTGCAATGTCACTTATAAAGACATGAAAAAGGACCAGCCCCAGTACTGAACCCTGCGGTAGCCCACTAGTAACCCTCCTTTCTTCACTGTGGACTCCATTTACTATTACCCACTGTGTCCTGTTGTCCAGCTAGTGTTTTACCCAGGCTACCACCCTGGGACTCACTCCCAGGCTGGCTAATTTGTTTATTAATCTTTTGTGCGGGACTGTGTCAGATGCCTTGCTCAAGTCTAGGTAGGCCATGTCCACAGCCCCTCCCAGGTCTACTACTTTGGTCACCCAGTCAAAGAAATCAATTAGATTTGTCTGACATGACCTTCCTTCTGTGAATCTATGCTGCCTTGGGTCCTGTGCCCCACTGGCCTCTAGGTACTCAACAATTCTTTCCTTCAGAAGTGATTCTATCATTTTCCCTACCCCTGAGGTCAAACTGACAGGTCTGCAGTTTCTTGCCTCTGTCTTGCTCCCACTTTTGTGAAGAGGAATCGCATCCGCCCTACTCCAGTCCTCAGGTACCACACCATCCTCCCAAGATTTATTAAAAAGGGTAGTCAGTGGTGTTACTAGTTCTTCCCTTAGTTCTTTTAGAATTCTGGGATGAATCCCATCAGGCCCCATTGCTTTATCCACCTTCTGTTTTAAGCGTTCTTTCAGAACCCTTTCTTCTGTGAAAGTACTAATATCAACCCCCCATCCAGAGTGCTTCTATTGACTGGATTAGGTATCTCCCCCTGCTTTTCCATTGTTAATACTGAGTAGAAGTATTCATTGAGTATCCCTGCTTTTTCACTGTCGCTGTATGCCCAACCACCTTCCTCTTTATTCAGCCTCAGTATCCCTGCCTTAGTCTTTCTTTGCTCCCTAATGTACCTATAAAAGGTTTTATCCTCCTTCTTAACTGAGTTGGCTATCTTTTCCTCAGTTTGGGCCTTTGCTATTCTCCTGTGTCTTACCCCTGATAAAGCCTCTGGCTGCACACCAGTCCACTGATTACAGAAATTTCCTCCCAACCCATCTGCCTTTCAGCACTTACACAATGACTTTTAACAGCACTAATAGAGAACTGGTCAAATGTACACTGAAACATAAATCTGCTCGACTGGAGCTCCTCTCACTTTTATTCATGTTTCTTGATTTTGATTTTAATCCTCTGTGTTAACATAAACTGTAATAAAATCTGAAACAACTGTGTGATTCTGCCTGTATTGTTAAGCCCTGTATTGTATGTTACTGTTCTGTATTTTTTTCTGACATGGAACCTTTGGAAAAGAGTCCCAGACTCAAAGATATTAATCTGAAACTGAAATACAAAAAAATGATCGGACTTGAGAGAAAAATTGGAAATGAGATTTTCAGGACTTGAGAAAAATGAATTGCCTGAAAGTGACTGTGAAAACTGAAAGTGTACTTAAAATTTCTGAACCTAAAGCTGTTGCTTGCAGCAGACAAAAGCTTGCCCATCACCCAACACAAAGCACTAGTCCAGCGCAACAGCACCACACAGAAAGAACAAGCATTTGTCAATGCCGAATTTTGCTTGCTGGCATTAGTAGTGGAAGTGCAGGAGTTAGACAGATGCAGTATAGGAATGGCAGTGAAGTATTGAACTAACACCAACTCCACCCCCACCCTGCATAGATGGACAGGCATTGGGATGTGCCTTTGGGTTGTCGCCCATGACGGTGATGACATTTCACCTCACCCTACCCTGGAGACACTGAAAAGTGTCAAGGTGTGCCTTGGAGTGTTTGGGCTTTACATTCACCTCATTCCATAAGGAAATACACTGAAATGGGTGCAGTATAGGAGAATGGGGTGAACTCTGAGGACAGGGGTTCAAAGCACACCTTGATGCCTGTCACTGTCTGCAGGGTGGGGGTGGGGGTGGAATGGCATGAGCATTACTGTCGACAATCCCAAGTCACACACCTGATACCAGTCAGTCCCTACAGAGTAGGGCATTATGGTCAAAAACCCTAATGCCCTGGGTGTTTCTTGGTAATTTTACTCCAATTTTTCAACATGGGCTTTTTGTGACCCCTTCCGCATGAACAGTGACCCTATCAGTTAGTTAGCGAAAGTGATTTTACTGGCGACTCGCCATTTAGAATACAGGTGCAAAAACACATTTCGAACAGGATGTGAAAAATGACAGCTGTACTGTTCATGAGGAGGTGTAAAAAATGGCAATGTTGAAAACTTGGAGTGAAAATATAAAAAAACTAGTGAAGTCACGGTGTGCATAGAAATTGTGCAATGCACACCCATAATGTAACTAGTTTGGGGCTTTTTTACAGCAGATTTTCAACATAGGCATTTTGGGACCTCCGCTCATGAACAGTGTCACTGTGATTTTCTTAATCTGTCCCAAACACTGATTTTCCCACAGCGACCATGCTATTCTGCACCGGAAGTGTGAAAACACATTTCGGCCAGGGTGTGGAAAATGACAGCTGTATTGTTCATAAGGAGGTGTGGAAAAATGACAATGTTGAAAATCTGGATGGAAAATATTAGAAAATCATGAACTTATGAGGGTGCGTGGAAACTGCACAATGCATGCTCGTAACACAGTCATTTCTTGTACTTTTGTCACCAAATTTTCAACATAGCCATTTTAAGATCTCTGCTCATAAACAGTGTCACTGTAATTTTCTTAATCTGTCCCAAACATTGATTTTCCACACCGACCGCGCCATTGTGTGCTACATGAGCGAAAACACATTTTGGGTGAGATGTGAAAAATGACAGCTGTATTGTTCATAAGGCGGTGTGGTAAAATGGCAATGTTGGAAATCTGGAGTGAAAATAGTAAAAATTCTGGAAGTTATGAGCATGCATAGGAATTATGCAATGCATGCTCGTAAAACAGTCATTTTTGTGAATTTTTTTCACCAAATTTTCAACATAGGGTTTTGGGGGTCTACCGCATCAAGTGTGACACTCATTTCGTTACTCGGTCCTGAAAGGTGGTTCTATGCAGCAACCGCAAAATCACCTTTCGGGACTGAATCACAAAATGACAGTGACTGAGTTCATGAGGTGGGGTCCCAAGAACCCCATGTTGAAAATTTGGTGAAAACATTCCCAAAAATGGCAGAGATATGCGCCATACTTGAAAAAAAAACATTTATGCCATTATACAGCTTAGCAGCATTTCTTCAGTTCGCAGTCGGCTTTGAAGAGTGCAGACGTGTTCTTGGTCCACCAAATATCATTGCGTCGGCCTCCGGAGGTAAGTATGGGGTGAGGGGGGTGTGGTGAGGGGTACACACAGGGGTGGGTATGGGTTGGGGAAGGGGCAAGAGAGTCAACAAAGGGACTGTTTTCTTTTGTTATAGGTGTTTTTTAAAGATGGCGTGGGGACTTTTTGCCACGCTGGGGTGGGCTCCCAGCGTGACACCTGGAAGTTTGTTTGGGGGGCAGTGGAGCTTGCAGGATTGGGCACCCGTGAACCCTGAACATTTGCCATGCTGGGTGGGCTCTGGCGTGGCACCTGGAAGATTTGTTTGGGGGCAGTGGAGCCAACAGGTGATTGGGCACACCGTGGGCCACAGACATTTGCCACACTGGGATGAGATCCCGGCATGGCACCTGGAAATTTGTTTGGGGGGGCAGTGGAGCCGACGGGGGATTGGGCACCCCTGTCGGCCATACAGTGTGCGAGGGTGGAGGGGAGCACATGAGTTACCTGGGTGTTTGTTTTGGGGGGGGACACTGGATCCGAGGGGATCATGCTGTTCCATTGGAAATGAACTGTCTATGACAGTTCAGATGCAGTGCTGACGTGTAGGTAATTTGCATACTGCTGATGGCAGTATGCAAATTGCATACATGTTACCACCACTGATTGTAGTGGTGGTTTTCTCTGAACTGTATGCCACTGCATCTGAACAGCTGTCATAGACAGCTCGGACATTCATTGGTGCGGTGCAGCCGCACCTGCAAAGTGGAGCAGGGCATTGGAAGTGGGGGTGGCACACCTACCAAAACTCACATGGTGGTACTATGTTTCTTGCACATGCATGCAAGCAAACATAAAAATGAAAAAAAAAAAAGCTATAGGCAAAAATTTTCAAAAGTGAAACACCATGTGGAATGTTTTTGTAAAAGAAAAAACATTTGTTTTATGCAATGAACAGCAGCACAAATAGAGTCAAAACTGGGCTCTAAGAACAGTGCAGATTTTATCTCCTAAATACACTTCCTAGAACTACACACAGCACAGCTCTTCTGGTCTGTTTCCTGCCACAGTGTTAACATGTGATCTGCAGGTCACATGGTGCAGCAACAGCACTGAATGACTGAGCCATTTTGTGAAGTCCCAGTGAACTTTGCCAGCAAAGCTGTAAACTTCCAACTTTGTGAAGTTGGCAATACCTCATTCATGAAGTTGTGGGACTTCACAAAGTTACTGCAAATCAAAGTATTCCAAATTTTGCACACCTCTAAAGGGGAGTATCACAGAAGATGAACACAAATTCATGTGTTAGCCTACCGGGTCAATATCACACACGTAAGACAGTGCGGTATTAACCACGCTGTATAGTGAGCACCTGGGATTACAGTGACAGGGGCAGAACAGCAGTAGAGGAATACTGCTACCCCTGTTGCTGCATACAGTTCAGGAGGCTAGACAAGTTGCCATGTGATGGGTGCCTGGTCAAACCACTCCCATGGAGGAGCAACTAGAGTACCACCACACGGTGAAGTCGGGAGACCTGGGACCATGGTTTGGTTCCCCTCTCCCCGGCTACATCTTTTTGCCACATTTTTTTAAAAACAAAGTACCCCCCTCCCATGATTCTACCCATCCCCAAGGTCCACCCGGAGTTAGTTATTTAAGTTCTGGGGCTATGGGAAAGCCCTAAAAAACACATGAACCCATTGTGATCAATGGAGTGCGGTGGATACAGGTCGATGTTTTTGTCCAACGCTGTTTCACTGTGGCATTTTTAGCAGCGCTGTTTTGCCATGTGTGGTTATGACCTGTGCCTTTGGTAGGAACCTCCCAGAAACCCCAGGGTTCTGTACCTTTGCCTAAAATCTGTAAAGACATTAATAGGCCCCTGGTAGGCCTATTATGTCTGGCACAGGCTCCTTGACTGAGAATTTGGGAAAATTTGAGGACTTCTCTTTACAAAAATGTCAACAGGGATTGGACTTGCACCTCAGAGATACTGCAAGTGTCCTTACGAAATTTGCAATTATGGAATGGAAAGAAAGCTATGTTTGGTTAGGGACTGACACTGAATCCTTGTACACACCTCTCAGACACCAGCAAGGTATTCATGCCTGTAGATTTTTCCTTCAAAACTATACAGACAGGAGGCTCTATTCTCAAAGCTTGGCACAAGGTGTACACAAACCCTGCAATGCCAGCACAGTTGCCCCAAACACTTTGATGCACGATGCACCAGATTCTTGTAGGTTGCAAGCTTTTGCAACACTGCACCCTCTTTATGGTGGCTTGCCCCAAGTACCTGACACAAGCCCCGTAAAAAGGCCAGCAATAGTAGACCATCAAAAGCTGGTCTAACTCGCCATGTTAGACGCTGAAACTTAGGGGTTGAGAATCCATCGTAGCCATGGATTACTACAAGCCCCCTACGCTGTGCATTGAGTGCACCGGGACCTTGCAGCAATCTAAACCTTTTGAGAATAGAGCCCAGACATCTATGCCCAAGGCCCCTAGAATTCTGCAGGAGCAGAATTTTGCATAGAACTTACAACCTTCCATTGAACTTCTGCAGTGCCGCAGAATTCACTGTTCTTGGTGATTCTTTATTAATATTTCCATTTATCCATAGAACCCGGTTCCTTTTCCCTCTTTTTATATCCAAAGACCCTCTATGATCAGAATGTGATGTTATCAATGCTATAACATCATACATTAGCTAAGGAAATGGCTGCATTCTGCCACAGAAATTAATAATCACCTATCTATCACAGCTCCCACTGCCAGAGGAAGTGGCACAGCACGTCAGGCATGGTGATATTTGTTCAACCTGCACTACAGCCTAATACAGTTTTCAGTCTTACGTTATTACACTAGAGCCAATGTAAACAAAACCTTGACAATAGCATAGACCTGTTAAGTCCATACCTTACTTTGTACAAACTTATTTTTGCCTTTGAGGTATAGAGATGCCATCTGAAATGAATAACTGGTAAAATCAATTAACTTGTCATTTTTAAGAAAAATAAAGTAATTATGCCCAGAAAACTGGAATATAATAATATGTAGACCTGTTGAAAGAATAGACCTGTTAAATAAATAATTGCACTATACACATTTTTGCCAGGGTTATTGATCACATATTGTCATTGGTTGATAGAATGTTATGGAGAAATGTCATGTGCAGGGCCAGATGGTAACATGTTGTGCTCCTGTGCCAGCAACTCAGGTTCAGAGATGAGTTCTGGGAGCTGGCTTGGCAGCACAAGGATTGGGATAACACAGCACTGCTCTGAGCTTGGGAAGGTATGGCGCAGTGTTCTGTCACACGGGTGACACATTGTGATGGTCTGGAGAGCTTTATCTCACAACGGGTTCACATGCATGTCATGGCCTGATGTTGTTACGTAGTGTGTCAGGGGAAGCAGGTTGGCATTAAAAATGAGTTTAGCATTATCTCCTCTACTCTGTTTATTCCATTTCCAAAGGAACCTGCATGAATGAGGATACAATTTCATGGAAATTTAAAAAACTAAATATATACATATATGCCTACACACATACAGTATCTCTCTCACTATATATATATACACATACACACACACACACACATATACACACACACATGTGTATGTATGTTACAGATTGCCTATAAATATATAAGTGATACACAGTGGGGACCTCATGAATGGTATAGATAGCATGAGTATAGAAATACCTTATTTATCACATAAGGTCCCCTCTGCATATTTCATTTATGCAATAGGCTAGGACCTTAAGGGACAGATACTTTTTTTGCCATTTTAGGCATAATATTATTTCTATAAGTCTGTCATTTTTATGTTGCTTGCATGCATGTGCAAGAAACATAGTACCATCATCGGAGATTTCGGAGGTGTGTCACTTCCTCCTCCAATTCAGGCAGTGTGCTGGCAGGCGCGGCCACTGTAAGCCAATGCATTTTGGAGCTGTCTATGACACATTCCAAAATGCAGTGGCATACAGTTGAAAAGGAGGTACACTTCAGTGAGCAGAGATAAAGCCCACTGGCATAGCTCCCCCCACACGCAGGTGTCGCCCCGCACCTACTGCATAGCCGACGGGGTGCCCAATCCCGCCGGCTGAGCTATGTCGCCCCAGTTGTAGGTGCCACGCTGAGGCCACCCCAAGCGTGGCAGTGTGAAATCACTGGCCGATAGGGGTGCCCAATCCCCATCGTCTGAACGCCCCCCAAAATCCTTGTGCCATGCTGAAAGCCCACCCAAGTGTGGCAAACCGTCCCGACATCTTTTTTTGTTTTAACCTGAAAACAAAAGCGGTCCCATAAGCGTCCCCGACCCCCTCCACAACCCGCACCCACCCACTGCGCTCTCAGCCTCCCCGCCCCCCCACCCCATACTTACCTCCGGACTCCGGTAGCGGCGATCTTCAGCGGACCGGGAACACGTCTGCACTCTTCAAAGCCGACCGCGAACTGAGAAATGCGGTAAGCTGTATAATGGGTTACATAGGGGCTTTCAACTTGTTGCATATCTCAGCCATTTTGGGAATTTTGCACCAAATTTTCAACATGGGTTTTGGAGACTTCTTCATGAATGATGTCACTGTCATGTCGTTAATCGGGCCGAAGGGTGATTTCGGCGCAGTGACTGTGCAGTGACCGCGAAATCACCCTTCAGGCCTGAATACCACCATGACAGTGACATCATTCATGAGAAGGGGTCCCAAAACCCCATGTTAAAATTTGTGCAAAAATTCCAAAAATGACTGTTTTACAAGCTATATGTTGCGCAGTTCCTACGCAGGCTCGTAAGTTCGCAAAATTTCAATATTTTCACTCCAGATTTTCAACATTGCCATTTTACCACACCTTCTTATGAGTAGTATAGCTGTCATTTTTCACATCTCACCCAAAATGTGTTTCCACCCAGGGAGCGCAGAATGCCGCAGTCGGTGTGAGAAATCAATGTACAGGACAAATTAAGAAAATCACAGTGACATTGTTCATGAACAGGGGTCTTAAAATGGCTATGTTGAAAATTTGGTGAAAAAATTCCTAAAAATGACTGTTTTACGAGCGTGTGTTGCGCAGTTCCTACGCAAGCTCATAAGTTTGCAAATTTTCAATATTTTCACTCCAGATTTTCAACATTGCCATTTTACCACACCTCCTTATGAGCAGTATAGCTGTCATTTTTCACATCCTGCCCAAAAGGTGTTTCCACCCATGTAGCGCACAATGGCGCAGTCAGTGTGCAAACTCAATATATGGGACACATTAACAAAATCACAGTGACACTGTTCATGAGCAGAGGTCTTAAAATGGCTATGTTGAAAATTTGGTGAAAAAATTCCTAAAAATGACTGTTTTACGAGCGTGCATTGCGCAGTTCCTACGCACGCTCGTAAGTTCACAAATTTTCAATATTTGCACTCCAATGACTTCCAAATACCTAAACAGCACATAGAAGCAAGCAACATTCGGTATTGACAAATGCTTGTTTGAAGTAGTGTTACTGTGCTTTCCCCATCCTGATTGCTATAATCATTGCCATGGAAGTGAAGTCAGGATGACAAGCTGACACTGTGATGTGGTAGTTCGTTAGTGCTGCAGAACTTCTGCAGAAATTACAAACCACCACTGTAGAAGTTCTGTGGCAAATGGTAATCTTGCCACAGAACTTGGGCTGAATGAGCTGCAGAAAATTAGGGGTCTTGTCTATGCCTGTGGATCTTATACTCCAACCCCCAGTATATACTTACACACAATGTGTCTGAATATGAAAATAGGTTATTTTTACAAACATGCAGCATAGGTATGAGGGCCTTTATGGCCTCAAGCTGTGCTAATCTGCTCTTAAACTGACTGATCAATTGACTTTTCCTTGCTTTGCATCCCCAGATGTAGAACAACCAAAGGGAAATCAGGCTTCTTGCACATAGGCCCCTCCTACTGAAACTCGTTGCCCCTAGATGTATGCCTTGCCCCTAATCATGCCACCTTTAAGAAGAGGGACCGCTCCCTCTTCACTGCGTGCTCTCATTGTACCTGCTTCAACCCTCCATAGATCTTTACTCCCCCTGTCCTGACTGCCCTGTTATCTATGCACCCTGACACCTTCAGCCTCCCTTACCTCTCTCCCTGCATCCTGCGATTAATATCCTCTCAGGTTTAGCTGTATGTAACTTTACCCTGTTGTTATATTTGTTTTCTTGCATGTATCAAATATTGTGATATTATTAGGTCAGTCTTCATATGAGCACTTATCTCCATTTGTATAATTTATATCTTTACGTGCCTTGTACCAATATTTGTCTAAATCTTGTCTCACTCTCTCGGTGTGATGTATTGCATATCTACTGACACTGTATGCTATGTAATTGTATCTCTCTGTGTTGTTAACCTCCCGGATCGTGCCTGAAAATGGTCACTTTTGTGTCTAGTGCACTTACCCAGTTATCAAAAAATAAATGAATAAAAAATAAATAAATAAATAAAACTGGTGCGAACTGTTTAATTTACTCAACAAAGACACTAACCTATTCCACAACAAAATCAAACAGTGATTTAGATTTACTGTATTGACAATGTCATACTGTATGTGTGTGGGACAGGGAAACATCAGCTATACCAAAATTCATAGAATGATTACACAGGAATGATCTCAACCTCCCATTCACTTATACGACCAGTAAATAACTGTTAATCTTTTTAGATCTGACTCTTTCAGGTAAAAACAGTGAAGTAGCCCAAAGTTTTTGGGAAGCCCACAGCCACAAACTCAGTACTGAGAGCTGGCAGTGCTCACCCACCAGCACTCAAAGGATCTATTCCTTAGAGTCAGTTTGTGAGACTATATAGGAACTGCAGCTCACAAACTGAATCTGACATACAGGCCATTCAATTTGGAGACAGGTTCAAGTCTAGGGGCTCTGACTGGGCCTTGCTGAAGTGTTCAAAGGAGGCAGCCAAACAACTGGATAGACAGTCTTTGTTAAAAGACAAACAGGCACCAGGTAGCAAAAAAATGGACTATGGCTTTGTGACATTTGTCACAGAATTTAATAACTGGGTTTGGAGGATAGGGAATATCATATATAAAAATTGTCCTCATGAGGACACTGAAGTTGGCATTGCAGTTGGCAACAGGCCTAGAGTCACATTTAGCCGGGCCAATAACCTCTGAGACAGACTAGTCCATAGCAGGTTAGAAGCAGAAACCACTCAGGATAGTGGGTGTAGCTGACTACCTTTAAGACCAAAAGTTTTTTTTCATGCTCCCAATGCAGTGTGCGTAAGTATGACTAGACAGGCAACACCTTCAGACATCCCATTGAAAGCAGCATAAATGTTACAGTCAGAGAGTGTCTCACTTGTGACACTCCTTTTGTTATCCATGCCATGTGGTGTACATGTGACATGGTATTTGTGGGTCGCACTACACAACCTTTGAAAATTAGAATTCAGGCACACAAGAGTACTGTTATTAATCATAAACAAGACACTCCAGATGGGTTACATTTTTTTTTTGGAAAACACTCATCCAACCCTGAGTAGCTGAGGTTTGCAGGATTTGAAAATATACCACGAACCCAGGAATGAAGATGATCAAGTGAATGCGTTGTTGAGGCAGGAAGGCTTCAGGATTTTTGAACTGAAATGTACTAAACCCAATGGATTGAATGACCAATGTGACCTTACGCCCTTCTTATGATTCCCAGTATTAACTTCCCTGTTAGTTTTGCGCTTCTTATGATTTCACTGTACTTTGTTACTGAGTTTGGCAGCATTGAAGTCTTGATATATTTGCCTGTTAAATTTGATTCTCTACAACCTTTTTTCCTTGTGCCATTGCTAACTGTTTGTAATTATGTGTCTCTCTCTCTTCTTGGTATGCTCTCTCTCTTTGTCCCTGATGGAGAAAGTCCCACTGCTGATATCCTACCCTTATCTTGTACCTCTTCTCCCATCCCCACCCACCCACCCATCTCAGCTTTGTGATGATCCTCTGTTCATCTATGCACTTGCAAGCTAGCAATCTGGAGCTGGGAGATTGCAAGGACTACCCTAGAAACAGAGAAACATAGAATGTGATGGCAGATAAGGACTGCCTGACCCACCTAATCTGCTCATTTTCCTACCTCGCTAAAACTGCAGATCCTAATTGACCTGCAGCTTACCTTTACTTTCCTACCTCTAGGGATGCATTCTGTCTATCCCATGCATTCTTGAACTCACCCACTGTTTTTGCCCTCACAACCTCCATGGGGAGGCTGTTCCATGCATCCACCACTGTGAAAAAATACTTCTTCACGTTACCCCTGAGTCCCCCATCCTCATATTGTGATCTTTTGTTCTTGCACATCTCTTCTTTTGGAAGATGCTACCCTCCTGTACCTTGTTTATCCCCTTGAGGTATTTGAATGTCTCAGTCACATCCCTCCCCCCTCCTTTCCTTCAAAGTATGCATATTGTGGTAAATTTTACCTCATGTTTGACTGTTTCAAGTCAGCATGTTACTCTGCCTATTGTATCTAGCTGGATTAGTATACTGTTTGTAATTTATCCATTTGTATGTAGTGTCTTTTACTCTGTTGTAACTCATGCACTGTTTGACATGGAGCCTTTGTAAAGGAGTTTCTGACTCAAAGGTCTGTAATTCCAGTATTTCAAATAAATAAATAAATAAAACATAGTGAGGTCTTTCCGTCTTTCCTTACATAACTTATGGTGCATTCCCATCACCATTTTCATTGCCCTTCTCTGGATTGTCTCCATTCAGTCTATGTCCTTCTGTAGATGTGGCCTTCAGAACTGAACACAGTATTCCAGATGTGGCCTTACCAACTCTCTGTACAGTGGCATCACCACCTCCTGTTTTCTGCTGGTGATGCCTCTCCCTATGCACCACGCATCACTCTGGCCCTCCCCACCACCTTTTCACACTACTTGGCTACTTTTAGGTCATCCATTATGGTACCCCCAGGTCCCTTTCTAGTTTTTTTGTCGTATCTCCCCCCCCCCATTGTGTATTCCTTTCAAGGATTCCTGTGCTCCAAGTGCATGGCTTTGCACTTCTTTGCATTGAATTTAAGCTGCCACACTTTTGACCATTCCTCCAACTTGCCTAGGTCTCTTCTCATTCTTTCCACCTCATCTGGAGTGTTTAAGCTATTGTAGATATTGGTGTCATATGCCAAGAAGCTTCCCTCTTCCCTTCCAGCCCCTCTGCAATGTCACTAAATGAGACATTGAAGAGGACAGGCCCTAGCACTGAGCCTTGTGGCACCCCACTGGTCACTCCTTCTCCCAGGATTGAACTCCATTAACCATCACCCTCTGTGTCCTATTGCTCAGCCAATATCTAGCTCAATTTACCACCTTAGGTCCCACCCCCCCCCATACTGCCCAACTTGTTTCCTAACCGCCTGAGCGGGATGGTGTAGAATGCCTTGCTAAAATCTAGTTAGGCTATGTCTACTATCCCTCCATGATCAACCAACCTCGTTACCCAGTCAAAGAAATCTGTAAGATTTGTTTGACAAGGTCTACCTGCTGTCAATCCATGTTGCCTCTGCTATTGTGCCCCAATAGCCTCAATATATGCCACAGTCCTTTCCTTCAGCATGGATTCCATTACTTTCCCCACCACTGGGGTCAAACTGACTGGCCTGTAAGTCCCAGCTTCCAACTTGCTCCCACTCTTGTGTAGTGGTACCACATTCGCCATCCTCCAGTCCATTGGTACCACTCCTTCCTCCAGTGATTTGTTGAATAGGGTTGTCAGTGGTGCCCCTAGTATCTCTCTGAGCTCTTCCAGTATTCAGGGATGCATCCCATCTGGCCTTATTGCCTTGTCCACTTTTAGTTTCGAGAGTTCCTTTAGGACTCTTTCCTCCGTGAATGGACTGGTGTCCACCTCTCCTCCATGTGTGTTTCTATCCCCTATTTTTGGTCCCTCCCCTTACCCTTCTTTTTGTAAATACTGAGCAGAAGTATTCATTTAGAATTTCTGCTTTTTCCAGGTCCCCTCCACACATCCCCCATTAAGCCTCACAATCCTTCCTTGGTGTTTTTCCTTTCCCTAAAATACCTGAAGAAGGTTTTGTCACCTTCCTTTACTGAATGAGTTATTCTTTCTTCAGTTTGAACCTTTGTGCTCCTGACTGCCTTCCCCACGTACTTCTGTTTTGCCTGATACAGTTCACTGTCTCCCTCCTTCTGCTTTTCTTTGTACTTTCTGAATACCCATTCCCCCCCCCCAACCTTCCCTGCCACTTCTTTTGAAAACCATAGTGTTTTTTTTCTTTCTTTTTGTTTTGTTTACTTGCTTTACACGGAGGCTTGTTGCCTCTGCTATGGCTCATTTAATTTTTTCCCACTGTTCCTCTACCCCCCTCCCCCTTTGCCAGGATTTTCTTGAGGCGTTCCCCCATTTTAGCAAAGTCAGCCCTCTTTTTTTTTATCATAGAATAGTTTTATTGGTGAAATTTTTTCTCACTTTTTTCTCTCCTCCACATACAGATAGAGTATCACAACCATACATAGTCATAAGTAAGAAAGTAACATGTTGCATATGCTGTTTTATTCCATCAAGCCCTATTACATTCTCATGCAAATAATTGGATGTAATTACCAAAACCAAGCTGCGAAGTATTCACAAATAGTATTATCTAACTATATCTCAGTGCGACATAACAGCCCAGTATACTAGAGTGGTAAACCATTGTCTTCGACAGTTAAAGACTAGTAGAAATTAGCCCAAAGATGCATTGTAATAATATATTGCATATTCAATACAAGGAGTTATCCCTCACATTCGAAAGTTTACAAAGAGAAGATTGAAGATAAGCTTCCCATCTGGCAGTATAGTGGTCCATACGACCAAGGTGAGTGCAGGAAAGGCATTCTAATGAGTCTAATCTGGCCAGTGCCTCGTGCCACTGTGAACGGGATGGGACGGGGCAATTTTACGCCAAGCCATAAGTATGAGTCATTTAGCCTCCATGAGTGCCAGTACAACCCACTGCTTCTGTGGTCGAGTTAAGTTGGCCAGAGAGGTGGTATCACCCAGAAGGAGTTTGGGATTGGAAAGATTAACCCTACGGCCCAGCACTGTAGAACAGTCCTGAGATACCGATGCCCAGAATTGTGAAAGCAGGGGGCACATCCATAAGATATGAAGTAAATGTGCACCTGATTTTTGACAGCGCCAACAGTCGGAATTCTGTATGAGGCCATGGGTGTGTAGGGATGCGGGTGTCCGGTACCACAGCAGCAAGATCTTCATCTGCAACAGCCGACTTTTAGTGTCCATAGATGAAAAGTGACATTCACGGAGGTAGCACTTCCAAGAAGCCTCGGGTATGCGAGTGTTCAGAATAACCATCTATTTTAGCCGGCATGCATCTGAGGGATCTGTCTGGGCGTCTCGCCATGTCTTATAGAATCTGCCAATAATCCCACCAGAAGTAGGAGACTTATGTCTTTGAGTTAACCAGTCCCATTTGGGATCTGAACGTAAGTAGACCTTGTTGGCTAAAATGGCACTGCGTATCTGAAGAAATTTCCAAAGGTCATTTCTCAGAAGATGATATTTATGCCTAACTTGTTCAAATTACATTAGATCCAATGAGTCAGGGATGCAGAGATCCTGGATATATCGGATGCCCTGGGAATCCCAGGTGGGCCAGTATACAGGGATATTACCAATTGTCAGGGCCTGATTATGCCATAGAGGGGTATAAAGCCATGGTGGTGCTTGGGCCTCCCGGGGCGTATGTGCCCGAGTCTTAAGCAAGTGCCATGCCTGTTTGGTTTCTGCTATTATGGGGTGGAATATATGCCGATTGCGACTCTGAGGGTGTAATAACAAGTGCAAATTTGTATCTGCCACTTGGTCAGCTCCTAATTGGACCCACAGCGGAGGAGGTGCTAAACTGGGGACAAATCACTTGGTAGCCATAGCAGCGGTGCAGGCCAGATGATACCCCTGGAACCAGGGTGAACCCAACCCCCCTTTAGACCAATGTGCTCTCAATTTGCTCTTATTCCATCTAGGGGAATTCCCATCCCACAGATATCGGGACACCTGAGCTTCAATTGTAACAAAGAGTTTAGGCAACAGGCATATTGGGAGATTTTCAAAGATGTACATAATGCATGGCAATAATAATATATGCACCGCTACTATCTTACCAGGTAATGACAACTGCAACTTTTTCCATCTCTCTCTCTCTATCTCTGCAGATAGCTGGGATAAGAACTGCGAGATGTTAGCTGCCTCTACATCAGACCATTTAAAGGGAATGGTTATGCTGAGATACGAGAAGCCCATCATTGCCCAGAGAGGCTCGGTTCCCTGCAAGCAATTCTTAGTACAAGCTGAGTTTAGTGGGGCCAAAAGCATTTTCCTCTGATTAACAAAGAGACCTGATAATGTTGCGAAAGTCTGCAGTAATGACAGGATGTGCTGTAATGTCTGCTCTGGATGGGACAGGGTTAACAGTAAATCTTCGCGTACACTACTACCAAGTAGGATTTCCCCGCTACATCTATGCCCCTAATTTCTCTTGACGCAATGAAAGAGAGAATAAGGGGATCTAATGCTACCAGAAAAAGAAGAGGGGATAGGGGGCAGCCCTGTCAGGTACCCCTATGCAGTGGAAAGGGCCCTGAGATGGTCGTGTTGGTCAAAATCCTAGCCATCGGGGATCCATAGAGTGTTTGCACCCACTGGCAGAACACCAGACCGAAGCCATATCTTTTAAAAATTTGATGCAGATAATGCCACTCTACCGAGTCAAAGGCTTTAGTAAAGTCTACTGCTAGTGCAGCCATTGGGGTCTGTGAACAGGAAGCTATCCATTTTAGATTAAGGAGGAGCCTGGTATTGTCTGACCCTGATTTGCCCTCCATGAATCCGACCTGGCCAGGATAAATGATAGTCGGGAGCACTTCCAGCATCCTGGTGGCTAGGATCTTGGCCAAGATTTTTGTATCGACCGAGAGTAGCAATATCGGCTGGAAATTTGCACTATCTAAGGGGTCGTTAGATTTTTTCGGCAGGAGAGTAATAAGGGCTTCTCTCATAGACGGGAGCAAGATGCCTTTTGAATGCGCCTCTTGCAGGGCCAGCAGTAATGGTGGAGATATGTCCTGCGCTAGTGCTTGATATAGCTCAACTGTCATGCCATCTGGCCTGGGGGCCTTCCCTTTGGCCATTTGAGACAAAGCTCGTTGTATCTAATTTGGGGCCAAGGGGGCATCCAGTGCAGAGGCCTGACTTGGGGAGAGGCCCGGTACATCAAACTGTTGACAAAATTTGTCCAGTTCCTGTTCAACTGCTGATGGGGAAAGATTGGACTGTGACTTATATAGTACCTGGTAGACGGTCTTCATTGTATCATTGATGTCTTGGGGGGTATGCACAATCTTGCCAAAAGCATTGTGGAGGCAGGGATGCGTGTTGCAGTCTGCTGCTTCCGAAGGCAGAAAGCTAGCAGTCTGCCACATTTTTCACCTCCATCCCAATATGCATGTTTTGATCGCAGTAAGATCCATTCAGACTTTTGGTTTAACATATTATTAATTTGGTACTTGAGGCCCACAATGCACCAGGCAAGGGAGTCATCCCTCTGTAAGACATGAGAAGCTTTAAAACGGGCCTCCAGACTTTTCAATTCTCATTGCCATTTGGCTAATTTGGCTTTACACCTTTTATTTTTGGCGGCCGAGAAGGCAATAATACGGCCTCTGAGGACCGCTTTAAATGCTTCCCAGACCGTGCTCTCATTGACCCCCCAGTTTGCATTGATAGCAAAATACTCCTTGGTAGTTTGGGAGATTGTTTCAAGAAACTCCGGGTCCTTCAATAACAGGGATTACACCGCCACCTAGTGCCTTTCCTAGACTGACCTCCTATTGTATAGGCTGTCATCATAGGAGCATGGTCGGATATCAGAATATTCCCAATTGATGTCCTGAGTACATTTTGGGTGGCTGTTGAATTGGCCAGGAGAAGGTCAATTCAACTATACGTGGAACGTACCTGAGAGTAAAAGGTATAATCCCGCCCAGTGGGATTATCCCTATGCCAAAGGTCTATTAAGACCCACTCCTCTTGCAACTCATGAAGAGCCAAACTGGCCTTCGACCTAGCCTGAGGGGTGGGCCTCGACTTGTCCAGGAATATATCCGGCACCATATAATAGTCTCCACCCACTATTAAGGGGATGTTTCCATCCGTCCCTGAAATCATTGAAATAGCCTGGCTGAATGAGGGAAAAAATTCTATGTGATCAGTGTTAGGGGCATACAGGTTACAAATTATCAATTTCTCCCCAGCGGAAGATAGTTTGGCAACGACCCACCTACCTTGTGGGTCATCTTTGGATTCCTCCAGAGTCCAACTCGATGAACGCTGGATAAGGATGGCCACTTCTTGGAAGTAGCTGAGCTGGCACAGACAGTGCCCACCCACAAATTTTTTAACCATGGAACCTCCCTCTTTAGAAGGTGGGTTTCTTGGAGCAAGGCAATATCTGTATGTAATGAACGAAGGTGTTGAAGCACCTTTGTCCACTTAATGGGATGATTCATTCCCTTAACATTCCAGGATATCACCACGGTGGGGGAACTGGCATGATTAGACGTAGCTGCAGTGTGGTACATGGACATTATAGTAATAAAAGGGGTATACTTACTAAGATTGCACTACTTGCACCAGAAATATGACTCACCACCCAGGCCGTCTTGAGGATCTCCACTTTGACCTTGACTGCCAGATGAGAAGGGAGGGAAGCACTAGAATTGAGGTAGAAACACTCCTTGTTGGAAAGGCTACAGTAGAACAAACACACAACAGAGATTAAGCCCAGCACAGAACAGTGTAAGCTGTACCAGTCAGTTAATAGTAGAAATGAAAATATATCACAACTAACTGTAAGTTCGCCCTTCTAACCAAATCTATCCAGTAGTAGTATAACACTGTGCAACAATGCTATTGGATCGAGGCTACCAGTGAAAGAGGCTGATCTAACCCTTAGCCTCAGCTTCACCAACACTGAGATCCAAAAATTGGGAGGGATTGGAACCACATGGATTCAAGTCCTCTGTAGTTCTAGCATCCTTGAGGTCAGGCATCCGACCCACGGGGAGAAAAGGGAGCAGGATAACAAACAAGAGGGGAGGGAGGAGGGGGCCCACAAGGGGCTCCAGGAATGACGGGGTTCAGGGATGAGAGAAGAGGCAGCGACCTTGCCTACAATTTAGAGGTCCCAACCAAACCAGCGTTCATACCCCAAAGTAAAAAAACTACCCTATACTGCCCCTTGTCTGCTGGCATGAATGCCACAGCTAGTGAAAACTTTAACCAGCACCATCCTAGGATGAGCATGCCAAAATGTGGGAGTGACAGCTATGGCTATCTGAGTCGGAGTAGCATTGACTAATGAGAAAACCGCCACCCAGTTATTTTCCTGGGTATAGACGCATGGAGGGGACTGACTAAGCCCATCAGCTAGCCTGAAAATGGTAGCCACCATATAGAGTTAAACCCAAACTCAGAGCAACCTCATCCAGGAACATTGTCCACATGATCCTCCCTTGATACAGGAGCAGGCTCACTCTCGCCAGGATCCCTAATCACCGCAGCAGCAGCATATGAAATCAGGCCTGGTCTAACTGGGGTAGAGCTGTCCACTGCTTCAACCAGTGAGTCCTCTGAAATATCAGCCCAGTCAGCACCTGTATATGTGTTCATCTCCAGAGACTCCATGCCTGCAGAGCGAGCACTTCGAGGAGGAGATGATTTGTCTTCCCTGGACATTTTTGCTGGGGGGGCTGTCATGGATACATCCTGAGGCAGTCGGTTTCCACTTCTGGCTCTTTGACGTTGTCTGACTTGGGGCGACATCGCCCATGGGGGCAGAGAGAGGTTATCTTTTGCTGGAGAGAGCAAAGCTATGCCTTGTCACAGCCTTAAACCTTCAGGAGGGCCCTTGGCTATTGGGGGAACATTTAGAGGTGCTGGATGTCCATCTTCTAAGCTCCCCTCCAGATGTCTGCTCCTGCCCTCGACGTTCCCTTTCAACATATTAGGGTCCCAAAGCCTCCTGGAAAATGTAGTACGGAAAGGTAGATCAGGCCAAAATTTTGTCACCCATTTCTCCACCGCTGCTGGATGTTCAGCTAATATTTCTCTTCCATCTTTGGCCACCAGTAATCTGGTAAGCCCTTTAAATTTAAAATTGAAGTTGAAATTGTATAGGAACTTTTTAAGTGGGGTGAAGGCCCTTCTCTTGTTGGCAGTCTCGTGTGCAAAAGTCCCTGTAAAAGGAGATCGGGGTCCCCTGCCACCGAATTTCCTCTATATCCCGTGCAGCTCTTAATATTTTTTCCTTCATTGAATATCTAAAAAAGTAGGCAATGATGGGTCTGGGATGGTATGAGTTCCTATCTCTCCTGGTTGTTATCCTGTGAGCTCTCTCCACATCCATTTGCCCCCTCCATCTCTCTCCTAACATCACAGGCAGGGAATCATTTAAAAACTTTTCCATATTTTGTCCCTCAGACCCCTCTGGTATACCAATAATACGCAGGTTATTTCATCTGGCTCTACTTTCTTGGTCTTCTAGCCTTTCCCAAAACAACACTGTTCTTTCCTCCTGTGCTTGCAAGCGGAATAGTAGTTTAGATTGCTGCTGCTCATACTCCTCTATCTGTTGTTCAGAAACATTCATTTGGTCTTGCAGGTTTTGAACCTCTACCACTGTGTCCGAAAGAGTGACTGTGATGTCTTTAACTTTGTTCAACACTGTCTCCAGCATCCGAGTGATATATTGTAAAGACTCATTTACTGAGGGCTCTTTTGTAGGTAATTGAAGCATAGGGTCCGTCTGAGCCTTGTCACCTGGTAGAGCCATAGGAAGGTCTGGTAGGCTGGTAAAGTGAGGCAAGCTCTGGCAGCTCTGATTGTCTAGTGCAGGAGACAAAGATACCCAGATACGTTTGCCCGAGTGGGCCACTAGTTGTTACTGCGACACTGTATTGGTGGGGCCTACACAGCCTAGCACTCGTATCTCCACACGGGATCAGCGCTCACTTTCAATGTAGAGTGGCTACATTTAAAACAATTTTACGGAGTGCTGGTAGGCAGGGGGGGGGGTTGCCATATCAGTAGCAACAATTGTAGAGTGGGCAAACCCGTGAGTCATGATACCGGAGCATCATATTCGCTGAACCCAGAGTGAGCTTGAGAGCTTACGCTACCATCTTGTTGGTGGCCAAACCACGCCCCCCGCAAAGTCAGCCCTCTTGAAATCTATGACCCTTACCTTTGTGTGGCTTGGCTCTACCACTGTCTTCATCTTAAACCACACTGCATGGTGATCGCTAGACCCTAGATGGCTGCCCACTGACTTATTCTGTCACCGTTTGTGAGGACCAGGTCTAAAATTGCTCCCTCCCAGGTGGGTTCCACCACTAGCTGTCTGAGGAATGCCCCTTGCAGGACATCCAGGATGTTTCTGCTCCTCTTAGTGGCTGCAGCATAGGTGTTCCAGTTTACATATGGCATGTTCAGGTCCCCCATCAGCAATACTTCCCCTTTTTCTGCCATTTTGTGGATGGTTTCCACTAATACCCTGTCTATTTCTTCCCCCTGTGCTGGAGGTCTGTAGATAATTTCATTGCAGATGGTGGTGCCATTTTCTGTCTCTAAGATGACCCACAGTGCCTCCTATCCTTCCTGTCTTCCCCTTAACTCCGATGCTTTGATCACCTCCCTGATGTAGATAGCTACCCCTCCCCCCTTTTTGCCCTCCCTGTCTCTCCTGAAGATTGTGTACCCTGGTATATTAACATCCCAATCATGTTTACTCATGTACCATGTTTCAGTGACTTCAACAATGTCCAGGTCTTCTTCCACCATCAAGGTCGCTAAGTCTGGGATCTTGTTTCCCAGGCTATGGACATTTGTACACATGGCTTTCCATGTTTTGCTGTCTCTGCCCATACCAGATCCCTCCTTGTCCCTATACCTTCCCTCTATGCCTTCTCTGACTTTACCCTCACTTGCGGATTCTTTTATTGATTCCTCAGCCCTAGTGATCTTTTGTTTGTCTACCTTAACCTATGGGGAGGGGGGCAGTTGGTTTTGCCCTGCTTACTTCTGCTACCCCACTTGGCTAGTTTAAATGCTTACCAATTAAACATTTAAACCTCTCACTGAGGACCCTGGTCTCTCCCAGATGGATGCAGGCCATCGCTGCTGTACAAGTCCACATCCCTCCAGGTGGTCTTCCAATCGCTAATGAAGTCAAATCCCTCAGCACTGCACTAGTTTTTCAGCCATTCATTGAATTCCTTGGTGCAAAGTACCCTGGCCTCACCCATGCAGTAGACAGGCAACACTTCTGAAAAAGTTACTGTGCATGCAACCTGTCTAAGACCCCCTCCCCAACCCCGTGAACTCTCTCTGAACTGGCCTCACCTCATCCCCAGCCAGATCATTTGTCCACAGGTGAACAATGACATCTAGCTCACCCTCCAGTCTTGCTGCCCCAGCAATCTTTTGGATTTGCTTCCCATCCCTCCAGGCCATGGCACTGGGCAGGCACCTGACCTCCCTGTTTGCTGCCCACAGGATTACCCCCCCTAATAATAGAGCCCCCCACTAGGAGTTGCTTCCTTCTCCTTTGGGGTCCCATGCCATCCCCCCGGTGTTCTCCACTGTGGAGGATACCCACATCCATCTTGTCCACCACTGCGGGTGTCTCCTCTAGACAGTCCCACCCTGCCAGAACGGTGTAGGAGTTGTGGAGTGGAACCTCAGGTTGGGTGCGCCTCTGCCCCACCTCCTTCACCCTCCCTGAGCCCACCTTCATCCACCTGCCCCTCAATACTGGCATCCTATGAGGAAGCAGGTGTGGACTCGGTGGTCCCTGGGTGGTGGTGTAGGCCTCCCAAACCCTAGCCAACTTGGCCCGGAGATGAGCAATCCCAAAGAGGTACCTACAGATGGGGCAGCCCCACACACTCTCCAGAACATCTCCCTGAAGACTGCCATCCCACAGCCACTGCATTGCACCACCCCATCATGTCTGCTGTTTACCCTTCCCTGTATAGGATTTAGTTATTGTCAGTGAATCACCAGGAAAATAAAACTGTCAAAAAACACAAACTTTTTCAATAAGCTTTAGTCACACAATCGCTACAGTACTTTACTCAGCCTCTACCTTTAGTCACTCAGTCCCTACTCAGATTTTGGTGACAATTGCTTCTTATGCTTTTTTTTCTTACACTGCAACAACAAATAAACTTTTTGTTAGGGAAAATAAAAATATATATACTCCCCTTTCACCAAGCTTTGTTCCCCCTCTCAATCCCTTATACAGACTTATGTTCTGGTAGAAACAGTTTTATTACTTATCTTTTCCTTACCCCTGACTCCTAGTCACTTCTGGTTTGCTCCCTCACTGCCCTTCCGGTTTGTTCCTTTTGTCATGTGTTCTCTGGTTCTACTTAGTGATTGGGCAGGTGGAGGGTGGTGGGGGACGGCCAAAAAATCCTGTTTGTGTCTTTCACTTCCCCTTATACTGTGCTGCCCTTACGTGTTGCCTGATGCCGCACCCTCAACACGAAACTCTTGTTCCAACTGTGGCTCTGCTCTGCTCCTCTGACCACTTGGCTGAGTGTGTTTGCTCAGGTGAGAGCCCCTCTATTTATGTGACTCTCCTGTCTGCTGCTGGCAGTTTGAAATTCACTCCCTGAACCAACCACTTCTTCCAATTGGCTTCTGCAATCTCCCCTTTAGTATGTACTTTTACTCTCCGCTTCTTACCCGATTTCACCAGTTTGTGTCTTTCACTGCCCCATTGTACTGCACCACCCTTGCTGTGTTGCTTGATGCCACTCCCTCGACCCAAAATTCGTGTTCCCAGATGCTGCTCCCTCGACCCGAAACTCTTGCTCCAGCTGCGGCTCTGCTCCACTTCTCCGACCACTCGGCTGAGTGACCCTCTAAGACGTTTTCTATTTTGAGAGGTTTTTATCTAGTCTAGCATAGCATGTATTTCATTCAAGGATCTGGAATTATACCATTTAGTGTATGCATAAGAATTCTTCTGGCTCTTCTCCTCTAGTTTTGAATGTTGGTCTCCTTGAATAGTTTCCAGTATGCACTAGATTTGAATTGTTTAATTCAAAGACTATGCCTGTAGTTCAGTGGAGTGAGCAACCAGCCACACACCCTTCCTGAGCTATTTAAGCAATTCCTCCCATCCTCCTTCTGAAGCATTTTTTCTTTGCCAGCCAGAGGCTCTGTCCATCTCTGCCCTCTCCACTGGGGCCTGCTGGGGCTTTGGTCCCCCCCCACCTCCTCCAGTGTCTGCCTCCCTCCTTCCCTTGTGCTTTGGGCTCTGCTTGGTTTGTGCAGGACTTCTGTTCATTGTGTTTCTAATGCTTTTTGGTTAGTATTGCTTGCCTTGGGCTGCTGCACACTTCTTTGTGTTGCTTGTTTCCTGTCCTCCTGTGTCTATTTTTTTTGTTTTGCATTCTTCTTTCTTTTGGGGGCTTTCTATTTTTTCTAGCATCCTGTTGCCCTTTGTTTGTATTGTGCTAATCCTGTGCTTGTGCTATTTAGGTTCCCATTTACTCACCAGATTTCAGAAAACCCTCAGTGCAACTGCAATTGCTATCTGTATGTTTTAGCTCAGCTGCTGCTTCCCTGCTTCTGCTCTCTCTGTCCTTATCCAGCTTAATTGTTTGCACTTGGTCTGGGCTCATCATGCTCCAGCTAGCTGTCACTCTGCTGTGCTCTGTTTGCCTCAGCAGCTCTGCTCCATTCATTCAGTGTTATCTCAGACAGGCAGCTACTACCCCTAGATTTTAATTCCCCTGCTTGCCTTTCTATAGTATAGTGTGGCTCTGCTGCAGTTTATTGTTGCTCTACTACCTCAGCAGCTTGCTATAATGTGTCTGCATCCTTAACTAGGACCTTGCCAGTAAAAACACCTCTATTTCAGGTGTTCCTTCCCTATCAACATTGTAGTGCTGTTTGGTCACATGGTGATCAGCTTGTGACATCCTGTTATTGTCATGGTGGGGGACTTTAATGTTATGGTGGGGCATCATGGCTCAGAGTAGCCGGAGCATGCTTTATGTAAGCTATATGATTTTGCCCTGCTTTCTTGCCTACATGGCTTTCAGTTATCCATGTATAAATCATTAACCTTGCAGCCTACATTGCCTTCAGATGTTCATTGCATTCCATTACTGCACTGCATGCTGCTTACTGGAATAATCTATCTCCGTCTCAGTGGCATTCAAGGTATTCATGCCAATCATATCAATTCACTATTCACGCTGAAACCATAGCATCAAATGCTTTAATGTAAACTATGATTTGCTCCTCTATGGAACTGGTTGGCCAAGCATATACATAATTCAACTTGCCTTGTATGCAATGCAGCATGCTTACCTATGCTGCTGCCCATTTTATTGCTGTTGCAAATGCTGTTGCAAATCTTGCTACATATCTCGTATCTGCTAAATTTCATTGATTCATTTATGCTAAGTCTCATTGATTCAATCACTGGCACCACAGCTTCTCACTGCTTAAACACCTACCTTTTATGTCACCATCATTTTGGCTTCTGTAATGGAATTGGTTGGCTTGTTTTCTGCTGGTTGCTTCTACTATCAAACCACAAAACACTGTCTCACACTACAGCCTCTGACCTCACCCAGGCCCTGCCTTGGTAGTTCTTGTGGTTGCAGAGTTCACTTGCAACCTTTTAATATTGTGGTTGCTGAGTTCACTCGCAACCTTCCAAGGCTGGCCTTCTCATCAATATATACAGTCGCTGGCTTCACCCAACATCCTCATCTATAATCTGCTACCTAATCAACGACCTCTGACTTCATCTGGCCTCCTCCTATCTAGCACTCAAAGATGATTCATGCTCTCATTCATAAATCGGAGGCATGCCAACCATGTCCATTATCTTATCTGGCTCAGGGCTCACCCTGTAAGCCGACAGTCTTGCTCTGCACTCATAAAGTCTGCATCTTGAGTATGTGAACCTCAGGGCAGGGTCCTTCTGATCTGGCCCATATTGGGAATGTCCTTGCTCCAGGTGGAGCTTTAGCATGCAGTCATATGGTGCAACTCTTGATGCAGAATTTAAGACTTCAATTGCCAAGGGGTGGAGCCCTTATAGCCCCAGATCACTCCTTTTGCTATGGCATCGCTGTGCACCTTCAAAATCTATTCTCCCTATGACTGCCTCTGATTCACCCAGTTTGTTTTACTCAGTAGGCCAGCTGAATGCCTCAGCAGTCATCGCTGTCCTCCTCCCACCTTGGGGGTCTGCTCATGCTTCAGAGTACTCATTGTTGCAGAGGCCTCTCACAACCATTCATGGCATTACCATTAGAGGGATTGTGAGAGCTTTCCACCAAATTGGAATATTTCCTCCCCTTTGATTGAGTTTCTAAATTTCAACAGGAGAGCCACCACTAAATAAACTACCCCTAGCCTGGAGGGAAGGTGACCTAGGCTTTGGATCCCCAGAGGTTTCCTCCTTTTAAAAGAGTGTTTTTTCCTCTCCTCCATGCCAACAGTCATAATATGTACTTAGTTTTTTATAGTATATTCCTTAGTTTCCTTGGGTAGGTTTCCACTGTTGGATGGAGATAGATGGTGGCCATATTCACCATTCCCTTAGGAAGCCCCCCGATGTCATCAGTGCAATCCATTTTATCAGTGCACTCCTGACAACCTGTGCAACTCATTTGTGTTTTATCATGCTGTTTCATTGCTGTCAATCTGCTTCTGTACCTCGTAGTCAACATTTACTGTTCAGTGTTCTTTTTGGGGCTCCTTTCTAAGGTACCTTTAACCAAGGGAATCTTTCCCGTGGCACCCCTGGGGTGGAACTCTCTTTGAGGGTTCCTTGTCTCTGGTACCCCTACAGGGTGGTGATTCCCCATGGAACAGAGAGTGCGAATAGACAACAGTTATCACAGTTGCACAAATATAACACTATTCTGGTTGCTATGCCTATAGTTCAATGGGGTGAGCAACCAGCCATGCCCCCTTCCTCAGCTATATAAGCAGTTCCTCCCAGCCTTCTTTCAAAGCACTTTTTCTTTGGCAAGGCAAAGCAAATTTTATTTATATAGTGCCCTATCCAGGGACTCTGAGTGCTTAACAAACAATAATAACATAGAATAAAACATCCCAACAAATACATAAAATCATATACAACTAAAAACTTTTCAAAATAAATGTGTTTTTTACAATTTAGCAAACTTTATTAACTTTTCAAAGGTACAACAAAATGCCAAGAATAGAACAAAGAAAATCAAATGAACAAACATCACCACCCAAACCTTCCCCCTACCTCCCCTCCAAAATAACCCCCACCCTCCCACCACCCCATCTCCTGGAGAACACCATCAGACCTACCACACTGTCATAAAATGTTAAGAAAACCCAAGTAAAAGTTACTAACTGTGCACACAGAGGAGGACCCTCAAAGGGGTATATTGAGGGAAACCACAAATTAGGGAGTCTGAGGAGGGGCCAAGATGGTAAGCAGAGCATGCAGTGGTTCCCAATGAGATTGAAAATAACATGGCCTGCCATATCAGTAGGCAATCTGCCTCTCCATCTTGAGCACCATCAGAATCTTCTGATACCATTCCTGATAAGTCAGGACAACATTGTCCAACCAGTGTAGGCAAATGATCAACTCGCCGTTATTGAAATCAGGGACATATAGGCCTGGCGAGGCCAAACAAGGCTGTAGGGGAAAATGCCGACAAGGCAGAACTTGGGGATAAAGAAACAGTCCAATCCTAACAGGGGGTTGAGGAAGCACCGAATAGCTAACCAGAAGAGGGTGACCTTCGGGAAATCCCAGAGGATATGTTTCAAGTGCCTCTCCACCACACCACAACAGGAGCAGGTGGGAGACACAAGTTTGCCCATCCTATGGAGCCTGAAGGGTGTAAAATAGAGACTGTATAAAATTCAGAACTGAAACAAGTGATAACGGTCTTGTTTGACAAGACTATAAAGGTGTTTCCAGACACCCTGCCAGACTTTAATCTCCACCGGAAGGTGTAAGGTGTGTTGCCAGTAGTAACAAACCCCCTTCAGGCTGGCAGATCCCTCAATTTGAAAAATCAATAGAAACCAAACACAGAGTGAGGATGAGCTGTTAGGCGAAGAAGCTAGGATAGAGTCTCCACAAGCAGGGAGGACCAGGAAGGAGGGCCCAAGAAGGAAACCAGTGCTCCAGTGAGCTGCAGGTACTTAAACAGATGAAAAACCAGGATGACAAACCTATTCTGAATTGCTGGGAGGGGAACCAAAGTGCCACCTTCAATGATGAACAAGAGCAAAGCCAACTGAAGTGGAGGACAGAAGGGAGGAGGGATTGGCTGAAGCACAATCTGTATGCTGGGGTTCCCCCAGCAGCAGCTGAGACAGATCCTTTCCCCACTCCCAGCCCATATATACACAAAGTTGTCTGAGCACTCTAATGGACCACCACAGGGACATGACCCGGAGCTTATGGGGCAATTGTGACGGTTTAAGATATAGAAGGCTGCAAAGCTGCAGACCCGCTTGTTCACATAAATACTGTTTAAAGGTCAGCCAAAGGGGCTGATACCCCACAGCGTCAGGGACAGATGGGGGGGCCAAAGGAAAACTTTAGAGCTGTGCAAGGCACAGTAATATACGAAAAAGTTTGGAAGGTGGAGGCCACCCCTCTCCTTGAACAGGGTAATATTGAAGTAGGCCCTTCATGGTGACCCTTATTTCCAGAGAAACTCCAAGACAAATGAGCAAAGTTTGGCAAACCAGGCCTTGGACAGGTAAAGACCCAGCATTCCCATAGGGTATAGGATGTGAGGTAAAATATTCATCTTGACCACATTCACCCTACCCCAAAGGGAGAGGGGAAGGTGCATCCACCTTTGAAGGTCACCAGAAATTTCTTTTAGCAAAGGGGCTAGATTCTCTCTCTCCAATGTGACCAGAACATGGGTGACCCAAATACCCAGATAAGTGAGGGAATGAGAATCCCAGAGAAGGCTCAGGTCTAGGATCTGCTGATGGGAGACATGAACGTTGAGCAGTAGGACTTTGGTCTTATCAAGGTTGAGTTTGTAACCTGCCACTTCTGAAAATCTGCTAATCTCAGCAAGTGCCACCAGAATAGAAAAGTGAGGGTTGAGGAAATGCAGCAACAGATCATCAGCATAAGCTAAGAGCTTACAACTGATCCCACCCACCTGAATTCCCTCCATCATCGGGTTGTTTTGTAAGTTATGCAAAAAGGGTTCCAGGTAGAGGTTAAACAAAAAGGGGGAAGGGGCACCCTCTAACAAGTGCCACACTGCAAAGTAAATGGGGCTGATAAAATGCCATTGCAGCAAATTCAGGCATTAGGATTGGAGTAAAGGGCATGCACCCTGGCACAGAAACCTTCCAGGAGACAAAACTTTCAGAGAGTGGCAAAGAGGAAAGGCCATGAAACCCCATCAAAAGCTTTTTCTGCATCGAGCGAGACTAAGGCTGCAGGGACCTGCCCTCACTCAACACAGATATTAAATACCATAACTTACAGAGGTGATCCGAAGAGATCGTCCTGCCATAAAGCTAACTTGTGTGGGACTAACAAGACCTGACCACATCTGAAGCAGGTGATTGGCAAGGACTTCTGCCATAATTTTAACATCGGAATTGAGGAGGGAAATGGGTCGGTAATTGCTAGGTAACAAGGGGTCTGTACCCAGCTTAGGAATAAGCGAGATCCAAGCCTGGATGAAGGAGGAATCTGAGGGTGCAGCGGCATGGATGTAATTGAACAAATGGGTGAGAACAGGAATAACTGATTCCCCACACTCAATATAAAAATTATTGAGGAAGCCATCAGGACCAGGGACTTTGCTTTTAGGGAGAGACCAGATTGCTGCCTGACTTCTCCTTCTGTGATTGGAGCATACAGCAGCTTGCTGTGGGAGGGAGAAAGCTGTGGAAGGTGCAGGGTAGCCAGGTAGTCCATGATACAGTCTGGAAGATCAGAGGAGGATGAATCAGCCAAGTATAGACACTGGTAATAATGGCAAAAGGCTTCTGTAAGCTCCCATGTTTGAGTAAGGAATGGACCCTGTGGATCTGGCTGAAGAGAGTAAATAACCATCTTGGCCTTAGTTTGGCAAAGGCGCAGTGCCAGAAGCTTTACAGCCTGTTTCCAGGTCTCCAGGTAACAGAGTTTCATGCGCTGTAGGGCCAAGTCAGCCTCCTCAGCTAAAAGGCCAAAATACTGTGCTCTCAAGGTACTCAGATGGTGCTAGACAGCAGTCTGAGCAGGTGGAAAGGGAATGCACTAGAACATGGATTTGCTGCAATAGGCAATCATCTTGCCCACTTGCTGTTTCTTGTGGCTGGAAGCAATCCGGATGAATTCCCCTTGTACTGCACATGAAGCAGCTCCCCACAACATAGCTAAAGAGGAAATGGATCCCTTGATAGCCAAGAAAAAGTAATCAGTCCTCGACTGCGATGCAGACAGCACAGAATAAAAAGTATATTGGTGCTCTGACAAGTGCAGGAGATGCCGGGGGTCCATGAGACCAGCTGTGTCCATCAGGTCACATAGACCTCGTTGCCCCGGGGAGAACCCCTTCCTAGTCATCCCAGACTGGTCGAGGTCCAAGTCACAGACAAAATCAAGTCTCTGCCAATGACTAACAGTAAATGCAGAAAGGGGGCCAGTTGAGAAATAAGTCAGTGAAAAACCCAGGAGAATCGACACTCAGACCATAGACTGACCCTAGTACTAGGTCTGATAAACCCAACCTGCAGTGAAGAAAAACAAATCGCCCCTCCAGGTCCCAGATCTCTCTCTGCAAGTGGAACTGCACCCTCTGATCAATAAGAATGGCAATACCCCCTCTCCTGTTGCTTGTCCCTACCCCACACACATGGCCCACCCACTCCTTCCAGAAATAAAGCACATCGTCCCTACGGAGGTGGGTTTCTTGTGAACAAACAACACTCAGTTGGAGCTTTTTAAGGTGTTTCAGAATCATATAACATTTCTTCCTATCCTGGACACCTTTAATTTCCATGTAACAAAGCTATAGGTGTGAATCATCGATACTTCAAGTTAGGTTCATATAAAATCTGACAAACTATACAGCCCCTAAGGCCCAACATACAGAACCCCCTAGGTGTGCTCCAGGTCCCACCCCTCTAGAACCAACAGACAAGAAGAATAACCCAAAACCAGAACAACAAACCCCGTAACAGAACCACCCCAGAGCCCCCCACTCCCCTACCATAACGCATGCAACAGATACCAACTATTTAGCAGCCTCCCCCCATCTCAAGAATAATCCCCCAAACCAACATAAATCCCATAACCAAAAAGAACCACCCACCCCCGGTCCTTTCAACTGATCTCTAGTAGGATACTCATCCATGATAGGTGACAGATAGCTCATACACCCCCCGCCCCTCCCAGCAAAAACCTCAAACCCCAAACATTGGCAGAACTACATAAGAAAAATAGAACATGAAACAGTAGTCATAAATACAATGGGAGTAACACATGAATTAGGCAAGAACAAGCCAGTGAATACCAGCTAACACAAAGTCCGTGGATCATCCCATGGGGCACAGAAGGAACAGACCACCCCAGAGAGACCCACGTGTCCAACAATTCTAAGTAGCAATAGGCCCCTCATCCAGCTTGAAGACCAGTCTACACCATTCTAAGGGGGATTCCAAAAGTATAAAGAGGCCCAGAGTCTCATGGAGAAGCCCCACAAAAATAGACCCCCATCATACTAGCCCTCCCAGGAAAGGGGGTCCATAATGAAGACAGCCGGGCTCAATGTACGTCCAATACAACAAAGTCCCAAGTCCTGACTGAGGCAGAAAACATTTTTGGTGGTACAGGCATCCAGAGGCAAGGCATGATAAACTGACCGAGGCATCATGGGGCACCCTGAAGTCAACATCAAGCACTGAGTGTTCCCCACAAAGTCCAAATTCAAAACAAGTATCCCCTTAGAAGTAATGCCTCAGCTACACACAATTGAGAGTATGGAGAGACAAAGTAGGCTAGAAGCAGTAGGGCCAGTCTTTGGGAGGAGCAGGTTTTCTATCAGATAAATATGTTTTAAAACAGGCTGTAAAGACCTCCACTGTGCTGGCCACTCTAATATATGGTTGGAAAGAGTTCCAGAGTAGTGGTGCAACCACTCCAAATGCTCTATCTCCCAATCTCTGAAGATGGGAGGATGGTACAACCAACAGGCCAGCCTCAGAGGAGCATAAGGGGTGGATAGCAGAGTATGGAACCAGAAGCTCTATAAGGTAGACAGGTCCCAAACCATATAGGGCATTGTATGTTAACAAGAGTATCTTGAAAGTGATGCGCGCACTCACAGGCAGCCAGTGCACAGTGCACAGGACAGAAGTGACATGATCCCTCATAGAGGTACCCCTCAACATCCTGGCCATGGCATTCTGCACTAGCTGCAGTCAATGCATCAAACATCCATATAACCCTAGGTATAGGGCATTGCAGTAATCAAGTCTGCTGGTAACAAAGGCATGGATAACCGTAGTCAAGTCAGTAGGAGTCAAGAACGGACGGATCCTGGCAATGTTCTGGAGATGGAAAAAAATGGTTCTGACAACCAAAGAAATCTGTTTTTCAAGGTCAAGACAGTCATAAAAAATAACCCTGAGATCTTTAACTGCCTATTCCACTGACAGGGGACATCCATCCACCACTAAAGCAGAGAGTCTCCCGTTTGCTAAAAAACCTCCACAACCCGGCTCAATCACCATAATCTCTGTCTTGCCAGGGTTGAGACATAGCCAGTTGGAGGACATCCAGTCATTAATCTCAGCTAAACACAAACCTGAGCATATCCAGGGCGGAAAGGTCATCTAGGGCACAGGACAGGTACAACTGGGTATCATCTGCATAGCAGTGAAACCACAGATTGAAATGCCTAATGATCTCTCCCACTGGCAGCATATACAAAGAGAACACTAGGGGTACCAAAATAGAACCTTGTGGAATGCCACAAGGCAGCACAAAAAGTCCAGAGGAAAAATTCCCAAGGACATGGCGTTGCAATCTTCTAGTTAAATATGAGCGAAACCATCGTAAAACTGCTCCAGTAGTACCCACATAGTTCTGCAAATGGTCCAAAAGCACCCTGTGATCTACTGTGTCAAATGTTGAGGACAGGTCCAAGAGTATCAGAATAGTATAGTACCTTCAGTCCCTCACCATGAAGACATCATGTGCCACCCTGACTAAGGCCATTTCAGTACTGTGTCGGGGCCAAAAACCCGACTGGAGTGGTTCATAGATGGATAAAGTCTCCAGGCACTCTACCAACTGGTCAACAACCACCTTCTCAATCAACTTCCCTAAAAAGGGAAGATTAGAGATGGGCCTTAGTTCGAAAGAACTTCAAGGTCAATAGATGTTTTTTTAAGGAGGGGCTTCACTACAGCCTCTTTAAGAGACACAGGAAAGACTTCCTCAATTAATGACCCATTGCAAATTTCCACAAACACTGGACCCAGGAAATCCAAGCAGATGATGACAAACCATGTTGGACCAAGGTCCAGGGCACAGGTGGTGGGACGCATGTTGGCAAGTACCCGGAGAATCTCATTTGCCAAAACTGGCCAAAATTCACTCCAATTTGTCAGATGATCTTCACCAGCAGCTCAATCTCCCCCAGAAAGAACTGGACCAGAGGAGGTAATACATGCTCTGATAGAGGCCACCTTGTTGGCAAAGAACTGCCCAAACTGCTTGCACTTTTCTGCAGAAAATGCTGTCCCAGACTGCAGACAGGAGGTATTAAGCCAACTGTCTACAGTGCGGAACAGCACAGCTGGGCGATTTCCTGCCACAGCAATTGATCAAGATAAAAACTCAGTCTCCTTAAGATCATCTACCATCCTCCCCATCTCCTCCATTGGCACACCTCTCTCCTCGGGGAGCTCCTTCCTAAAGCACCTTTAGCCAAGGGAGTCTTTCCTGCAGCACCTCTAGGGGGTGGAACCCTCTTTGAGGGTTCCTTGCCTTCAGTACCCCTACAGGGTGGTAATTCCCCATGGAATAGAGAGTGCAAACAGCCAAACAGTTATCAAAGTCATACAAGTATAACGCTGCTCTGGTTGCATAGGCCCAGCGAATGTATGTTTGTATGTATTTTTTAGCATGTATAGTATATACAATATATGCATTAACTTTTGTATTTAATGTGTGATGTTTTCTCCTCTCACCAGACCCCTGATAAAGAGTCTGTTGACTCAAAATGCCGGGGCGAGAGTGGCATGCAGCTTAGCCTGCCCCACATTTTCTGCACTTTATTTTGCAATAAACAGCACAACTGCAACTCAGCTGAAGTGTTGGTGATGATTTTCTGGTTCCATTTCATGTGTACAAGTATCTCTTTGCTTGGTGTTTAGACTCAAAGGCTGGCTACCCTTTCATTCTTGTGCACTGACACAGCACCACAGAATTCAAAATCCTGCCTTTCCTGATGTGTGTGATAGGACAAGGGCTCAAATGGGAACATCATCATTACCCCATCCAGAGTCAGGTGGGGGTTCTAGAGGATGACAGTCAGGACCTCAGGGGAGGGCACGTCTGCCAGAAAAGGTCAGACAAAAGGAAGGAACCATGGCTGGAGTGTGGTTTGACTAAATGCCAGGAGCCTGGGAAATAAGGCTAGTGAACTACTGGCCCTGGTAGCCAATGCCAAATTAGATATGGCGGCTATTACAGAAATCTGGGCATCACGTGATAATGACTTGGACCTAGTGATCCCAGGGTATACGCTGTTCAGAAACAATGGGGAGACAGGCAAAGGAGGGGGAGGGGTGGTCATTTGTGTGAAAGATAACATAAAGGTCATGGAATAAGGGTTAGTTAGGAGGGCCAGTTCTGGGACGGAGTCCCTCTGGGTAAAACTGACTACTTCATCTGATAAGTTCATGAGGGAAGGGGTGGTTTACAAACCTCCAAATCATGATGAGGATGCTGAAAAGGAACTATGGGAAGAATGGGCTTGCATTTTAGCTAAAGGGGCAGTTGATACAGGAGTTAGTCTAAAATGTAGCAAGGAGCAAGACCCTTAATGCATTTAAAAATAAAATGTATGAAGGCCTTACTCCTTGTTACCTTTTGGACAAACTAACTCCTGTATCATCTACTTATTCATTGGAGACCTTACCTAAGTAAGGACATAGACAGGGTAGAGAAGATTCAGAGGAGGGCAACAAAGATGGTATATGGATTGCATCACAAGTCCTATGAGGACAGGTTGAAGGAACTGAATATGTACTCCCTGGAGGAGAGGAGGGAGAGAAGGGATATGATACAGACATACAAGTATCTTACAGGAAGGAACAGGGTGCAGGAATACACTATTTTTAAGCAAAAAAGATGTTCCAGGACTAGTGGGCATGGGATGAAGTTGGATGGAGGACGATTCAGGAAACGTGAGGAAAATTTCTTCACAGAACAGGTGGTGGACAAGTGGAACACCCTGCCAGAGGAAGTGGTGGGCTGAAACAATCACAGGATTTAAGAATGCATGGGATAGACATAATGGAATTCTGTAGGTCAGGGGTAAGGGGCAACAGACTTCTAGGAAAACATAAACTGAACTTACAAGCTCAAATGGGCTGACTGGGTGGGCCATAGGCCCTTATCAGCTGACACTGTCTATGTATCTATGTACCTATGTTGTGGTGCTGGGGATCTCAACATGCCATATGTGGACTAAGAGACCCCCACTGCTTGCAGTGTCAGAAACCAGGCACTACTTGAGAACACGCAAGGCTGCCTGTTGGTCCAGCTGGTAAAGGAACACCCAAGACAGTCAACTGTCTTAGATGTGGTCTTCAACAATAAAAAAAAGATTAGCTATGTGACAGTCAGGGATTCACTGGGGTCCAATGACCACAGCACCGTGTGGTTCAAGCTGGCACTGTACAGGAGCACACCTCCTTCCAGAACTGTGGTACTAGACTTCAGGAGAGCAGATTTTGGAAGAATGAGAACTATAGTTAGGAGGAGCAAGTTATAGAGGGAAACTATGGTAGGAATTGTGGAGAAACAATGAGGAGTTATTAAGGAGTCAGTTCTCGAGGCAACCAAGACTTGCATGAAAACTGTCACCAAGGGTAACAAGCACTAGAAGCCCCTGTGGTTCTGTAGGAAAGTGAAGGAGGCAGTAAAGAGGAATATAAAAGCCTTCAATAACTATAAGTGCAATCAGAGGAAAGAGTCCTGGGAGATATATCACAGTACATTGAAAGAGGCATAGACAGAGGTCAGAGGTGCCAAGTCTGCCACTGAACTGCATATTGCAGAAGTAGTAAAAAACTGAGAAGAAATGTTCTTCTATCACATCAGGGAAAAGTGGAAGACAAAGGGAGAGATTGTGAGGCTGTCAAAGAATGGGAAGGAGATAGAGTTTGAAGTTGAAGTTTATTTATAGTTAGACAGGAAAAGGCATTAGGCATATCCTGTTTTCAGGGCTGTCCTGTAAGTACACTGGTTACAAAAGTTACAAAAGCATAAATACAATGTATATACAATATAAAACATACACAATTAAAAACAGTTCCAAGAAATGAATAAGCAGTTGATACAGGAGTTAGTTTGTCTAAAATGTAACAAGGAGCAAGACCCTTAATGCATTTATAAATGAAATGTATGAAGGCCTTACTCCGTGTTACCTTTTGGACAAACTAACTCCTGTATCATCTACTTATTCGTTATGAGATGCCACAGGAAGAGGCTTAAAAATTTCCTGGACTAGAACAAGATATTGACAAATTGGGAGACAGTATAGCACAGTGGTTTAAGGCTCTGAGCTGCAAATCTGGAGACCTGGGTTTTTAATCCCACAGTCCCTACTTGCATACTGTGTGACCCTGAGCATGTCACTTAACTTCCCTGTGTTCCCAGGTCACACCTGTAAACAAGCTTTCAGCTTAGTGTGCCACTCCTGGTTAAACTGAAAAAAATAAATAAATAAATTACATTTGACCACATTGCTGCTGACATTTGGAACTCTCTTTTCACCAGAATTACAAAATATGAGGAAGAGGGGCAGAAGGCATCAATTCTAAATGATTACTTCTGCTCAGTATTTAAAGAGGAAGCAGATGGACCCCTGCTGGAGAGCGGAATCAAAGCTTCAGGCAGAGGCATTCAGGAACTGGGACAAATTCGGTTCATTGCTGATAGAATCTTGAAGGGGCTTGCAGCACTGAAGGTTGACAAAGCACTTGGGGCCTGATGGTTCACACCCAAAGATGCTCAAAGAACTGTTGCTAAAGCTGGTGGAACCCCTAGTGGGGCTGTTCAACAGGGGTACCTGACAACTCACTCCCGCAAATTCATCCTGCGTCAATTTGCCCCATACCAAATGTATTCCTTGCCAATTCACCCTCTACTGACTCGCTCCCATGGTCATCTAAATTGCCCAGCAGAACAGTCCATCAGGGATGCAGCACAAGTAAGAACATTCTGAGTGGATTATGATTTAAGTTAATTAACATTATACAATGGTGTGTGAAAATCCAGTAACCTCATTGGTCAAAATATGTCACATGACCATGGGTAAATCCTGCATTACCCACGGCTGAGGAAATGCATTTATAAAACAACATAATTAAACACATTTTACACATGGGTCCATTGTATAATCACAATAAGGCACTCCAGGGTGTGGGTTATTGATTGTTTATCCACTTCTTGTGTGGTTAAGTCACTCAGCTGCACCTTGTGACACATCACACAAGGCGTGGGTAAACCCCCAATAACCCACACCCTGTTGTGCCTTATTGCTTAATCATACAACATCATATGGCATTGACAGAGAAATACAATGGATAGTGCTAGGATTCTTACCTGCCAGAAGTTGTAGTTCCTTTTCCTTTTCCTAAGGTTTCCTGTTTGTATTCCCATTTCTGTGCCATCGGCCAGCATCAGTAACATCTGGTTATATCCCAAGTAATTTAAAAGTCATAAAAAACTTTACTTCACAAAAGTTAAAATCAGTGTGCTCACTGTGCTCAGTACTCGAAAATGTGTGCCACACCTCTCAAAAATTCCTCTGTGTTGCGCTCTTCGTTAGTGATGGGTGAAGTGGCCCCAATTCACTCCACGGAGTGATTCTCGGAGTGAAGGCAAATTCTCTGAGTGCTCCGCAACGTGAAGCGGAGTACTTCACATTATTAGTGGGTAATGCAAAGTCCATTGAAAACACTGACTTCCTGTTATTCAGCCTTCCCAAACCACAACTCCACTAATTCTTAAGGCAAAGTACATTGAAAACAATGTACTACACATCACTTTGACTTATTTTTAAGCTCCAAAGGCAAATTTTGCAGTGATTCATGGGATTTCAGGTCACATGGGCTCTAGATTGCTCTGCACAGCCTCAGTTTGGGGTAGCATGTGTAGGAAGCTGTAGGAGACAATCTGCTCTGAGAGCTCTCTGCGATTCAAACCTTCAAAAAGCTGTTAAAAAAGCCTTTTTGAGTCATTTTTTTGCTGAAACTTTAGTTCATCAATTATAGGGAACCCTTCTGTGCTCATTTCATCGAGCGTTTATTGTTTGTGTATGGATTTTGAATGTTTATGTGCAACATTCAGTCTGTATACTGAGAGACAGTGGAAGTGTGCTTTGGGGGAAGGGCGTATCTGTGGTGTAGGTAGATTAACTTGGAGAAAAAGTGCTTTCTGTTTTGGTGATATTTTTCTTGTATAACTGTGTTAATGTACACACAGCAATATTTTCAATATTTCTTGCCATTTTTTTGCTGATTGTTGTGGTGCAGCAGTCCATAAATTTAGTTTGTTTAAAATATGTGGTTATATTACTGAAGTTTTCAATTTGCATGCATTACTTAGTGTGTGTGTGTGTATGTGTGTGATGCGTGTCATCAAATCAGACACCTTTGATTGTGCCACATAATAATTTCAGCAATGTGAAGCTGCTATCCACTGCAGCATGTGATTTTTGTACTTCTTTGTGGTATCTTTACTGGTACTAGTACTAGTGACTGTTACTGCTGCAGTGTATAATTTTAGTTTGTTTAAAATATGTGGTTATATTACTGAAGTTTTCAATTTGCTATGCATTACTTAGTGTGTGTGTGAGTATGTGTGATGCGTGTCATCAAATCAGGCACCTTTTATTGTGCCACATAATAATTTCAGCAATGTGAAGTTGCTGTCCACTGCAGCTGTGTGATTTTTGTACTTCTTTGTGGTATCTTTACTGGTACTAGTACTAGTGACTGTTACTGCAGCAGTGCAGTACACTGCCCCCCACGCCCACCCCAACTGGCAAAGGTATTCTTTTCCAGATTTGAATTTCTGATGGTGAGCACTGGTTAGGTGTTGTGCCTTTGTGTCTGCATCTCTTCAGCGCACAGTGCAATCTTAATCTGTCTGTGCATTTGCATCTCTTTAGGACCCGATCTCCATCTGCAACTTAAGTCACAGTTGTTTCTTTGGCTTCCCTTCTGAGTACTGGACAGGTGTGGTGTTTAATTCTGCATGAACATTGTACTCATTAATATGCGTTTTTAAGTCAGGACCATCATCACGAGTCACTTGTGATACAAATCACGTTCTTCATCATCACGATCACAAATCACAATTCACGATCATTCATGTTACGAATCACAACATTAATTTTTTTTCTAGTTACTTGGATGTATTGTAAGCCTATTTTGTAGTATCTCTCCAGGCTTCACCACCCCACCATTGTACTCATTGATATGTGTTTTTAAGTCTGGGAGTTTTAAGCTACAGCTCATTGGGGAAGTACAGCCATAGGTGGTAGGCATTCACGTTTCTTCCTCATCACTGTCACAAATGCAGTCACAAATCACGATTCATGATCACGTCACAAATCACAACATAATTTTTTTTTAATAGTTACTTGGATGTATTGTAAGCCTGTTTGTAGTATCTCTCCATGCTTTACCACTCCACCATTGTACTCATTAATGTTTGTTTTTAAGTCAGGGAGTTGGACAGTGTCTGCAGTACATACACAGACTAGAAAGAAGACTGACTGCACACATGCAGTTTAGTACAGTATACTTGCACTGCTCAGAATACAAAGTGTCACACATACTGAAGACAACAAAAAAAGGGCATAATTACATACAAGGGTCAGGGATGGTGGAGGAATACATTTTGTAACACAGCAAGGAAGGTGTGGGGGGCACATGGTGTGAGGAAAAAAAAATAATGTGGGATCCCATGGTGATCCAGAAGCAGTTCCAGCATGGACATAATTTGCAACTGATGTCCCTCTATGTGATCCAGCCGCTGCTCCACAGCACTCACCTTCTCGTTGTTATCCTCAACAGCACTCCAGAGAACTGCCAAGTCAGCCTGTGTTACATGCAGTTCTCTGGGGTCCACACGTTCTACAGACTGACCTGCTGGTGGTGGGGGTGGGGGTTGGGGTGCTGGTGGAGCAGCAGGTGCTGCTGTGGCCTTCCTCTTCTTAGGGATGCCACAATGCACAGCTGCACCCTCTGCCACAGAATGGCCAGCAGGTGCAGGCATGGTCCATTCAGTGGCAGCCTGCCACTCCAACTGCTGGTGATTGAGCATATGGGTGTGCTGGCTCCCAGTCCCCAGGTGAGTCCCCCGGGGGCCACAGCGCACCTCCACCTCACATAGGTGGCACTTGACCACACTGCTGTCCCCCCCGACACAGTCAAAAAATGGCCAAACAATGGAGGTGCGGGGAGGACCAAGCACAGGCAGGGGATGGCCAGATGAACTGGCAGTCGGCTGGTCACAGTGCTGAACAGGGATGGGATCCACACCTGGGCCCAGGGGAACAGGCACATCCTGCTCCAGAGGACCTGGTGCTGGACTTGGTGGTGGTGGTGGTGGTTCAACTGCCATGGAGTCAGAACAGGAGGCTGTGCTGGTCCTGCTTCGGGGACACTCACAAGTTTTAAATGGTCCAACAGGAATGGGTGCCCATGCCCTCCACACATGCACACAGTATGATGCTTACCATTACCACACTCTCCCAGAGCTGCCCCCGCCCCAGACATTCCCTCACCCTGGTCCATCTCTCCTACTGAGCTCCCTCAGTCTGAGCAATCACTACTCACACTGTCACACAACACACACACACACAGTTACACAGACACAGATAAACAACTAACTACTTATAAAGGTAAGAAAAATAAAATTTATAGAAGGAGCAAATTAAGTAAAAATGAGTACAGAAAAGACAAAAAAAAATGTAGCTTTTAAAAAAGCTGTTGGGTCTAAATCAAAGTTTAAATCTTCTTCTTGCTCTGATCTCAAAGTATCAGCAGTCACAAAACACACTACTCTCTCTCTGTCTGCACAGAAGAAAGTAAAAATGTCTGCTTGTATGACTCACTTTCTTCCTGCCTAGCTAAAGAGCATGTGACTTACAGTACTATAAGCCATGTGATGTGTGGAGGAGCTGCCAAATCTGAAACACCAAGTGAGTCACTTAGAATCATAATGAGGAACACGAAGTCCATTAAAAACAATAACTTCGCCTTACTTCACATTGCCATTCCGCCTTAATGCGAAGTGGTAATGACAAGGCAGATGAAGCACTTTTACGTGCACTCCGCATACCGAGTGGTACCTGAAGTGCCCACTTATGCTCACTTCACAAGTGGAATTTAAATTTGCTGCATCTCTACTCTTCGTACTTTGCAACAATGTACTGTAAGTGAATAACATTATCGTGGTAGACACATCTGGAAATGTTTTGTGCATGTCCAGCTATTAGCTGCTCTATTTCAGCATCTCATTTTTGTTGGATTCCAGGAATCCCACCCACAAATCACCATAAAGTTGGGTGTGCCATGGATAGTATGCTTTGTCTTCCTCTATGGAATGCCTCAGTTGCATTGTTGGTTTTTGCACGGCTTTCTAATACCGTGTCCCAGTGATTCCAGAGGTTTATGGTGAACTGTGATGGTTTCCTGCTGGTACCACGCCTGTTCCTCCTCCCAACCCAGGTATCCTCAAAATAGTCAATCATCGGTTCCAGTTCTTGAGAAAACACATTTAGGTTTTTGTCTGTTATTTCTTCAAACTTGGAGACAACCTGGTCAGGAGAGTAGAATACTAAGGCAGGCAGGTACTGGCATTTTAAGCTGAAGTCAGTGTCCTGCACATATCAGCTACCCAGTCCCTCTGATTGGATTTTCATATATATGCACTGCCTGAAATGAAAATAAAAACAGCCAACTTGACGTGCACCAGGAAAGATAAGACTTAAAAGCTTGGACAGTGGCCTTTTCATAGTCAGTCATGACCACTGCTGGATCCAGTCAGGGGTTAATGTCCTTCAATGCCCGCAAAAGATGTTCACAGATGTCCCTGCGCTTCCCAGGCAACAGGACATATATTGCAGGTTGTAAGTTGCTGAAGCACTCACCTACACCTCAACTACAGAACTGTGGCTTAATACATGTTGCCGAGGGAGTGAGTTGTCATGGGGATGAATATGGCAGAAGCGAGTAGTGCTGGAAGTGAATTGTCAGGAACGGGATGTCTGAGGGAGAGTTTGAGGGAGCAAATTGATGTGCTCCTGTTCAACAGCTCACTTCAAACTGGGGAGGTCCCTGTGGATTGGAGGAGGGACATGGAGGCATCCAGTAAGTACAGACCCATCAGTCTCACATCTGTCATGGGCAAGCTAATGGAGTCTGTAGTCAAGGAGGATGCGGTAGCCTACCTGTAAAGCAGTGGTCTCCAGGATAGTGAACAGCATGGACTCATGGTGGGGAGATCCTGTCAAACCAACCATTCTTTGACTGGATTACTTGAGTTATAGGCAAGGGCCAGTCAATCAACATACTCTACTTTGATTTTAGCAAAGCTTTCAATTCTGTGCCACACAGGAGGCTGCTGAAAAAAACGAGGTGATCTGGGAGTAGGAGGTCAACTAACCAGATAGGTGGGAAACTGGCTAGGAGTCTACAAACAAATCAAATCAAATCAATTTTATTTTTAAAAAGGTGCCTTTCTGAAACCAAGGTGCCTGTACAATAAATACATAAAACAGAATAAATTATTCTAACAAATATATAATTCCAACAGGCAGCAATATAATAGCAGCATAGGAAATCAGCCTAAACCTCAATCAATAAATGCCAGGCTGAAGAGATAGGTTTTCTAAGCTATTTTAAAACTCTGGACAGTTTGGCAGTCTCGAACCCGATGAGATAGAGAATTCCACAGGGTCGGGGCAGCAAAACTAAACGCCCTTGTTCCCGATGTTTGCAAACGTACCCTAGGAACCTCTAGCAATCCCTCATCAGAGGATCGGAGAGGATGGAGGGGACGGTAGGGACAAAGGAGATCTTTCAAGTACCTCGGTCCCTGTTTATGTAGGGCCTTATAGGTTAGCAAAGCAACCTTAAAGGTGATCCGCCACCGTATAGGCAGCCAGTGCAAACTGCAGAGCACAGGTGACATATGACTGGTTCTTGATGCACCAGTCAATAGCCTGGCTGCTGCGTTCTGCACCAGCTGCAAGTGGCAGATTTCAACCCCTGGCAGCCCTAGGTAAAGGGTGCTGCAGTAGTCAAGATGGGAGGAAACAAAGGTGTGAACCAATGTTGGAAGATCATCGGGAGGAACCAAATGTTTCACCTGGGCAATATTTCTAAGTTGGTAAAAAGAAGTTTTAACAACTGCTGACACCTGTGATTTCAGGGTCAAGTGGTCATCAAACATAATGCCCAAGTTCCGCATCCAGTCTGAGGTAGCTAGCTGAACACCTCCGAGCCATAGACTTGAGGGTAAACCTGCCAACATACCTGCCTCATGATGATCTGGGTTCACAACCAACACCTCGATTTTTTCAGGGTTCAACCTTAGCCAGCTCACATTCATCCAGGCCTGAATTTCAGTCAGATAGCCGTTGAGCACTGAGACAGCATCATCTTGTTCCAGGACAAAAGACATGTATAGCTGAGTGTCATCTGCATAGCAGTGAAAACTCAAGCCATACCATCTAATAATTGCTCCCAACGGCAGCATATACACTGCAAACAACATGGGTGCTAAGATGGATCCCTGTGGAACCCCACAGGGCAGGGAGAATGGGGCCGAGGTACAAACCCTCTGACACCGCTCTCTGAGTCCTACCCATGAGGTAAGATTGAAACCATCTGAGGACAACCCCTGAAAGTCTGCAGATAAACCGCAGGCGATCCAACAGCACACCATGGTCCACAGCATCAAATGCTGCAGAGAGATCAAGAAGGACCAAGATGGAACAGGACCTTCGATCTCTTGCTATCAGGAGGTCATTTAGTACCCAAACAAGAGTCATCTCCGTACTATGTCTCTTCCTGAAATCAGACTGGAGAGAATCATAGATTCAGAGAGTAGTGGTCAGTGAGCTCAAGTCAGGAGACAGGGATGTCATGAATAGAGTGCCACATGGATCAATCTTTTGATCAGTCCTCTTGAACATGTGTACTTGTACAACTGTTGAAGGAATACTGTACAAGGAAAGTCATGTCTCTTTACAGATGACACAAAGTTCTGTGGCAGAGTGGATAGCCAAGATGGGGTAAAGAAGCTGAAAGAGGGTCTGGATAGGTTGGAGAGGTGGTTCAAGTCTGGCAGTTTAAATTCAATATGAAGAAGTGTAAGGTTACGCACCTGGATAAAGGGAACCCCAGAACAGGTTACTGTTTGGGAGGTGTCACACTGGCAGTCTCATCAGAAGGAAGAGACCTGGAAGTGATCGTTAGCAAGTCCTTCAAACAATCCAGTGACTGTGACAAAGCCTACAGTAAATGTACTGTACGTATTTATTGTTGTCTCTTTATGCTTATTACTGAGGATATACTGTATGAAAACATAATCTTTGTGCAGTAGAGTTCAACTAGTCCCACAGCTTGTTCTCAACTTGAAGTCCATGTCCCCCTCATTCTCACCCCAATCTCTTATTGTCGAAATGATGATGTCATGATCAGGGCATCAGGAGCTGAGATGGCAAAAAAAAAGCTTCTAGCACAGATAATCTGTAAGGGATATTGTGCTTTCTTCATTCTGTCCTCAACAAAAAAGGAATAGGTGACCAGAAATACATAACAGTGTGAAAAATAAACTGAATGGTTTTTCAAAAATATGTTTTTAAAAATCATACTGGGAGGATAGTTGTTCTTTATGGTGAACAGAGGCATTGGGCAACATCCAAGAAATATATCCAGAATTTACAGTCTGTAAATAGTCATACTGTATAGCTCTAAATCCCATAAACTCTGAGAATTCTATACCTCCTTCTATTATATGATCAACTAAGTCCTATTAAACTCCACTGACCATAAACCAAAAGCAGTTCTGCATGTACATGTACAGGAGTTTGGGAGAAATAAAGAAACTATATCTTCATCACTCATATTTTGGGGTCTAGTCCAAGCAATGCAGCTTGACCAAAAGTCTACCTCTTGCAAAGGTTTCTCATCTTTTTATTTGCCACATCATTCTATAGAATAACCAAAGCCCGTCTCAGCATGATCTTGCTTTTCATATGTAAGCAATAACAGACAACAAGATATGCATTAATGTTAAATTATTGTAGGCCCCAGGAGGTGACCCCCTTTTGCCCAACACCCCAATGGCGAAACACGGAAAATGACCACTACAGCGACAGTTGCTGTAATGGTCCATTACTGTGTTTTGCTTTCCCCCAGTGTCCTGCCCTCTCCCCGGACCAACTCTGACAAGGAGTTGATAATTCTAAAGTCCTGGGGGGCAGAACCCCCCATATGGGGGGGTGTGGGGGTGCAGCCCCCCACAGAAAACACTGGGGGCTTGGGTGGCACAATACCTGTGTTGGTATTGTGCTGTTACTGTGCGGGTGCTCGACAGATTTACTGTAGACCAAACGTGGTGCTTCCAGCCCCAGGTTGGTTGTGTGCTTCCTTCATTCAACCACATGAGAAGTGCAGTAATTCCCAGCTTTACCCCACTCCATGGAGTATGCTGTTGCACTTACTCAGTGGTTTTAGAAGTTAAAAAATGAAACAGCAAGTCAAATCTGAACCATGTGGTAATGGAAAATTAATGCACTGTCATTTGGCCAGTTTTGACTAATCAGAATTCTTATTTATCTATGTAAACATATTTTACAGCTGAGCAAGCAGAGCTGTGTGAAGGCTCGTTTCCAGTTGCAACTTGGGGGTGGGGGAGTACAGAGGAATTTACAAGATTACACGCAACAAGCAGTTCTCACAGCAGAGGAAACATACAACAAGTAAAATAGCTACAAGTACTGTACAAAAACACCCTACAAGAATTAGAATAACCAAATTTACAAGATTTATGAATTATAGTAATATCCTCAGATACCAAAAGCAGCATAAGGAGTGTGAAAAACATAAGCAAAATTAACAGCATTGGCAAGCAACATGACATAGCTTAGAAAATTACAGTAGCTGGCGAACAGTATAAGCAGGAAGTAGCACTTTTAAGTGGCAAGTGAGAGCAGCCAGTTGTGGCAGGACCATGGGGCCCTTTGATACTGCTTAAGCCAGGCCTTGGCAAACCAGAAGCTTGGGCAAATGGACAAGGTAAAGGGTAAACCATTCCACAAGTGGAGGAGTCTGTAATGAATAGAAGCTTGGCATCCATTGCATTTCCAGACTGGGATTTGAAACTAATTTCCTGATTCTAATCTGAGGGAATAGGAATTGGAGCTGTCAGAGGCAGAGGTCAAGATCCCATTTAGGTACCCTGGGAGTTTCACTGCCAAGAAGTTAACTCCCACGAGGGTGGTGTAAAAAAACATGCCTTGACTCAGCAGGACCCCACCCCAATTTGTTCCACATAACACAGTGATGGGTGCATGGGGGGGCAGGCTAGTACAAACCTACAAAGGGCATTGAATAAGGTACTGAGTTTGGAGATGCAAAACTGAGAGTCAGTTAAGAAAACCACATAACCATAATCAGTATAGTTTTCTCTGCTGCCTGATAAAACAAGAATCCTTGTTTTATCCAAGTCATTTTATAACTCCCATATTTTATCATACATATCATATTTACTATGGTGACAGTAGCAGTAAGTCTTTCGAGGTTTGTTAGGCTAATTTGCTCTTTCAGTAATTTCAATTAATCTTTCAGTAATTGTTCCTTTTAGATATTTTCCAGTATACTTTATGTGAGTTAATTCATGTACATTGTCTGTGGTATACAATTTTGTGTACTACATACAAAATATATATATATATATTATTTTAAGTGGTTAATAGATCATAACATAGACCTCTACTGCAAATTTAACATTCAAACATTTCTCAAAGCTTTTAGGAAATAATGAGTTAGACAACAGTAGTACAGTGGCCATATGCAGACAAACAGAAAGTAGCATTTATCCATCCAGTAACATGCCGTGCTCAATCACACACGGTAACATAACATATTAACATAATCATTTAAGATCAGAAGGGACTGTAAGTTCAGCGTCATAGATAATTGCATTGCACTTTGTCATGGTTAGCCAGAATTTTGGCAAAGATATACAAGGCAAAACCTTCCCTTTTCAGGACAGACCATAAGATCTTAAACTTTTTACCTGGGAAACCATCAGAATTGGTAGTCTTTTAATTTGACATCTCCTCTGAAGGACAGCACCTACAGCAGGACAGCTCCTCCCCTACAGTGCTGCACTGATAGCACTAGATACAGCCCATGTGTCCATGGTGTAGGTCATGTGCTCACAACATTTTAGTGCAGAGGCAAGAGTACTACCAAGGAGCCACAATGTGGGCATTGTTTCAGAGATGAAACTGGGAAGATTTCCAGATGTAGGTAACCTGGAAAGCTAAGGGGAGTTCAGAGCTAAGAAAATTACTAATGTTTCTCACACAGGTTTCAAGGTAAAGGACAGAGCCAATGCAGCTAAAAAAGGACATATGGTTACACTTGAGAATGCTTTTGCCTTGAAGAAACAATTTCATTCAGCAACATTGTGGTGAAGGAAACTGCATTAGAGCCAGGATTTGACACCTCAAGGAAGAATGAGAGAAGCAGACCTGGCAGTCACTAAAAAGTCTAATGAGACAGAGCTGGGTGTAACTGGCTTGAAACATAGTATTTGTATGATGGTTTTATCCATGAAAGATAGGTCACCTCAGCTAAATCACAGTCTGCAGGCTCATTTCTTGGATTCGGAGAAGGCTGGAAACGTACAGAAAGTGTTGCTGCTGTGGCCACTGATCTCATAACATGTCTCTATCATTTTTATGTTTAGAGAACAAGGTGAAGTTTTTTCACAGTGGGTGTTTAGAATGAATTGCTGCTTGAGCAGCTTTCATTTTTAATCCACTGTGATATAAAAAATAACTGGGTAAGTATCATGTACTTTATTGAACTCCAGCATACGTTTTGTTCCATGTACCCTGTATCTCATCTGACATAACACCAGTGTTCTGCCAACAGTTCTTTATCTACTGAATGGGCATCTATCTACTACCCCTTCTACACACACACACACACACACACACACACACACACACACACACAGAGTGAGTTATGTGCTGATGTATTTTACACAGGTGATCCATTTGAATTATGTTCCCCTAAACCTTGCAGACACCCCTTTGATCAGTGGTATGTAGAAAGGTTTCTGCTCTGGCAGGCTCCTCCATCATTAAATCATTCTAACCACTTCAAGAACTCAGGCAGTAGGGTGACGGAGTTGGGGATCATCATGTGGATTAAGGGTGACTCATTAAAACTTTTTTGACACAAGGCAGCATTACCCATGGACCTCACTCATATGTTCCTTATCTTTGCACACACAGACGTTTTTATTTCCAGTTGATTTTCTGCATCCAGTAGTAAACAAGACTATTGCCTACATCCAATAATAAGCAAGGCTATCCGCTCTTCTGACACCTAGCTTGCATTAACTTTGGCCAGTGAATTGTAAATTGTTATAGATGCAGATGATTCTCTGGACGGTCTCTTGATCCCACTGATTTTTCATAACAAGCACAAAGCAGTGAAATTAGTCCTTATACAGTATATAATTGGGTGAACTATTGTATACTTAGCTGCAAGGCATGTGGAAAAGACTGAGGGAAAGCAACAGATGTTTCCAAAAGATATTGTACAGCAGTTGTGGCACATCCCAGACCTGTCCTGCGGGAAATGATAAATGGTTTAGAAAACAGTGTGTTCATTTGTTATACCTTACAAGTTTTGTGTCCAAATATTTATTCTCTATTCAACATATTTAAATAAATATTACAATGATCTAATATCAAAAAGATGGCACTGCCTAAAGAACAAAAGAAATGAAGTATTTTTAAAATGTTGCTTTGTTTGAGCAAGCATTGCATAAAGAATTTTGTATTAAAATGCAATGTTTTAAAATGAAATGGAAGGCAAGGTTGTCATTTAGATGCTGTGATTAATTTTACTAGATTAATACAACTTGAAGACTGTAAGTTTACAAATCTGTGGCTTTTTGACAGCTGCACAGTTCTCCTCTGTTAGTAGTAGGACTTTCATGTGGCTATGAAAAATAGCAATCCATGGTAAAATCTACACTTTGCAGCTAAAATGCTGGCACAAATAATTTTAATCACAAAATACTATGGGTTTCAATATGAAAACACATTCATGTTTAGAGCTGTGCAGACTTTGCAGAGCTCTCACTCATATATTTCTGATAATATGACAAAACAAAACCTATAAATGCAATGAGACCTCATGAAGTTACTGGAAAAGGTACTACAGTATGTGTGGGACTTGTTTGTTTTCCCCCTAACAAGTCCTCACTTTGCAGAACAAAATATCCACATGTCCCTTACTTAGAAACAAAAATGCCTGATAAAGTTTAAAAATAAGCATGGTATTGGCATAGTATTTTGTTTGGTATATCTTATTATAAACATGCAACATATTTATATATAAATCAGCTAGTTTCCAACAAAAGGAGCAAGAGATTCCACACTTTTAAATGCAAACATTGTTCAGCTGTTTATACAGAATGTTGTCAAAATTATTATTAACGGGAATTTCACCAAATAAATGAAATCCTAATCTTCCTGCGCTACTAAGGCAGTCTGAATACAATGGGACTTCTTGAGAATGTTCAAGCAAATTGCATATCAGCTGGGAGAGAAGTTCCCTCCTTATCTGTTGCACTGTTGTTGAAACTAGGAAATACAGCTGTGCTTGCACAGTTTCAACAGTAACATTTAGAACTGCAAATATTTAAATAAGCTTTATAAGCTTATATGAGACACATAGAAATACTTACAGAAATAGCTCATTTAAAATTAGGAAAGCTGTATTTAATGCTCAATATACCCAAGGTGAGCACATTAATGGGTCAGCGTGCATTTGCATTTACTACTCCAAACTATTGGAATGATTTTCCAATATTTATTTGTACAGCTAATACTCATATAATCTTCAAAAGAAGTCTAAAGTAATATTATATCACAAAATCTGTAAGAAATTGTTAAACATATTTTTGCAAGCTGGACTGTGCTTTATGTATTGTAAGGTGAATGTAATATTTGAAACTTTTTATTCTTGCATCTTGAGAAAGTGATTGTACCTTCATATGACATCTTGTAGCTGACTTCTGTCAGCTCCATGCTGTGCCTGAAAATGGGCCTTTGCCTTGGTGTTCTAACCCACTCAACAAATAAAATAAATCTACTTTGGGCCTGAGAATTTAATTGTATTTATTACTTATTCATTAGCTGTTATTGACCAGGAAAGTAAAGTGCCGATTTTCTTTACTTCTTAATTAGGGAAATTTTATTAGGATCCATAATATAGGTGCAGTTCAACAATCCACTGTATCCAGATAGGTGACCAGGTGCAACAACATTAAAAGGTGCCTTCTGCAGATACAGAAAACCTCCTGTTGCTCATTCACCTCAAGCACTAACAAAAGGAACTGAGAAATATAATCACTACTACTGCAGTCAACTGGGTCCTCCACCACTGTAATGTCATGTACATCAGGGTAACATAGTACAACATTGCACCCTGCCAGTAAGGTTTTAGTACTGTAAGGAAAAATGCTCCATTTACAATTAGAATTCCATTAACTTTAGAGCTGTATGACTGCAGCCATTTATTTTATTTGGCTTTTGTTTACTAATAAGGAGGGTACAGAAATGCTTCTTGTTTTCATACTCACTCTGAGGGAGGGAGGGAGGAGGCAGAGGTGCAAACCAACTGTTCAATGTGCTTACAAAACTTAATGTGGTGTTATGCTTATGTAACTTGCTGAATACTTTGTTGTAACTGCCAAATAAACTTCGTTGTGGCCATTCACCTCTCTGTGCCTCAGGAATACCACTCTGTAGTGATGCTGAAGGCAAAAACCCTGGAGTAGGGTTCCACCCTAAGAGGTGCCATGGGAAGGATTCCTTTAGGCTAAAAGTAGCTTAGAAAAAGGCCCTGAGGAGAGAGGCTAGCTGCTGGATGAGGTGGGAAGGATGGAGGGGTAAGAAAAAAAGTTTCTGAATGAAGCAGGAAGGAAGAGTTTAAATAGGTCAGGCAGGGGTGTGTGGCTGTTGCTTCAGCCATTGCGCTGCAGGCTACAGCCTTTGAATTCAATGTGCTTACACAACTTAGTGTGGTATTGTGCTTATGCAACTTGCTGAAAAAACTTTGTTGTAGCTATTGAATAAACTTTGTTGTAGCCGTTCACCTCTGTTGGCATTGGGAATATCACCCTGTAGGGATGCTGAAGGCAGGAACCCTGGAGAAAGGCTCCACCTCCACAGGTGTCACAGGAAGGATTCCCTTAGGCTAAAGGTAGCTTAGGAAAAGCCCAAAAAGAAAGTAGATTAAGAAGCATTGCAGAGATAATAAGTCAGTATTGAGACTGAAATATACACATGGTCATCAGAGATGAGTGTGATGGTCAGAGAAAACTGAAATGAGTGACAGTTTTAACATAGATTGAATGAATTATAATGAGAGGGCATGACTTCCCAAGGAGAGAGGGAAAGGCAAAGAAGGACCACCATCCATCTTCATCCAACAGTGGAAACCTACCTAAATAACTTCAGAAACTAGCTAAGTAGCTCAAGATGTGGACTCAAGCTCAAGATGTGGACTCAAGGGGGTAACTAAAAATATGACCCTTGGCACTGAAGAGAGGAAAAAAACCATCTGAGGAAGAAACCTCTGGGGATCCGAAGCCTAGGTTGCCTTCCCTCCATGCTCAGGGTGTTTTATTTAGTGATGCTCTGCTGCTACAATTTAGAAACCCAATCAAAGGGGAGGAAATATTCCAATTTGGTGGAAAGTTCTCATGATCCCTCTAATGGTAACACTGTGAATGGTTGTGAGAGGCCTCTGCAACAATGGAAACTCTGAAGCTAGTGCAGGACCCCCAAAGTGGGAGGAGGAGGAGAGCAATGACCACTGAGACACTCAGCTGGCCTACTGTCTAAAAACAGACCAGGTTAACCAGAGGCAGTCATGGGGAGAATAGTGTACAGGGCACCACTGAGCCTGATTTGGCTAGCTAAAGGAGTGCTCTTGGGCATGAGGCCCCACCCCTTGAAGCTGAAGTCTTAAATTTGACATTAAAAGGTACCATCAATGGTGGAAAGGGCTAAAGCTCCACCCAAAGTAAGGACATTTCCACTATGGGCTAGATCAGAAGGACCCCACCACAGGGTTTCACAAGCTCAAGATGTGGACTTCAGTGCAAAGTGAGACCATTAGCTGCAGGGAAGCCCTGAGCCATAGAAAGTATTGGCCATGGTTGGCAAGCCTCCAATTTATAAAGGAGAGCAGACAGATAACTATGGCATGCTACATATGAGGTGGCCAGTTGAAGCCAGCGGCCATCGTTTAGGTATTGGTATATGGTATGATTGTCTGAGATGAATGACTGATAAGATTGACTGATGAGATTGATGGTTAGGAATGCTTAACATGATTGAGCAATATGAGCAAAACCAGCATAATCAAGCCAACCAATTCCACTATGGAAGAGAAATTAATGATGTCGTAGAAGGTAGGTGATTAAGTAGTGAAAAGCTGTGAAGACATTAAGCATTGAGAGGCTGTGATGCCAGAAATTGATTGAATGGAGGTTGGTGAATGGAATCAATGAGGTTTAGCAGTGATTGCTATGGTTGCAGCATAGAGAATTGATATGAGTGGTGTGAATACCTTGAATGCCTTTAAGGTGGAGTTAGGTTATTCAAGTAAGGAGCATTTGCAATGCAGTAATGGAATGGAATGAAAATCTTAAAATCCATGAATGAATATTGTGAAAGCCATGTAGGCTATGAAGTTAATACATATATGCATCAATAACAGAGAAAGGCAAAGAAGCATGATTCACTTAACTTACATAAAAGTATGCTCCCGATATCTGAAACCACAATTCCCCATCATGACATCACAGTACCCTGCTGTGGGAATAACAGGGAAGCCACAAGTTGAGCACCATGAGACCAAACAGCGAATTTAATGACTGAAAGTTGCAGTATAGATAGAAGCAACTGTGATGATGGTTGGGTAGAATCCCCCCCCCCAAAAAAAAAATAGAGCTAATTGAATGGTTAAAGTTTCAGTATGACAAAAGTGAGAAGTAGACTGCAGGGTTTTTGTTAAAAGTATGGTATGGTAAAATTCTGAAGCTGTAGATTAGGTAGCAGGTTAGTGATGACGGGCCGGGTGAAGTCAGTGGCCTAGGAGTGGTAAGAGGCTATTCTGAAATAGTAAAAAAAAAACATGAATAATACAAACACAGGGAGTGGCAGCTATGCAAGCAGTATGAGCCTGAACTAGGTGCAAACAATTAAGGTGGAAGCACAGAAGACAGCAGAGCAAGAACAGTGAGTGCTTGAAGCATATGAGAACAATTGTAGGAAAACTAAAGATTGCTTAGAAGGGAAGCTGGAGGTTGAGTTGAAGCATACAGACAACTTTGCAGTGAACTGAGGGTTTGCATTATCTGGTGAGTAAATGAGAGCCTAACAACTCAGGCACAGGATTAGGCAATACAAGCAAAGGGCAACAGGATGGTAGGATATAACCAAAGGGCAACAGGATGGAAGGAAAAATGGTAGAAAACCCCTCAAAAAGAAAAGCACAAAACTAAAAGACAAACACAGGAAAACAGAAAAACAAGCAATACAAGAAGCAAGCAGCAGCCGGATGCAGCAAGTATTAGCCAAAAAGTAGGGCACAAGCAATACTGAAGGGGGGTAGGCAAGCCCCAACAGGCCCCAATGGGGAAGACATACTGACAGAGCCTCCTGCTGGCAAAAAAAAAGCTCCTGAATGAAGCAGAAAGGAAAAGTTTAAATAGGTCTGGCAGGGGGGCATGGTTGTTGCTTCAGTCATTGAACTGCAAGCTACAACCTTCAAATATTGAACCATATTAAGCTATTAGAATCCTATGGCAGCAGCCAGTTGCTTGTGTCCCCACCTCTGCAGTGGTGGGGATGTGACTGGGATGGCCCACCATGATGGCAAGCTTTTGTGCCTGCTGCTTCAGTGGGGGACAGGTTATGCTATCATGGTGACAGGCAGCTGCTTATGCCTTCACAGGGACTGGGAAAGGCCACCATTATGATGGACAACTTGTTATGTTCTCACTGATCCTGCTAGGGAAATGAGATGACCCGTCATGGCAGCAGGTGACTGCATGTTCATTTCCTCTGCTCCAGTTGTGTCATCAGGAATATCCATCATGGCAGCAGGCAGCTGCTCATTTCCCTGTCACTCCAGCAGGGGGACCGGGTAAGACCACTATGACATGGGCAGCTGGTTTATCCAGGCAAAATAAACCATGGCACACTCAAACAAACTACAGCAGCAATAAAAAAAAGTAAAATCAGAATTTACTAGAACCAGAACAAGTTAATAATTTAGAAAATTGCTGCAGCTACACTAACTTCAACCTTTAGGCTGACATATTCAGAAGAGAGATGCTCCGTGCATCTCTGGACTTGCCTAGACCATCGGGAATGTGACCATATTCAAAGGTCACAGATGTGCCCCGCACCCCCCAACTGTGCCGCGGCACACAATGTAGTGATGCGCCTCTGCAAATGAGGGATCCCTCATGTATATGCCGTGCATCACAATATTCAAATGTCCCCTGATGAAGACACAGTCAACTATGCAGGCACAAAGAGAAGTCTGCAAAAGTTTACTTTAACTATGCATGGAGAAGGGTGGTGCCCCATGCACAGTCCAGGGTGGGTCACATGTTCCCCCTCGCTGAGCACCATGCTTTGGACTGACATAATTTCACCCCTCCATACCCTGATCTCTGTAAAAATGTAATAACACCCCCCTTTCAAGCCCCAGTCTCTGTAAATTATTATAATACCTCCCTTCCAAGCCCTGATATCCATTCAAATGTAAGAACCCCCACCCATGCTCGATCTCCATCACCTCGTAATAACACCCCCCTTCCATGCTCCATGCCCTCTACTTTAAAGAGTCCCTCATGGGTCATGTCATGCCCTTGCCCATCCCCAGAAATGACATACAAATCCTTGCTGCCAAAGTACTTCTTGGAACTCATAACAAGAGCCTGACTGTTGTCTCTGTCTATATACCACCCAAGATGAGCAATCTGGGCTTTCACTCCCTCTTTGACTGTATCAACTCCCTGGATCAGAATACAGAAGTTATCCTACTTGGTGATTTCAACATCAACTGGCTGGCCTCCAGCTCTAATAGTTACAAGGATGCCCTAGTTGCTGCTAACTTTTCACAAATGGTCAAATCACCTACTAGAGTAAACTACAGAACAGGGACCTGTACACTTCTAGACTGGGTGCTAACTAATCATGCAGAGCACATCTCTGAAGCAACAGTCCTCCCAGACTCCTTAAGTGATCATTCCCCTATCTTGTGTATCTGGACCAACAAATACACCAAACTCCCCCCCCCAAAACTAGTAACAGGAGAATGCTGACCCCTGGTCATCTTGAGTCACTTAAAACAGTCCTTCGTGAACATGACTGGTCACCAATTGATATAGCCCCCGATGTAAACACAGCACTTGAATACTTTATCACCTGTTTCAACTCAGCCTGTGATGTTCGTGCTCCATTCAAGAAGCGTAAGATCAAGGGTGCCAATAACCCATGGATGACACTAGGCCTCCTTACACAAATTAAATCTCGAGACCAGCTCTGGTATCATGCTAAGGCTACTGGCACCCAGACTGATATCCAGGCCTACAAAACAGCAAGGAATGCATGTACCAGAGCAATCCGCCATGAGAAGGCTAACTATTACAGGAATGCCTTAGCCAGCACCTGGAATGATGGGAGTAAATTCTGGCATAACCTTGCTGAAGTGACTGGAAAGGATCCCAAAACAACACCCACAATGTTGAACATAGATGGTACTATCACTCTTGACCAAGTAATCATTGCCAATGCATTTAACACCACTTTTGCTGACCTTAGTCATGTGCTACCCCCTAACTTTTTTGATCCCACCACAGTCAGTCCAGCTCCTGTTAGTTCAGGTTTGCCACCAGGGCACCCTCCTTTCCATTTCAAAGCAATCCCGGAAAGCCTAGCTGAAAAACACATTCTTAAAGTGCTTGGAAAGTCTAGGATCAGTGGCGATTCACTGGATATGAAACTTCTCGCCCTCACCATTGACGGAGTCCTGCTCCTACTAACCAAAATCCTCAACCATTCCCTCATGCTCTCCCAGTTCCCCCAAAAGTGGAAACTGGCAGTGGTGACTCCAGTCCATAAAAGTGGTGACAAGACTCACAAACAACTACAGGCCTATACCCATCCTCCCTCCTCTATGCAAAACCTTGGAACAGATAGTGGCTGATCAGCTCATGGAGTACCTTGTAAAATACAGGCTGCAATGTTCCCAGAAGCATGGCTTCCTCCAAGGGCACAGCACTACCATGGCACTCCTCGAATTCACCACACATATCCATCATGCACTTGATCAGGGCCAGTTGGTCGGCGCCTCTTTTATTGACCTGACTAAGGCATTTGACACTGTCATTCACTCCATTCTCCTCAAACAATTATCCCTCCCTGGTCTTTCAAGTGAAACTACCCTCTGGTTTCAAAGCTACCTCAGTAACCAGACCCAACAGGTCAGGATTGGTGAATTCCTCTTGTCATCCCTACCAATCCACTCTGGAGTACCCCAAGGTTCTATCCTGGGTCCCTTGTTATTCAGCATATTCCTGAACAATCTCCCTGCCTCCTGCCATGACAGAATGTTACTGTATGCAGATGATGCAGTAATCTTTACTTGCCACACTGACCCCACCTCCCTTCAGTCTCAACTACAGAAAAGTTTCACAGAAGTGGAAGACTGGTTTTGCTCACATAAACTCATCCTTAACCACAAAAAAAATAAAACAATGTTGTTCCATGGAATCCACAAGTACAAGGACCATGAGCTCATAATTAACAACCACGAAGGTGTCACTCTTGAGCAGGTGGATATGTTTAAATATCTGGGCCTGACCCTTTGATTGCTCGCTCTCGTATACCAAACACACTGACAATATCGCTAAAACTGTGAACTCCCGTATAGGGCTACTATACAAGCATAAACATTGCCTAACTGCTGAAGCCTTGAACCTCGCTATCCAGAGCTCTGTTATCTTAACTATTGACTACAGGCTTGTTATCTATGGATCCGCTACTGATACTGCACTCCGGCACATAGCTGTAGCCCTTAATAAGGCATGTAGACTCCTTATTTCAGCTGCCCGCCTTTCTCACATGTGTGACATTTCTGAGCAGGCTAACTGGCTCCAGCTATCTAGCAGGCTAAAGTACCAGACCTGCATCCTAGCTAAGAAGACATCACTGGGCCTTATGCCCCATGGAGTCCAATCAATATTGACCCCACAGCGTGTCTGCCGCCTAACTAGAAGATCGGACAGTCTAACCTTTACAATACCTCGCTGTTGGACCTCTCAAGTACAGCGTTCTTACCCTGTCAGAGCCTCCACCTGGTTCAACCTGCTACCTACAGAAATCTCCAACATTGCCACGATTGGTGCTTTTAAGTGTAAACTGTGTCAACACCTCATGGCTAGTACCTTCTGTGATTGCTTCTTATAATCCCCTCCAGGTATACTACCCTCAAGCATCCCTCCTCATTGCCTCAGCTCCTCCTCCTCCTCTCCTACCCCCCATTACTGGGTATAGGATGAATCTGTCTCCTTTTCTTTTTCATCCCTCCTTCCTCCTCCCTTGCTGTTTCCCATCTACCACATACCCAACGCAATGCCCTCCCCATTTCTCCCCTCCTCCTCTCTCTGTCTCCCATACCACCCCCTCACCACCACTCTTCTTTGTCTTTTCCCACTAACCCACTCCTAACAAAGCTTCACTGAGCCACCTATGACTTGTACTGTATAATTAACTCGCAACACAACTCCTTGACAATGCCTTTGGCTGCTATTATTGTAACCTTATTTGTCTTTTTTTTGTAAGTTTCATTGTAATGATCATGTTATGTCTTGTACCTTATTGTCCTTATTGCCTTGATGTGGAACATTTGTAAAAGAGCCCTCTGCTCAAAGGTGTCATCAGAAATACAAATAAATAAATAAATAAATATCAATTCCCTCAGCCCTGACCTTTTACATATTGTGGACTTGACCATGTAACAAAAAAAAAAAAGAAGAAGAAAAAACAATAATTAAAAAGTGATATATTCATCATAGATGCTATGCAGGATTTTGAGCAGGTGTGAAATGTGTTGAATGACCCAGTTGTACTTGTTGAAAATTTGATTGTATCCTGCACCATTTTGCTTCCTACTGGCTGTAAATCTCTTCCCTGTCCCATTATGTAGACACTCTGTCATAATGTACATTGTACTTATTGTCTTTGTCATATCTTGTTGTAATCTCCCGGGTCATTCCTGAAAATAGGCATAATACTTGTCTAGTGTACTTACCCGGTTAACAAAAGCTAAATAAATAAATAAATATATATATGATGATGCAGAAACAAGTTATTCCAGAAGTGCATCTACTGTACTGTTGTAAATGCCTTGGAGTCAGATTGTCATTTCACTGATAAAGGCTGGGAAAGGGGATGCACACAGAAAAGACAGTGGTGCAAGGTGTTACATCTTGGGTGGGGAAGCCCTAAACACAGGTACACCCTGGGAGGGGAGGCGCTGGAGACCTCAATAGGGGAAAAAGACCTAGGGGTCATGGTGGATGCATGTATGAATAACTCTGAGCAGTGCAGGAGAGCGGCTAGCAAGGCAAACAGGATGTTGGGATGCATCCTAAGGGGGATCACCTCTAGGAGTAGGGAAGTGATTCTGCCGCTGTACAATGGACTGGTTAGACCACACCTTGAGTACTGTGTACAGTACTGGAGACCACACTTGAAGAGGGACATACAGCTCCTGGAGAGGGTACAGAGGAGGGCAACTAAGATGATACGAGGACTAGGCGATTTGACGTATGAGGACAGACTTGAGGAGCTCTGCCTGTTTTCATTGGAGGAGAGTAGAGACAGGGGGGACATGACTGAGGTCTTCAAGTACCTCAAGGGAATAAATAGGGTAAACGTGGAGGGGTTCTTTAGACTAAAGCAGGGAGGTATCATCAGAGGGCATGGTTTGAAGTTGGAAGGTGGAAGGGTGAGGGGGGAAAAGAGGAGGAGGTTTTTCACTGAGAGGCTGGTGGACCCTTGGAATGCACTGTCTGGCGAGCTGGTTCAGAGATCCATAGTGGAGAGCTTCAAGAGAGGGTGGGACAGACACAGAAAGTGGATGTATCAGATGATGGCCTGGCCCAGGGGGTGGGGATGGATGATAGGGGTTTCTGGAACACAAGGGTGGGAGGGCCTCAGCACCCAAGTAGGGATCTGAGGTTCGAGCAGACTTGATAGACCGTAAGGCCTAATCTGCTGGCAATTAGTATGTTAGTATGCTCTGCTATACAGGATGACACCAACAGTGCCAGTAGTGTATGTGTGTGTGGGGGGGGGTGGTCGCCATTGCCATTCAGCAATTCTTGAATAAGACTGTTAATTCAGCACACTTGGGTTTTAAATCTGAGATGGCTTCTAAATTACCAATGCATTAAAAAATAACTATCTAACTAAATAAATAAACAACAAGATAAATCAGATTTAATTGGTGTGCAGCCTTATCCTTTCAGTCCACTATATGGAGATTTAAAAATGAGCAGAGACAGTCTGTTTGGGCTTACCACTTTGAGTATGTGACATATAGAAGTCAGACATACCGCACTACCTGTGCATCACAGTGACTGTTTCCACTCAGCTTTGTACAACCAGTGTAATGTGTTAAAATCTTATAAACTAATTGTGCATATTAAGTGATTCGAAGGAAGTCACTTAACCACTATAGTGTTCCCTATGCGCCACGGAAACATGCACTACTCATTGCATTGCCTTGACACATTTACAAGTATTTTATAGAAATAAAGCACAGTATAACCTGTATTTGTTTATTTAAAGTGACACACAAGCAGTGTGTGTGTGTGTGTGCATGTGCCATTTTCAAAAATATCTTGCTCTCTATTAAGTGCCCTGTAATGACCCAACACATCTGTCATCAAATCTAAATCTGATCTCTCATCAACATGTGAAACTGCAATGCCTGGGTCAAATAGAAGAATCCTGTTAGGGCTGCTGAGCTGTGACTAAGCTGTCAGCTGTATACTTTTATTTAAATTAGTTGATGCAGACCACTATCATACTCCTTTCAAAAGATAGTTATAAAAGTGTATTTACTTTAAATGTACAAAAACTGTATTTTATGTCCACCATAAAATGCTGCACTTTTACAGCAATGAGCATGCATTTACTGTAGATATACAGTACTGCAAGTAATACTTCTTTTAGGATACCCGTCCCTTTTGGAAGCAGGACACTCTGCTTGGGAATGTGAAAAGACTTCTAAATTTAACCCCATTTATACAATAGGGGTGAGATGATATACCATTTTTTATTTCAGCATAAAACCACCACCATGATATAGCACACTCTGCTGATATCACCTGAGTGTGATAACCAGAGTTTTCTCCAGTTATCACACTGTGATGACATCATCACAGTGTGATAACTGGAGTTCTCTCTGCAGTTATCATGCCCTTATTGTATAAAATGGATACATGATGTGCACTCATGTAATATGGAAAATATTTTCACTCCTTTAGAGTAACCTCTGGATACTCACTCATGGCTTTGCCACTCGTGAATATCCAGAGGTCACTCTAAAGGAGTGAAAATATTTTCCATAGCACACTCATGCCCATCATGTATCCCCTTAATATTATCATCCACATTTTTATCTCCCTGTTTATAAAAAAAATAGGAAAAAAAAGAAATTTTAGAGTCAGTCAGTGCTGTTTTGTGATATTCTAATTTTTGTTGAAAGCCAAAAGAGGCGAAGGATCAGAAAGATGGAAATGAAATGGTAAAATCTAAAGGTTATAATGCTGATGAAAGAGGAAATGCATCCATGCACATACTGTATGGCAAACCTTTCTTTGCAAGTTGAAGCTCGAGAAGAATCTGTTAACAAGGTTTAAAGAATAAAGTTCTCTTGCATGATGGAATTAATGTCAGTGCATACAATAAGTCGGTGTGTGGTTGTTTTTCTTTTCAGTACTAAGAAGAAATAGTGCTATCATACAATAGAAAACTGAAATCAGGGCATATTATAGGGAGGTTTAAGCACATTTTATGGGTGTTCTTGGCAAGCCTGCACTCATTTGAGAATAACTCAGTAGCCTCGTATGGTAAAAACAGCTATGCAGTCTTCAAAGTGTCATGTTAAATGGTTCCGTTACTGCACTTGACTGTTTGATGATGGGAGTAAAGCTAAGTGCTGCTGTCAAAACTACATTTTTAACACTTTAAATCTTCTATAGGATAAAGTATGGGGTGGTGTGTAACAAAAAGTTTACACACACCCAAGGGGTTAGATGCTACATAAACCCAGAGAACGAAGCTCGAGGGGTTTGTGGAAGCATCTAACCCCAAGGGTGTGTGTAAACTTTGAGTTACACACCACCCCATATTTTATTTTATGTAATTGCTGGGTTTTCATTTTTTGCCACAGTAATTAAATAAAATAAAAAAAAAAGATGTTCCAGTGCAGCCACTGTCTGCTTAGGTTTGACTAGTATGCGGTCTGCAGTCACTTTTATTTACTTCAACTTTTTAAATATATTTACTTGTGCCCAAAGTTTAATGTTTCTTTTTTAAGTGATAATTTGTTGTTTTTTTCTGTAGTAACTTACCGCCTACTGCACATAGCAGTTCCATCTCTGAGGGGAAAGATGAGGAGGCCAGGGTCCGGGACATAGAGTTGTGTTGGATGCATATGCAGAATGAGGAAAACTGTGCACATGTTTGCCGTAATAAACACTCATTTATTATGGCAAATAATGCCATGGTTCTTGTATGGGGAAAATGAAGACCTGGTAATTATATACGGTTTTATTAATAAATTGCCTGTTATTCTCATGCCACTAGTTGACTTTTACAGACCTATAACACTATCAAAAAAAAGCAACATGAATTCTCCAGACCCTTGATATCAATTATAGCCAATTTTCTTGTATTTATAGAGAAATGTTTCTCATGACTTTATGACTCTATGGAAAATGGAATCCAAGAAAAAAGTATAGGGCATCAATTAGAGGACACAAAGATGGAACAGAATATCAGTGTAATCATTACTGATGACTTAAAGAGAGGAAAACAATGGGAAAAATCAGCGCAAAAGGCAAGTGGCATCCTCGCATGCATAGGTAGGGGTATTACAAGTAGAAAGCACCAGGTAATCATTCCACTCTACACCTATAATACTGCAGCCAGTTCTGGAGGCCTCACCTGAAAAAGGACATTGATCATTTAGAGGTGGTACAGAGAAGGGCTACAAAGATGGTGCAAGGGCTGCATCATAAGCCATATGAAACAAGACTCAAGGAGTTGAATTTACATTCTCTGGAGCAGAGAAGAAATAGAGGGGACATGATAGAAGCATTTAAATATGTTAAGGGGATTAACACAACTCAGGTGGGAAACCTCTTCCAGGAAAACAGGGTTGCGCAAACAAGAGGGCACAACTGGTGTCTGGTGGGAGGTAGGTTCAAAAGCAATTTTAGGAAGTACTTTTTCACTGAGAGATTGATAGACCCATGGAAAAGCCTGCCATAAGAAGTGGTGGCATCAAAGACAGTAAGAGAATTCAAACTCTCATGGGACAGGCATTGTGGACAAATTAGGTTGAAAGATATCTGTGGGGGGGTAGCACCATGGGCAGACTAGATGGATCATGCGGTCCCCATCTGCCAACTCTTTCTTAAGTTCTTATGTCATAACACTTTTACTGAACTGTACAATAAAGATAACAAAACATGCCATCCCAGACAGTACAGTTTCTAACCAATCCCACTGTATATGACTTTGAAATCCATGTATTTCCTATACACAATGCTCTAATTTCTGTATTCACTGGTTTCTATAGTATTGTATTTGTTTTCTGGGTTGCCCCTGAAAAAGGGACTGCATGGTCTCAGAGGGCTTACCTTGTTACCAAAAGTCTAATAAATAAATAAAATAATTACTTTTAAGATAGTTGATTGGGCTCTGTGCTGTGACGGAAATCACCACTAATCCAGATAGTTGATAGAAGCGCATAAGGATCAGGGTTGTTTTTCAGCATGATGCAGAATTACACTAAAATCAGATCTAACTGAATAATTACTACTACACATACTGTATATGTATTTTACCATCATACATTATTTTTAATTTGAGCCTGCATGTGCTGTACACCATAGTGCTGGCGCAGAGATGTCACTTTAGAATGAAAAGTTTATCAAGCCAATCATGAGGGTTACATAGAATTCTCAGCATTGAAGAGCCAGCAAGTATAGGAAATAGGGATAACACATCACAAAAAATAATTACAGGAGTCAAAATGAATAGAAAAAAATTATGTTCAATAACATTTAAGCAGTTTTTAAACAAATGATCACAAATAAGTAATTTCATGTCCCCTTTAAAAGAGTGGACACATGCATCATTTTGTCACGTGCTGAATGAATGAAACCATGAACAGCTGATGTAAATCATGGTTTCATTTATTCATTCATTCATTCTTACAACACAATCAAATTGCGACTGGCAGATGAAGAGTGAAATTAAATTAATTAGAAGTGATTGGCCATAATATGATGATGTCCATTGTCCTGGAAGCAGCCTCACATCATACAGATGCCATCTGCTGTCTGAATGTGCCCCCCTCCATATCCTTGAATTTTTGCTAGCTGATGCAGGACTACGCATGACTGCACAATTTTCTGTGCATTTCTCCATGACAGAGATAGTGCAGAATCCTCCATCACCATGCTTCATCCTGGTGGGCAGCACTCTAGATATATATCTAGATAAACAGACAGACAGACAGATAGATAGATAGATAGATAGATAGATAGATAGATAGATAGATAGATAGATAGATAGATAGATAGATAGATAGATAGATAGATACTGGCGCATTAGTACCAGCATAGTTAGGATTAAGCAAGGTGTTTAATGTTAAGTCCTAGTTTTTGCACCATAATAACTTTGACAGCATTTAATGAAATTCCACAACATTTGGCATGCATTGTCTTAGAGGCAAGTTCTCAAGATGTGAAAAGGTTTGTGACAGTAGCGTGTGCAGTTTTCGAGATACAGTATGTCGATTTTTAATGAAGTGCCATGTTTTTTTTCTATATGTATTGCACCTTTTTTTGCTTGCAACTACAGCCTAGATAGTATGGAATTTTTTTTGGAAATATTTAGAGTAGATGTGGACTGTGCCAAGGTAGTGCCTTTCGAAAGTTTCATGAATAAATATTAATGGTTCCAGAGTTATAAGGAATTCGTGTTTTTTTTTCTGAGCATGCTGAGTAGGATTTTAGGACAACCCACTGATACGAAATGAATGTATCCTTTGCAGGCATTTACCTTTCACAAAATTAGTAATTTATCTTTTATGAGAAAAAAACAGAGGCAGTGATGGATGCCATCATGTCTTTTTTAAACACAGAAAACACATAAAAGTGATGTACTTTTAAAAAACAAACACTGGAACCTTGTCTCATTTAGCTACTTTCTGGTGTTTTTTTTTTTTTAAATAAGACCAGAAATCCATTCTCTGGGCACCCCAAACTCCTGGATGCCCAGCTTAGCAAAGGGAATCATTCATCTAGCGCTGATGCCCTTGCCTGGGGTTTACTCTCCCAACCCACATTGCAAACTGAATCAGAACCAGGCAGTGGTACTCAATCCAGCTGTCAGTATCTACAGTTTTTCTAATGGACAGTGGGTGCCCAATCCCACTGCCATTCTTTAATAATGATCTCTATTTTTTTCTGAATTTCCAATAGCGGAGTTCCCAACCCCCCGGTGCACCATCACTTTAAGAGTTTGAACTATTTAAGAGGCACTAGTGTGCACTACTGGACCAATCTCTGAGGAGGGTCTAACGAGTGAAACCAGTTGGATTGTTGGTGTTTGGTGTGAGTATCCCAATGCTTTGTATCACAGAACTTTTATATCTTTATTAAAAGTTTCAACAGTTTACAGATTCAAGACAAGTGGTGCTGGCCTTTTTCTGTTGTCCTGCTTGCCTTTTGGACTGGGCACACTGACTCTGGAGCTGCCTTTTTTGTTCTGCCAGCCTGGAAAGGGAAGGTGCAGGGTTGCTCACATGAGCCTAGTACCATATCATAAATATAAATCTTCCTATGGCATAGGATCCTGCACCTCTGCACCCATGGCTGCCTGAGGGCTCTGTACTTTGGCTGACAGATGGAGTCTTTGCCCTGCATGTCTGTATCTGTAGCTACATAGACGTCCAGGGTCCAGAGAGCCCTCAGCTTCTGCAGCCTGTCAGACAGCTCCACAAATTCTTGACATCTGTTGTCACTTGGAAGCACAGACCCAGGAGAGCCATTCACCTCTACAGGCAAACAGACTCTTCCCTTGGCACAAGGCCCAGAAGGCCTTATGCATCTGTATCTGTTCATGTAGGTCCCAATGGGACTTGTGTAAATAACAATACAATTCCTCTATCTGAAAAAGGAGGAAATTCTTTGCAACAAAACTCTGTTAATGCACCAATTAGGGTTCAACGTAATGCCACAAAAGTTGGGAAGTGTGGTGTTAGAGTTTTCAACTCCAACTCCTCACTCCACCAAGCAGCAAAAGGACAAGACCACACAAGCAACCACAGGTAGCTATCATCAGGTAAGACAAACAACATAAAACTGTTTCCAGAGTAAGACACACACACAGTTCTGTCTGTAGAAGTGCAGGCTCCTGAGGGGACTATGTGTCTGCAGTCACAGGTGTAAAACATACATACTGACTTCTGGCTGCAGACCCACAGGTGACATGAAACCTATGATACCACAATTATACTGCATGCAGAAGTGCAGGCCCCTTTATGCACAGGTGCTAAGACATAAACACCAACTTCTGGCTGCAGAAGCCCAGGCCACTGTGGGACCTGCATGTATGCACCTGCATGTAGAACACCATGCAACAGTGAATTCAGCTTTGTAGCAAGGTACCACCCACTACTCCTTAGCCCAGCAAAAAGTAGCTGCTTTAACCTAATCTGAGCTTTAAAATGCAGCATATTATTTTTTTAGTTAAAGTGCCACCCCTAAACAAAACTGATACCTAGACAAAACTGCTACCCTCTTGAAACATTTCTAGCTTTGTTGATGAAACCATGATTCCTACATTGCAATAGTACTTCTGTCTGCAGAATCACAGGCCCCCATGGGGCCTGCATTTCTGCAGCCAAGGGTAGTCATGCATGCTATACAACATTCACAAACAGCTGCAGCAGCAGCAGCACCACAGACCCCTGTGGGGCGTGTGCTTCTGCAAACACAGATACAAATCCATGAAGGTAGCACATCAGTGCTACTGTATTTGTGTAATCGGGAAATAGTTGTATGTTGTTTGCCTTAGCTGATGATGGCTGTCTATGGTTACCTGTGTGGTAATCTTGTCCTTTTACTGCTTGTAGGGTGGAGAGTTAGGGTCAAAACCCCTAACACCTCATTTCTCTACTTTCGTGGCATTAAGTTGAACCCTAACTGGTGCATCAACATGTTTTTTTTGCAAGAATCTATATGTTCTCTAGTACTTGTAGGTCTCTATTATGTCCCCTAGAAGATGGGTAGAGGCAAAGTGGGAAAATTAAGGGACATTATAATTAAGGCAACCAATCTCTCTGAATGAAGGAAGTGAGTAAAAGTAGAAGGGAAAAATAGACCATTATGATTCTCTAGAAATGTGGTCAAGGTGGTGATGATAAAAAAGGGTGGCATTCAGTAGGTATAAGGAAATACAGAGGGAGGAAGACAGGTAGGTATAGCAAGTAAAACAGGAAGGCAGGAAAGGCAGTGAGAGAAGCAATGGTGCAGATGGTGGATAGGATAGACAAGGGGTAGCTTAAGGGGAAAAGACTTTCTTTGGGTATGTAAGTGAGAAGAGGAAAGCAAGGGGAGGGATACTAATGATAAGGATGGCGGCAAGGGGAGACTGCATAGAAGAGAATCAAGAAAAAAATGACATCCTGAAGAGGTACTTCTGCTCAGTCTGCATAGATGGACTGCCAGGAAGCAGCAGGAACAAAGGAAGGGGAGGCAAACACAAGTCCATTTTCAGAGGAAAGAGTCCTGAAGGGACTTGCAACTCTGAAAGTGGTCAAGTCATTGGGAATAGGCAGGATACACACAAGGGTACTAAAGGAAGTAATGTAGGTGTTAGCTGCCCCAGTGATGGCCTTATTCAACAGCTAACTGGAAACAGGTATTGTCCCAGAGGACTGGATGAATGTAGACATGGTCCCTCTTCATAAAAGCAGCAGCAGGGGGGAGGCTAGCAACTATAAGCAACTCAGTCTCATATCTGTGGTAAGAAAATTAATGAAAACCCTGTTAAAGGAAAGTTTGGTAGAGCATCTTGAATCAAATGGGTTTCAAGACCAAAGGCAGCAAGGATTCATAAAGTAAGGTCATGCCAGATGAATCTGATTGATTTCTTCAATTGGCTGACCAGGGAAATATATCAGTGGCCATGGCCTATCTGGATTTTGTTAAGGTCTTCGACAATTTGTTGCACAGAAGACTGACAAAGAAATTGTGCAGCCTAGGAGTGAGATCCAAAGTATTAAATTGGGTAAGTAACTGGTTAATCTATAGGTGACAGAGGGTGGTAGTTAATAGCACTAACTCTAATGAGGTGTGAATGACCAGTGTCACAGGGTTCAGTACTGGTACTGGTCCTCTTCAATGTCTCATAAATAACATTGCAGTAGAACTGGAAGGGAAGGTATGCCTTTTAAGGAGGCAGTATAGCGTTGTGGTTCAGGGCACTAAGCTGCAAGCCTGGAGACTTGAGTTTGAATCCTACAGCCCCCACTTGCATATTGTGTGACCCTGAACAGGTCACTTAATTTCCTTGTGCTCCTAGCTCACACCTGGAAATAAGCTTCAGCTTAGTATGCCTTTCCTAGTTAAATAATTTCTCCTTCCCTTTTTGCAGATGACACCAAAATCTGTAGTAAGGTGGACACTCAGGATGAAGTATTTATTTATTTATTTGGATTTTGGTGACCGGGTAAACCCACTGAGACCAGAAGTCCCTTTTTCCGGGGCGACCCGGAACTAATTACAGAAAAAAGACACATAAAAAGCATTATTTACAGTAATTACAATAGTTTCACAGATTTACAATAGCAGCAGTTTATGGGGGAACAACAGGTTCACATTCAGGGGCGACCCGGGATTAATTACAGAGAAAAGACACATAAAAGCATTATTTACAGTAATTACAACAGTTTCACAGATTTACAGTCGCAACAGTTTGCAGGGGAACAACAGGTTCGCATTCAGGCTCTATGAGAAATACAAGACGTCAAGTTGCACACCAGTTAGAAGGGAATAGAAACAACAACAGTAAGTGACATCCTTGTTTAGGAGATTCATCAGGGACGAAGGTGGGTTTAGCAGAGTGACGGCAATGGGACCTGGGCTAGAGAGCTAATGGTTGCAGCCACAGAGGCTCAGTTTGAGGAGATATACTTTGAGTCCAGTTTTAAACTGGTTAAGGGAGGGTGAGTCAGTCAAGCTAGCTGGGAGGGAGTTCCATAGGTAGGAGGCAGCATATTTGAAGGAGCGCTTACCTTGGTTTGAGCGGATCCGAGGGATGTCTTGGGGTGATTTGCAGAGGATTGCAGGGTTCAGCTTTGTACTTTGTGGAAGAGAAGTCCACTAAGGTGGGGAGGGGGACCAAGGGTGGAGAATTTGAAGGCAAGGCAGGCAGTAGGGTAGGCTAGTTTGTGCCACAGAGTGGGCCAATTCAGGTCCTTAAGTGCCTCGCAGTGACGCCACCTAGGGGAGGAGTTAGTGGTGAAGTGAGCCATTTGGTTGTAGAGAACGGTTAGTTTATTGAGTTCCATCTCCCGGAGGAACTGCAATAGAGGAGCCCCATATAGGATGGTGGGGAGAAGACTGCAGCAGGCAATTGCACGACGTGCAACACAGGAAAGGGAGTTCCCCAGACGGTATAGAAGCCCAAGCCTTTGATGGATGGACCGGGTTATAGAGTCTATATGAGGTCTGTAGGTCATCTCTTGGTCAAGAAGAACTCCCAGGTATTTGAAACTGGTTCCCTGGATTGTGCTGATCTGAAGCAGTTCGCTTCTATCAGAGCCCAGACTTCTTGAACCAAACAGTACGGCTTTTTTTTTTCTTCATTGAGCTTCAGGGAGTTTGAGGAGAACCAGGCCTCAAGTGTTGAGAGACCGTCCTGCAGTTTAATGGTGATGACACTAGATTGTGGGTCACTGCAGTATATGACAGTGTCATCCACATAGAGAATGAGTTTGCTAAGTGTGCAGTTGGACTCAATACTATTGAGGAAGAGTGAGAAAAGCAGGGGGCCCAGGATAGAGCCCTGGGGTACCCCAGAGGTAGAGGTCTTGGTCCAGACTGGGTACCCCTCCTGCGGACTTTTTGGGTACGGTCATTCAGGTAGCTCTCGAACCATGAAATTGAGTGGTCATCCAGTCCTAGGAGTCGGAGTTTGGAGAGAAGGAGATTATGGTCGACCAGGTCAAAGGCCTTGGTTAGGTCAATGAAGAGGGTGCCCATTGGGGAGCCTAGGTCCATGGCAGCAAGGATGTCTGCTGTGAGCTGGATGAGCACTGTGTCAGTCCCATGGCCCTTCCTGAAGCCATGCTGCACATCAGCCATGAGATGGTGTTGCTCTAGGTAGTGCTGTAGCTAGTTAGAAACTAGTCACTTCTGTATTTTCCCAAGAGGACTGAGAAGGGAGATGGGTCTGTAGTTTCCCAGTTTGTCTTGGGGTCCACTTTTGTGGATGGGGACGATGGTCGCTACCTTCCACATTGAAGGGACTACTCCTTCAAGAAGCGACCTATTTATGAGTAGGGTGATAGGAAGGACGATAGCTGGGGCAGCAGCCCTCAGCAGGTGAGGTTCAAGCTGGTCATAGCCCGGGGAGGAAGAAGGGTTCATTTTACGTAGGAGAGGTAGCACCTGAGCCTGATTGACCAGCTTCAGGTGGAATTGAGGCCTAGGATGCACCCATACCTCACTAGAGTAAGGAGTAGACCTGGGGTGGATAGGGAGAGGGAGCCCATTTGGGATAGAGAAAGAGGCACAGAAGGCATCAGCAACTACAGAAGGAACATTGGTGAGAGAGTCCCCAACCAGGAAGGAGTCAGATTGACTGCTTATGGAACCCTTGAGGAGTAAGTTTATATGGCCCCAGAATTTTTTTGGGTGACGTAGGTGACTTGCTTGGTTGTCTTTTAGGTACTGAGATTTAGCCTGTTTTGAGGATTTTTTACACTGGTTTCTCAGCTCTCTGTACTTCTTCCAGTCTGATGTGAAGCCAGAGGATTTGAAGGTGCCCCATGCTTTGTCCCGGAGGAGCATGGAATGCTTGAGGCTCAGGCTCAGCCATTTATGGCATTTTCCCTGCACCCTGAGCTTTTTTATTGGGGCGTGCTTATTAGATGCTGACAGGAAGGCCTGGGTGAAATGTTCAAGAGCCTCGTCATGTAGGGAGGAGACGATAGGGCCCAGTAAGTTTCCTCAGGTCGGAACAGAAATCGATTGGTACAAACCTACTATAGTTCCTCGCTTCAATGACCTTAGTGGGGATTTTAGGAGGCTTGTTGGACCAGGTGCAATAGACAGGAGAGTGGTCACTCAGAGAGTCAGACATATTCCCTGCCGACAAAATACGGCCCGGGCAGGAGACAAGGAGCCAGTCAATGAGAGAGTGGTAGAAGGAATACAAATGGATGTTGGGAAACTGAACGGGTTATCAAGAGCATGGCAACTGGGGTTCAGTGATAAAAAGTGCAAAATCATATACCAATAGGAACCCATGAGGTGAATATAGGATGGGGGGGCATACTGACGGTCACTAAGCAGGAAAAAGACTTTAGGGGTATCATATCTGTTGACCTCAAAGTGGCAGGGGCAGTGTAACAGAGCAGGTGGTAGGGCCAGTGTGATGCTGGGATGCATATGAAGAGGTATTTCCAGCAGGAGGAGGGAGGTGGTGTTGCCACTGTGTTGCTCATTTGTAAGATCCCATGTGGAGTATTGTGTCCAGTTCTGGAGGCCACACTTCAGAAAGGACATAGGGTGGAGGCAGTCCCCAGAGGAGGGCAACTAAAATGGTGGTGGGGTTTTATCAAAAGCCTTATGAGGAGTGGGTGAGGGATCTCAACAGGTAGACCTTGGAAGAAAAGAGATTGAGAGAGAACATGATAGAGATCTACAAGTACTTCACAGTGATGAACAGGGTCAGGAAGGAAATCTGTTTCAAACAAGAAACAGCACCAGGCCAGAGGGCATGCAATGGAGCTGGGGGGGAGGGTAGTTTAAGAGGGATGTGAAGAAGTACTATTTCACTGAAAGAGTGGTAGGCACCTGGAACAGTCTGCCAGTGGACGTGGTGGAGGCAAAAACAGTAGGGAACTTCAAACATGTGTTGGATAGACATAGGGAAATATTAGTCAATAGGCGGGGAAGGGGGAGGGTCAACATAGACCAGTTAGGATCTGTGGAGTCAGACCAGGCAAGGACAATCTGGGCAGACTGTGTGGGCCAAGCGGTCCTTTTCTGTGTTCAAAGTCTATGTTTCTATGTTAGTAAAAGCAGCACAACTTGAGGAAAAACAAAATGATATGGGAAAAAATTTGAATAATAAAAAAAGGATTCAACTGATGAATAGGAAAGGATGAACAGAATACATTTCTATTCACGCTTGATGCTCATCAAGGAAGTAACCTTCACAGTCTTCCAGACTGGAGTTGTCCCAACATGGGAATTCTTTCTCCATCTGTGCTTCATCTACCTCGGTAGAAGGCAATTAGCCAGTGACCAGAACCTCATGCTCTTCAGGTTCATCTAGAACCGATTTAATCTTAGATATTATACTGTTATATTTATTATCTTAATATTTTAATGTATGTTGTATGTGTTTTGTAAATCTGTATTTCCCTACCTGCTTTATGTAAGGTGCCCAGAGCCCCAGGGATTGGGCGCCATATACATAAACTTGCCTTGCCTTTACCACTACTGCCACCTTTATGTGATAGGAACACCAACATGATTTTATTGCATGGAATGTGCCCCAGATTCATTTTAATAACTGTTCAACCTGCTATCATTTCTAGGGTACAGATTTGTATGCCCGTCCAGCAAAATGGCCACTGCCGAACTGAATACTCACTTCACACTGACACTGGAATGTGGACAGCTCAGGGATTTTTGATTGTTACTGAGGTCAGTGCTGGCCAATTAGTGTCCTTGCTACTCATATACAGCAAATGCTCTTCCATGATGGTAAGATGCCTGGTGTCTGCCAAATATGCATTTGCTGTGAACTGTGCCACCCATAACCTGATGCCTCATCAACCTCCTTCTCCTCCATGTCTTCTATTCCCACTTGGTACAAAACATCCCAAAGTGGATTTGTTGCTATTTTTTCTTTCACCGTGCATGTTTTCTCAGTCTGTTTACCATTCAAGGTGGTAGCAATACCCATTTTATGTTCAATTTCATGTTGTGCCTTAAAAAACTGTGACTTCAACATTTGTGCCTGATGTATCCATCTTTATTTATTTAGTTTTTGTTAACTGGGTAGGTGCACTAGCCATGAAATGACTATTTTCAGGCACAACCCGGGAGAGTACAACAATCAAAGACAGGTACATAACATGAGTACAATGAAATTACAATAGCATAGGTCAAAACAGTTAGTAGTAAAGAATACATGCAGCCAGGATAATAACAGTCAATGCAATTCACATAGAATTTTTAGGCAGAGAAAACCTACACAGTCTAGGAAGAGATACCACAACATAGCAGCAAAGAAATAGTGTTCAAATTAGTCACAACAATGAAGATTCAAATAGGCAGCGAAACAAGGCAAGGGCAAATTCCTGACTGGGCAGGATGCATTATCACGGCCTCTGAAACAAGACTCAGGTGTTGGGGTGGGGGAGTTGGGGTACATTAGCTCTCAAGGAGATAGTAAGGGTAAGAAGTGCTATGAGCTAGGGAGGTTAAAGTTAGGTCAGGCAGCATCTGGCCGGTGAGTGGATTAGGGAGGATTAAAACAAGTGCAAAGATCAGCAAGGGATAGATGTAAGTGCAGCTCGTTTTTGAAGCTGTCATGGGATCCAGATATTCGAAGTGCATGGGGGAGAGAGTTCCAAAGCTTAGGAGCAGAGTGATTGAAGGAAACCGACCTTTTTGATGTTTTACATCTAGGTACATTCAGCAGGGATTTATCTACAGATCGCAGTCTATAGGAGGAGGTCTGAGGTACCAGCAATGTTGCGAGAGCTGAAAGGGCCTGGTTTTTGAGTATACAGTCAATCAGGGAGCCAAGAGAGTATTGAAGGCAAGCTGAGGGGGATGACCATCCCAGGTCCATGTACAGTTGGCAGTGGTGCTTAAGTCGTGGTGACAAGGAGGCGTATCGACAGATATTATTATAAGTGACATCCCACTTATGAAGGATGGTTTTGTGTCTGGCAGCAAAGGTCGGCATGCCATAGGTGAGGGCAGGGAGTAATATGCCTCTGGCAATAGCAAGTTTAGCAGAGGGAGTCAACGTGAAACTGGACTTGTAAGCAACCCCCAGTTTAGCATTCACTGCCTTACAGGCAGATTGTATATGCAGGCTAAAGTCCTGGGACTGGTCCAGAAGAATTCCCAGGTACTTAAAAGATGTAACACATTCTATTTGTGTGCCACTGCGATCTTGCACCAATAGGGAAGTTTGACATGTCCTAAGTTTAGGGGCAGATCAAGTAACATTGCTTGGGCTTTCTTAGCATTAAGTACAAGCTTATGTGCACAAAGGCAATTTTGGACATTTGTGAAATCTGAAGAAAGGGATGCATTTATGCTGGCGACCTTATCAGAGCTTGAATAGAGTACAAGATCATCTGCATAGAGAACAGATGAGCATGAAAGGAAAACCTCATCTATGTTATTGATAAAAAGTGAGAAAAGAAGAGGTCACAGAATAGAGCCCTGGGGAACCCCAATATTGATGGTAGCACCATCAGATAAAGAGGAGTTTAATTTCACAATTTGAGTTCTATTTGATAGATAGCTTCCATACCAGGCGACAACTGGTGATGAAAAGCTCAGACTGCAAAGAGTGGAGAGGAGCAGGGGGTGATCAACATGATCAAAGGCCTTTGTAAGGTCTATAAAAACTGCCCCTGTCAGTTGGCCAGCGTCCATACTGGTAAGCACATTGGTAGTGAATTTGAGAAGTGCTGTAGAGGTATTGTGACCTTTATAGAAGCTATGTTGTGCATCAGACAGAAGACTGTACTTTGTGAGGTAGTCAATGGTTTGATTTGCAACAAGTTTTTCCAGAATTTTACTTCAGGCTGATAGGATGGCTATAGGCCTGTAGTTAGTAATCGCCTTGGTATCACCATTTTTAAGGACCGGCGTTACACGAGCAATCTTCCAGAGGTCAGGAACTTGGCTATTAGAGAGAGACAAGGTGAAAATTCTAGCCAGAGGGGAGGCTATTTATGGTGCTGTTAGTTTCAGGAGCCAAGGCTCAAGTGTATTTGATCCAGAGCTAGTGTTGTCAGAGACAGTCCATAATAGTTTTAAGACCTCAGTCCTTGAAATTGCCTTGAAGTAGAAAGGGGGATTTTTAGACATTTGCTGGGAAGGATAGCTGGAGGTAGTGGACTGTGCTGATGTTGCAAGCATAGACGCTGCCTGGGGAGATGGGAAGGCAGAGGTATACTGAAACAGGTCCGAGAACATTTGATTGAAGGAATTAGCAATTGTGTGGAGTCATTGCAATGTACTCCATTTAATACCAAGTCACTGGTGCTAGCTGACTGGGACGCACCGAAAAAGGTCTTGACATGGGCCCAGAATTTCCTAGGGTCCCCAAAAGAGCTTAGCAGCAATTCTTTACAATAGGTACTCTTAGCTGTTCTGACTTGTTTTTTACAGAAGTTACGTAGGGTTCTGTAGGTAGCACAGTCAGATTGTAGCCCCGAGGCTTTGTACTTTTTCCAGCATTTGTCCCTAGAGCGTAGATTTTTCAGCAAGTCTTTGTGAAGCCATCTTGTTTGTTTACTCCTCACCCTCCATGTCACCTTGGGGGCATGTTTGTTCTGGATGGCCAGGAATTCATTAACGAAGATACTTAGTGCAGACTCAACATTATGGGAAAGGTAAATACCAGACCAGTTTATCCTTGAGACATCATGACAAAAAGCCTCGATATCCAGGTTGGTGAAATTTGTAAAGGTGACATAGTGCGGTGGAGGGAATGGAGCAGCCTCAGTACTCCAGATGCAGAAGACAGGGGAATGATCAGTAAGCAAATCTGCCAAGATGACTGCTTAGTGTACATGATCCAAACAGTTTACCAGTACCCAGTCAATAAGGGAAGAGGATTTTAGTGAAGGAGTAACTCTGGTATTCTCCGTTAACAGCTGGTGGAGGTTATCATTTTGTACCAGAGAGCAGCGTGCTATGGGCAGGCCCTAGACAATTTTGGTTAAGGTCACACAATATAATGACCTCATTATGTTTGGAGTGCAAAGAGGTCAGATCAAATAAGTCCTGCAGACCTACAGTGCCCCCATTTGGGGGATTGTAGGCACAGACAATGTGGAGTTTCTTGGCTCCCAGGGTGAGAGTAGTGTGAAGGGACTCACAGGTGGAGGATGTTGAGAACAAGGTGTCCGTGATGTTTAGATGATCTTTATAGAACATGGCAACCCCTCCGCCACACTTTGAGGAAAGCCTATCCCTACGGATAAGGGAGTAGTTAGTCAGGAGGCATACAGAGTCAGGGATAGTTGGCTTTAGCCACATTTCAGACAGAGTATGTCAGGCTTGTAGACACCCACCCAAGCCTCAAGATCTCTGAAATTTCAGGAGAGACTGCTGATGTTCATATGGGCAATGAAAGGCCCTTTGCTAGAAATTGCGGAGATGTCAGCCGGGGAGAAGAGTGCACGTGGACCCGAGTTCATTTCAACATCCCCTGCAAGAAGGATAGCTAAGATAGTGAAGAACCATAATTTTTGATAGCTAAACAGTAAAGGAACTGCTTGACTCAGCGGGCTTTTTTTAAGTGTGGTCACCGCATAAAAGGTACAGCCCTTAGAGAATAGGAGGTGCTTAAAAGCAAGCATAAGTTGATATGCAATAATTAGGTTAGAGAAACTGAAATCAGCATGTAAGGCATTCAAAGAACTTGAGGGATAGGATCCTGGGAAAGTTATAACAACCCAGTTAAGGTAGGGTTACCACCCATTAAGAAGCCCAAAGTGGAACATTTCTTACTGAAACATGACTTTTCGCAGGACATTACATAACCTCAACCAATGCAACAGACTTGTTTTCTCTATATAATCAGAATTAAGGCTAAGTATTGTAGTTTCTTAGTGGCGTCTATTGTTTCTTATCATTTTAAGGTATTTTAGTTAAGGTATCATAGTTTTCTGCAACATTCAGTGGAAAGTTAGAAAATAATTTTTCTACTGTCAAATCAGGACATTTAGTATTTTTCATGTTTTTTTGCAGGACACAGCTGCCCAAATCAGGACTATCCTGCGAAAATCAGGACAGGTGGTAACCCTAAGTTAAGGCAAAGTAGGAGTAGAAGTAATAGGAGCATCTCAAACATGTAACGAAGAGCCATGTTTACACAAGTGAGTGTAATTATCACACAGAAGGTTAGGCAGAGGAGTAAAGGTAGCCAAAGAGGAATTATGATATGGCTATAGAAATTTAGGCAGAGAGGTGAAAGACAAGCACCAGCCAATCCCAAGAGAGTCACTGGAAGCCAAGACCAATCAGCAATCAGGTGTCATAAGTTCAAAATCCTTTGTTGGCTGAGAGGTGGTTTTGGTGCTGAACATACCTGTGGAGCAACGCTTTGCAGCTGAGCCAGTGAGGTGGTTCAAGGCTGCAATCCAGTGTGGCAAGCTTGGTCTGCAGCTTTTGTTTCTGTTTCTGGCCTTGCTCCACCAGTATGGAATGGGAGTGGGGGCAGGCATTCAAGTCTTGTGGCCTTAGTGGATGAGCACGGTTTGGCCTGAGAAACAGGCAGAAAAACCCTGGGGATGGTCCTCAGAAAGAGAGGTATCCCAGGTCCATTGGAGCAGAAGAGGAAGGAGTAAATATAAAGTGTTTTAACAGAAGAGACAGCTGTTGTTGCCCTCTAGTGGCTGTGTAGTATAATTTGCAAATGGGAAAGTAGACACTTTCAAGAAGTGTATTAAAAGGTCAACTTAAAACTCTTCAGCCTTTCACAGAGAATTAATTCTAAAGAGGGATGTAATCACAGTGCATTCAGAGCAGGTAAATCACTTTAAACAATGGCAGTGTAACACTGAATGGCCTAAACTGGATTGATAGATAAGGAAAGAAACAGCGTGTGTTTGGGGGGGAAGGGCTTTCATGCCCTTCTAGCTTTACAAAAAAGAAGAATTTCTTTACAAAAAAAAAAGGAAGAATTTCTTGCTTTACAAAAAAGGATAGTCCAAGGGTCAGCAGCGCTGTTAAACATCTCTAATGAAGCAAGGTAAAATGGAGACCCACAGGAAGAAGTCAGTGAGGCTGAGATCTCTTAGAAGATCAGTTAAATTTTGAAACTGATTACACCCACGTTCAAGTATTGATGACAGGCCATGTTTAGAACATAGGTCCTGTAAGGTGGCAATCCTAAAATCTGCAGACTGTAGATGCCAGAAATGTGGTTATTGCAGTCCAAGACATGGATCATGTGTTACATTAAGGCACAGTTTCTTGTATCACCACCTGCCTCAAGCACCTGCTGTTTATTCAACAGCATCTGCCTCAGCACCCAGAGAAGTAGAATGGCCTGACTGATACAGGCAGTGTCCCCACTCACTGCCAGTGTTGCATGTTCAAATCAGGCCATCCATTAGTCGCCATTGGTCTGTTGTCAGAGACACAGATACTCCAGCACTGTCACAGCTTGTATGCACCATCAGATATTCAGAGATGGCCTTGTACTGCTTGCATAAGTGCTCAATCATGTACAGTGTTGAGTTCCATCTGGTGATGGCTTCCAGCTTCATACGGTTCTGAGGCAGACTGTTCTGGATCTGCAGGTGACTGAGATGGTCACAGACCTTTCTAGAATGGGCAAACTGGGCACAGATGCAAAGGGGCACAGTCAACATGGACTTGATATCAGGATATGCAGGAAACTCCTGCCCAACGAGATTAGGACAGTGTGCTACCCTGAGAACCCCCTATCATCACTGATGCATTTTACTACATTCAAGCCATTATCACTCGCAAGGAAACCTGCCTCAGTGAATGGGGGAAGCCACTCATCAGACTTGGTCAGAAGTAATTGTAGCATTTCCTGAGCCATGTGTGATCCAGTTATACTCTTCATTGCCACTGTGGCATGCTGGTGAACACATGGAGTGTCGGTGCCACTGCATTTGGGCTTAGTACAAGTTTCCCCTCGGCTCGAGTCAAATACTACCCCAGGTACCTGTGCTCAGTGCCGTAACATACAGATCCAGCTCCCTTTTTTGTTAGTGCTGACAATTCACTGGCAGTTCTAACTGCTAAATATGTAAACTTAGTTTCAGCCATTCATTGACTTACATGCAATGAACTTTCAACCACTGCACAAATTTCCTTCATCTCCCTTGATGCAATGTATTTTGAAATGCATTTTCAATGCAGTAATTATTTACATTACAGTACTGTACACTCTACTGCACTGTACTGTATGTGCATTTACCACCATCTGTTTCTATGTGCCCCATTCTGTAATTAATAATTGTTAATGAGAAACATACTGTATTTATAGTTGTACCAAGCTGTACCTTTCTGATGCTCTGCACTTTCATGAGTGGTGAGAACAAGCAACTCTTGTAACTGGCTGTGAAAAAACAAGTTATAAAGTATAAAAACCAAAGTGAGAGAATGATATGGGCCGAAAGTAGTAATGATCTGGGTTGTGTTAAACTAAGCGGCATCTATAAATGAACATTGTAACTATGGAAACACTTGTTCTGAAAAGCCTGAGACTCAGGGCAAGGGCACTAGCACAGGGTGTTCGGTGTCACTGTGTCCTGAGTCTAACTGATGATTTCCAAAATGTAGCCCTCCCCTTCCCAAATGTCTAGGGGCCAGGATGTTTCAGGGAAGGGGGCCCCAGGCTCAGAACCTCTCCAAGCATTTCTCAGAATAACAGCAGCATTCAAAATGGGTTTTCCTACATTGAGATGTATTTAACCCACTGCCTCTGACCCTCAATGATGATTACTTCTCCCAGCAGGTCAGACCAGCAGGCAGACCGAACAGTTCATCTTCAGGATTCTCCAACCACCAGTCCTGGAGTGGGGGGGCGCAGGAAAACAAAATGCTTCAAGACACCAGGGAAACCGTGAAAATCCCTAACAGCTAAAGGACCTGTTATTTCATTTAAATCCTTCAATAAAAATGATCAAGAGTTTCGGTTACTTTAAAAGCTTTAATTAAAAGAGCTCCATGGGGCTAACTTTTTACACTAAACTAATGAAACAGAGAGATAGCGATGGGCATTTCTTAGGCATAGCTTTTCCGTCTAACAGAACTGGCAGCAACACTTTACTCAGGACCAGAGACTGCTTTTCTTTGCCAGAAGCATGAAGCTCCCAAATGACAACGGGCACTGCTAAGTACATGGAATTGTCACTGCCTCCCTTCATACAGAGCTTCACTTAGAAACTGGGGACTTTAACCCAAATGCTCACTTCTTCTGCCTACAGACCCTTCTACCAGTTGAGCGATGTGCTCTGATTCTGCTAAGCTATTTCAAACTCATGGTGTAAGTTCCACAGACTGCTAATTCCTTGACTGTCTCTCACAACACTGCTTACGTTACTCCATTAAGCCCTTATCCTGGACCAGCCTGGTCCCTGTACTTTTTGCTTTCCCTCTCTCAACTGGCTCCCGGAACTGTTCCCTAAAGCTGAGCCTCCCACAGCAGCCACAGTGGCTCCCTCACTTCTGAATCCCTGTTGGGCAAGCTGAGCCATGGCCTATAATGGCCTAAAGGTCTACTTCCTCAATGTAGGCCCGGGACCTGCCCCAGCACACGAGAAACGACAGGCCCCATCTAGTCCAGGCCACCACCCACTTCCATCTTCCAGATCGAACCAAAGTGCCACTGGGGAATGGAGCTGCCACCAACCCCTGATCCCCTGTAGAGGCTCTGCCACAACCTCTACAGCCCTTGATGGCTCAAAAGATCAGATTCCTGATTCTTGGCCCAATACCTCCAGGGTCCTACTCTACCTGCTCTCCAGACTCCCTGGATGCTCTCACCACCCTGTTCCAAGGGAACCCAGAAACCAAAAAACTGTAGACTGCCTTGTTGCTTGCCTCCCATGGATGCCCCAAACCCAGGGACCTGGCGCACCACTGTTGAGACTGCCGACCTGCCTAAAAGGGGAGGAGACCCCTCCAAACTGCCCTGCTAAAGATCCACCAATCTCTCCCCCTTCTCTCCAAAAGTCCCTCTTTATATAGCTCCCTCATCTGCTGCCCCCCAGAGGCAGCAAGCAGAAAAACACCCCTCAAAGCATCAGAAATCCCTGAGACTGAGGGTGGGGGGGCCCCTAAGAGTGAGCCATAAGCCCTCCCATGAGGCTTACACTCTCCGACCGCTTAAGATACCATTCCCTCCTGGAAATGGTGGCAGAGGGCCAAGAAGCCCCTCCCCCCAAACCAACAAGCCAAGTATGTACACTCCATAGCTTGCTGGAGGGAGTACCCACAAAATTGACCCAAAGCGGTAAAACCCTCCCCAACTACCGCAAATCCTCTTTGATACCCAAAAAGAAATATATCCTACCTTAACTGTGCCATGAGGTCCTAAGATTTAAACTACCAAATGAAAACATTGCAACATTTTTTTCTTTCTTTTTTGAACATTGAAACATTTTTGATCATCATATTTATACATCTATTGAGGTGGATAAAGTTGCAGTTCCCCTGGTTCACCTTATATACCACCCACCAAACTGAACAAGAAAAACTTCAACCACTTTAATAGTATTAAGTTCACACACACACCCTACTCTTACACAAGAGATAGGTAAAACACACCAGTCCTACTTAGTAAACAACTGGAATAAAATTTTTAAATTTAGAATCACTGTCATTAGCTCTTTTTGTAAAGTCATTGATTTTAAGAGGTGACTTGAAAAGGTATGACCCACCCCGACAGCGACACCAACACTGTGACCTACGTCGCTATTAACAAAATCTAAAGTTTGCTGACAGGTCACTGTGTTGGTGCACCTGAGACAGGGGCACACTGTCTCCTGGTCCTGCACCCCCACCCCGAATCAAGTCCAACTCAGAGTTGAGAATCTTTAGTATGGGGGGAAGCAGGGGCAGAGCACCCTGCATAGGGGGTCCGGGGGCAAACCCCCCGATAAAAAAACAGGACCGGGAGACATTCAGGATTTACATCTACCGCAACTTGTGGTCGACATAAATCCCATCGCTGTGATGCTGGTTGACAAAAGTGTTGTCAAACCGGCATCACAGATCCACTTGAAAACATCACAGTCTTATGGCATATGCCTGCTCTCGTGAGCAGTCTTCCTGACACAGCTCACAGTTTGCTGGGGGCTTAAAAGGCAGGACCTCCCTTTGAAAACAGAACTCCAGATCTGGCTTTGTGGTGAAGTCCCCAAACAAATCATTGCCAATGGTGCAATATTTCACAGGGCATTCTGCCAAGTCCTGCACAAGAGCAAAGTTCTTAAACAAAATAAAACCAGACCAAGGCGCAGTGAAACACATGGCACAAGCTTTTTGGAAAAGTTGCTGGGATGGATGACCGGAAATTCCAGGCTTGGACCTTAACTTCTAGAGTTGCTCTTTGTACACCCATTCCTCATGCATTTCTTCAATTATGTCCCACACCCTCTCTGATACACGTGGATAGTCTACAGTAGGGTGCTCTATGTGGACTCTTCTCCTAATCCACCTTTCTGCCTGGGACCATTCTGGTAGCTCCCTTACACTGGTCCTCCTGGCCATCCCAGGCTCCAGCCATATTCCATTTTGGTAGGCCACATTGAGAGGGTCACTTCTCATCAATCCATCCATGTGGACCCTCAGTTCTTTAGAACGCACCAGCATACAGGGGGTCTTGTCTGCCAGGGTGATAACAGGATGATGAAAAGGCAGAGGGATAGCACTCTGAACTTCATAATCAGTGAATTTAAATCTTTGATAGAGCAGCTTCTCCTCATCAAAGTCTATCTCTTCTGGTACCTCCTTTCTCTCGATGGAAACTCCAGCCACTCCCAGCTTACTTACAGGACATGTCTTTACTGCAGAAGATGCCTCTAGTTTGTCTGATGGGGCAGCTGGACTGTCACTGGACATGGACACTGATCCCTGGGCCCTGGGGGATCACACAATGGACTTCTCAGGCCCCTGCCCCTCCCTCTGCCAAGGAATAGTGGACAGCCATTAAGGAGGAGCTGGGCAGAGGTCAGTGCTCCTTGCCACCACCCTCTTTCACCTCCGCTTCCACGGCTTCCATCACAAAAACAGGGGAGGGTGCTCTTGACTGTTTCCCCCTCATCTCTTTTGGCCTGCATTGTAAGCTTTTCAAGAGCCCTGGCATCTGTGCTCTCTTGAGACCATACTGATGGTGGTCTCCCTGAACCACTGGGAGGGTATCCCCAATGGAAAACTGGTGGGGCACGATCAAATATTTCTATAGGGGCAGAGCTGGAGCAAATTGTACACACAGGCAATATAATTACACCCTCTCCCCTAAATCCACAACAAATGCACCTCTCATCTACTTGACCTCTCCCTCCCGAGTTCCATAGCCAGATCAGGAGAGAGGTGGGAACCGTAGCCTGGAGATCCTCTGGGACAGTAATCTCTGCAGCCTTAAATCCTCTGCCAGCCGTCTTGTAACTCTGACTCATCCGATTGCCCTCCAACACTTTCAGTTTTTCCACTCCAGAGATGGGGAACCAAGAAACTATTTAGAGTGAGCCATAAGCTCTCCCAAGAGGGGGACCTACAAAAATGCTCATTTCCAGAGTTAGAATGCTCTTTTTACCTGTCAACTAGTTTTAAATAACCAGACTCATTACTAATTTGGTTTCCACAATGCATAACTTGCGGTTTTGCAGCCATTTACAATAGACATTTTGTTATGCGGTGTCTTGTGCTTATTAATTTATTTGACAGATATCGCTGCTGCTAATAAAGTACCATGTACTGGAGTGCCTCATGCAACTGCACCTCTGATTCTGACCTCCTTCTAGTACCCCACTGTCGGACTGCTCAGTACCAGTGATCATTTCAACACAGAGCCCCTCTGTGGTTTAATAATCTAAGCAACCAACTGAACAGTCTTCCTAGTCTTTCCCAATTTAAACTTATGCTTCGTCAGCATCTCCTAACTGAAAGCACTTGTGATTGTTACACCTAATTTCCTACCTCTGCGTACACCCTCCTACTCCTCTTTCACTCTCTGATGCACTTACTTGGCTTCATATTCTTTCACCTCTATTGACAGAACAATTTTCCCCTTTTCCCCTCTGTCACCTCCTCCCTTACTGCACCCCCTCCTTGCTCTTATCCACTGATCTCCCTCTTCCTGGACTTGCCAGGCCTTCTGGTCCCCACTCTCCCTTATCTTGCTATCCCTTCCTCCACCCTCCTTTCCCCTCCCATACCCCTTTTCCCACCTTAGCCTCCCCTCCCTCTAACTCTACGACAAGGCCTCTGGCTGCCATATTTTCCTTCTCTATCTGGATTCTGCACTTCTCCATATCTCTCCCTTACTCTCCCTCTTTCCCTCTCACCCCTGACTAGCCATGTTTATTCAAATTTACCTTATGGTTTACTATGCTTGCTTGTAACCTTGAGTGTGTAGCACTGTTCCCACATATTTACTATTTGACTTGCTATGCTCTCATGAAACCCTGAATGTTGTCTGTACCTCCCTGCTTTATTGTAACCCTTTCCTTTGACGTGGAACCTTTGTAGAGGAGATGCCTCAAGCTCAAAGGTATTTGTAATCTGAGATTTGAATAAATAAAATAAATAATGTAAGGCTTCAGATTCTTTACCTTCTGTAGTGATCAGTAGATGAGAAGGGAACAGCTTATCTGCAATTCTGTCTCAGTCTCATGACAACATTGGTGAAGTCAATTAATCTAGCTGTCAGAGTCTCAGGTGCGACTAACTGAGAAGAAAGATCCCAAGCATGCACACCAGAGGTATTAGCTGGTGTGCATGCTTGGGATATTTCTCCAGGTTTGTCAAACAGCAAAAAATAACACTTACAATACTCATTTTTCAGTCGGGCAAAGATAGTCATGCTCAGAAGAGCATCTACAATATTTTCAGCATACATTATATCCAGTACTTCTAGTTAAGTAAGTATTAACGCACAACAGGATGTGCTGTTAATGGGGATTAATGCACACCTTGGGTGTGTTGTGAGGCACAAGGCTGCAGGCCAAGTGTCCTCACAGCAACTGAGGTATGCATCAATCCCTATTAACAGCACACCCTGTCCTGCGTTAATGCACTTATTACACAGGGTATGTTTAAACAAAAAAAAAAATAGACATGTTTCTGCTGTTTAAACAGCAAAAAAGGTAGTGCATCCTGCCACCTTGCAACGTAGTCCCTAAAACAAAAAAACACATTTGGTTGCAGTTATGCATATAGAAATGTCACAAATACAGTAATGATATGATCTGTGACATTTCTTGTGCATAACATCCTCTGCTACCATGCCTAGCACATGTCCTTTACTAACCCCCACCCCCCCCCCGTGTCTCACTCTCTCTCTTGGATCCCTGGTGTGCACTTCAGTGAAATACAGGCACCAAAAGAGAGCACACCATAGGAGCAGTACTCAGTGATAGCCTGAAACAAACTATTGGCCACACACACACACACACACACACACACACACACACACACACTGCCAAACACAGAGACAGAGCCACGGACAGGGTTCTCAAACTATGCACTGCCTACATGTTCCACTGTCTCCCCGTTACATCACTCTCCTTCTGACAACACAACAGCAACAGCTGACAGGGCAACCGGCAGGGTGGAGATGATATCTTCCTCTACTGTCTCTGTGCCCGACCACTGAACTGACTCACGCTCACTCCAGAAAAATAGGGACATAGACAGAATCCACTTGTGCCACACTCTCTCTGTCTCTCTCCCCCTGTCACAGTGACAGTGGTTGCCGCTTTCAAATCCCCTGCATCATCGGGTGTTGGGGGCCACAATGGGATGTAGTGACTTCTGTCGCACGCTGCGAACAACTACTGCATTACTGGGTGCTGGATATGTTGTGGTGGTGGGGGAGGGGGTTGTGTTTCGGGGGACTGCATGCATTACACTGGGATACGTGCATGCTGAAAACCGGGTTCTGTATCTGTTGGGATGGGTAGGGGCCCGCGAGTCAGGGGACTGCATTACACTAGGAGCCATGTGTGCTGAAATGGGAGTGTGTGGATCAGGTGACAGATACTGTTGCAGCTACTTTTGTTATAGGGCACTGGCACCATCACATTCTCTGCCATTACTGACAATGCAGTGTTCTCATTGAGGACCCTACTCTGCCTAATACAGTGGCAGTGCTTCCTCCATCATGCAACTTCTGCTCTGACAACTTGGGATGATAGTATAGTGCTGAGGCAAACTGCGTCCATTTTGCATGCCATTCTGTCTGCGTGCTGTCAACTCCTACTGGACAGTCAGTCGCACATACATATACCAAAGAGCTGCTGTGCAGAGGGTGAGTGCACTACTTGGGGTTGTGACATGCAGTGAGCAGGTGGGTGGGGAGAGACCGAGCTGCACACTAACTATGCATGCACAAGTTGATGTGACTGCCTGGAGTACACAGTCAAACAGTGATCATGTTGGGCTTCACTCTGTGGTTGGTGTTCTGAGCTCCACTATGCAGGTGGTTGGGAAGACTCCTAGGTGGCGGGGGCAACATGACTGGTTGCTGGACACTACATGGTAGTGGTAGCAGACCACATTGTGTAGAGTGCCCACTGCTTCCCTGGATGGTTGGTGTCTGGAGGTCCCACTGGGCAGGGCAGGTGGGTGGGGAAAGACACAAGCCACACAATGAGGATGCAAAGTCGCAGTTCTGCACATGCTGCATCAATCAGCTAATGGGTCACTCTTGCGTTGGGTGTCCCAGATCTGTGGGGTGGGTATCGTCACAGCTCCTACAGGACGATGATGTCATGCCCTGAAATGTATACTTGGGGGGGGGGGCGGTTTCAGGGAACTGCTCATCCACAGCACACCTCACATCGCACCACAGTCAGCAGCTTTCATGTTACAAACCCCCTGCATACCATAACTGCACTGCCTGGCAAGCTGAATATTGTGCGGGGAGTCACCATCATACTGTTGCCACAACACATGTGCTATATGGCATATTATCTCTCCCTAAGCTGATTTTTCAGATGGCTGCTTTTTACTTCATCAGTGTGCCTTGAGAAACAGAGACCATTCCGCCCCTTGATCCCTACTATGGTGCACCTCATCACCCTGACAGTGCTGATAATGTGGATTATTGCACTGTCAGATAATGCCCACCATCCAATGACAGTACTGCCTCAGGAGCACTATGTAATAATATTGGTTAAAAATAATGTTATGCAGGCAGGAGAAGTGCCTGGCAGTGGAAGCTTCTTGGCCATATATCTGGCTATAGGCATACTGGTCACAAAAGATCAGAAATAGCTAGTAAAAGTATGGAAGTGTCCCTTTTCATTTCTGGCTATCTGGATTAGAGGGTAGGTATTTCAATAGTGAAGTGGACAATGTTTATTCCACTGGTTTTCTGACAGACTGCCTGTGCAAAGCTTATTAATTTAAACTGCTGTGCTATCTATGCCCGGTAACTACAGAGCAGATATAAGTAAGCAAATATGGCTGACGTTGGTCAATGCTTGGTTTAACTAGTACATTGTACAGTAGCTGCAGTACTGTGCATACCTCTGGCACCTCTACTTGGTGTGTGACAACACAAGATTCTTGATTTTTCCCCACTTTTCGTATTTTAGTTTTCAATATATTTTCGTTCTAGTTGATATAATTAACATATTTGCTTTTTCTATATTTTCTGCTTGACATTTGGAAGCTAGCTAGGAGCTGCTCAGTAAATTCACTATATCAGAAATTGCTAAGTTCAATTTCAGTTTATTTTCACATGATTGCTTTGTGTCCCTACTGAATAAGAAGCCGCAAAATCCTCCCTACTGTATTTCTACTTGAAAATATTTATTAATGATAATTGGCATAATTAGAATCATAGTACTTAAGCAATAATGATTGAAGAGCTGGTCATTTCCTAGAGATTAACAACTGGCTGGGGGAAAGGTGGACCAAGGCGCAGCCGAGGGCCACCCCCACCCAGCCGGTCATTAATCGGAAGGAAATGACTGGCTTTTAGGTCATTATTGCGATTATAAGTCTAATTACAATAATGATTCTTTTTTTTTCAGTGTTTGAGTGCCGAAAACAGTTTTGTTCATGGGCTGCTGCTGTCTGCGTACAGCTCGTGAGCCGAGTGCAGCTGCCATGCTGGTAATTTCTAAGAGATTCCAGACCAGCACGGCAGCCAATCAGTGAGCTAGTTCAGCTCATTAAAAATTAATTAGACTTCTAATTAAAAATATCAAGGGGGAGCTAGCTCCATAGCACCTAGCAGTAAGGAACTGCTCTGGCATTTTGACAACCTGGGTTTCTTCCCCAAGCCCAGGACATCAGGAGGGGAGACCAGCAGGGAGGGCAACATATGCTGTCCTCCCAGGGGAAGAGATAAGCTGCACACTGCTCTCACTGCAGTGGCTCCAGGTACGGTACTGTAGAAGGGGTCTAAGTGATGTGAATGACCACATACCACTGTGTAACCCCCCCACATATACCCACACACACTCTTCTAGGATGCTGTGCAGTGCACTGTCCTGCACAGGCGTGGTGAAGAGAGAGGGAAGGAAGGAAACTGAAAAGTTGTGCCTGAGCCAAGTACATAAAATTACAGATTTTATGTTCCCCACCCCCACCCCAACATCACCCAACCACTCAGCACACTACCTTTGTCCCTCTGACTGCTGCTTCAAGCCTGCACCCATTCCCTTCCCCAGGTAGCAGAAGGGGGGAACAACCTGGCAGAAATTCTCTGGAGCTCTGTGGCAGTGGAACACCTGGGAAGCCTTGAAATGACTGGCAGCAGCAAGAGGTACTGTAAGCCCAACAGACTGTGGGAGTCCATGAATCCTGAAGCAGCGGGCTGCCTGAGGGGGGGGAATATCAAGGGAATTCGACACAGCCTGAGAAGTGACAGCATCAACAAGCATTTGTCAATGCTGAATGTTTGCTTGCTGGCATTGGCATTGGTAGTGTAGAAGTTACAGAGCTGCGTAATAGAAATGGCAGTGAAGTACTGAACTGAAGCCAACCCCACAACCACCACCCTGCAGAGAGTGACAGACATTGGGGTGTGCCTTTGGGTCATCAGGCATAACAGCCACACCATTTCACCACACCCTACCCTGCAGACACTGACAAGTGTCACGGTGTGTCTTGGGGTCTTTGGCCCTTATGCGCACACCATTCCATCAGGAAATACGGTGAGATGGGTGCGGTATAGGAGGATGGGGTGAACTTTGGGGCCGAAGAGTCCAAGGCATACCTTGATGCCTCTGACTTGCTGCAGGATGTGGAATGGTATGAGTATTACAGGAAAGAATCCCAAGTCACACCCCTGATGCCTGTCATTCTCTACAGGGTGGGGCGTTATGGTTGGAAACCCTAACATCTCAGGCATTCATTGGTATTTTCACTCCAAATTTTCAACATGGCTTTTTGTGACCCCCACCTCATGAACAGTGGCAATATCAGTTTGTTAGCCGAAAGCTGCTTATGCACAGCGACTACGGCATTTAGCACCACAGGTGCAAAAACACATTCCGAACAGGATGTGAAATATGACAGCTGTACTGTTCATGGGAGGTGTAAAAAATGGCAATGTTGCAAATCTGCAGTAAAAATATTAAAAAAAACTGGTGAAGTCATGAGCGTGCGTAGAAACTGTGCAACGCACACCCGTAATGTAATTAGGTTGGGGATTTTTTACAGCAGATTGTCAACACAGGCATTTTGGGACCTCCGATCATTAACCGTGTCACTGTGATTTTCTTTATCTGTCCCGAACAATGATTTCCCACAGCGACCACGCAACTCTGCGCTGAAAGTGTGAAAACACATTTCGGCCATGTTGTGAAAAATGACAGCTGTACTGTTCATAAGGAAGTGTGGAAAAATGCCACTGGTGAAAATCTGGACTGAAAATATTACAAAGTCATGAACTTACGGTGTGTGGAAACTGCACAATGCTCACTCGTAACACAGTCATTTTATGGACTTTTGTCACCAAATTTTCAACATAGCCATTTTAAGACCTCTGCTCATGAACAGTGTAACTGTGATTTTCTTAACCTGTCCCAAATATTGCTTTCGCACACCGACTGCACCATTGTGCGCTACATGTGCGGAAACACATTTGGGGTTTCATGTGAAAAATGGCAGCTGTACTGTTCATAAGGAAGTGTAATAAAATGGCAATGTGGAAAATCTGGAGTGAAAATATAGAATATTCGCAAACTTACGAGCGTGTGTAGGAACTGCGCAACGCACTCTCGGACAACAGTCATTTTTAGGAATTTTTCCACCAAATTTTCAACATAGCCATTTTAAAACCTCTGCTCATGAACAGTGTCACTGTGATTTTATTAATGTGTCCCATACATTGATTTCGCACACCAACTGCACCATTGTGCGCTACATGGGCGGAAACACGTTTTGAGCAAGATGTGAAAAATGACAGCTGTACTGCTCATAAGGAAGTGTAATAAAATGGCAATGTTGAAAATCTGAGTGAAAATATTGAAAATTAGCGAACTTATGAGCGTCGTGAAACTGCTAGCAACGCTCAGTAAAACAGTTATTTTTGGAATTTGTCCACCAAATTTTCAACATAGGCTTTTGAGAGCCCACCTTATGAACAGTGGCAATGTCATTTCATTACTCGGTCCTGAAAGGTGATTTTCTGGCATGATGACTACAAATCACCGCCAGATCATAACGCCATGACAGTGAGAGCATTTATGAGAAGGGGTCCCAAAAACCCATGTTGAAAATTTGGTGCAAAATTCAAAAAATGGCTGAGATATGCATCAAAGTTGAAAAACCCTATCTATCCCATTATACAGCTTACCTGCATTTCCTTAGTTCACGGTTGGCTTTGAAGAGTACGAGCGTGTTCCCGGTCCACCGAGGAATTGTTGTGCGAGTCGGAGGTAAGTATGGGGTGAGGGGGTGTGGGGAGGTGGGGTCCGCAGTGGGTGAGGCGGGTGGGGCAGAGACAGCAAGGACCTTTTTAAGTTTCAGTTTTGTTTTTAAATGATGGCGGGACGTTTGCCACGCTGGGGTGGGCTCCCAAGCGTGGCACAAGAAGCAGTGGTGGGGTGGGGGCGTGGAGCCGATGGGGATTGGGCACCCCGTTGGCAATAGCATCTGTTGCCATGCTTGGTGGGCTCCCAGCATGGCACCCTGTACTCGGGGGGGGGGCCAGTGGAGCCGACGAGGGATTGGGCACCTGCTGTCGGCTATAAGATGTGCAGCCATGATGGGGTGGGCACCCAGCGTGGCATATGTAACTCTGCTTTGTGGGGGTGCGCAGCACAGCTGAAGGGGGATTGGGCACCCCCGTTGGCTACACAGTGTGCTGGGGCGAGCATGCAGTAGCGTGCATATGTGTGTGTGTGGGGGCGCGCAGGCAGCGATATCTCATCGCTGCTCACTGAAGCGTAGCTCCCCCTTTCAACTGTACTCCACTGCATTTTGGACTGCTGTCATAGACAGCTCCAGCAGGCATTGGCGAACTGCGGCCGCACCGGCAAACACACTGACTGAATTGGAAGAGGGCTGCCACACCTCCGAAAACTCGGATGATGGCACTATGTTTCTTGCACATGCGTGCAAGCAAACATAAAAATGACAAAACTGAGCATCCACCTCTATTTTACCCAGCATGTGACTAAATGTCCTGGTTGCTGTACAATATGTAGACTGAAGAATATTAAAGGTTTAAATAGAGGCTATTTATATGGGGAGATAACCTCACCGCAATGTCATAACCTTCATGTTTTCCAAGGATGTAGAGGCAATTGAAAACATTGTGTATACTGTCCAAAAAAGGATCATACTCAGGATATAAATAATATGGAGATACAAGCAGAAAGTGAGTATGCTGTTTGCTCAATAAAGAAATGGGTATGCTCAGTATACCCTAGAATATCTCCCACTACAGTGAATTTGCATCTGGTCACATAAATCAAGTGGGCAAAAACTATGCTTGCAGCTTCTTGTGGACGGAGCATGTGCTACTAAGACAAAATTAAGGCTGGAAGCTGGGAAGTATGATAGAACAGCCCCAGAGCAGAAGAAAGAGTGCCAGTGACCCTTTCTACGAATGAATTAGAAATAATAAAAAAATAAAATAAATAAATCCTGAAGTTCTGTTCCCATAATCAGGGCAGGAAGTTTTGGAGCATTTACTGCTGACGGGATGTCTTTAAGCTGATGATTCAGTACTGAGTCATAATTATGATTTACATCCCTGAAACAGACCCAGAGCCACCAATAATTCGAGGGCAGAGGCGAGGGTCAAGAGTCAATAAGCAGCATATATATTAGTACACCAAAAATGGAGTGGGGGCTTGTTGGAGTTCATCGCCCATTCCTCAGGGCTGTGACAGTGCATATTGTCTGTCCTGCCAATGAATACACACCTCACTGACTTTTTACTTAGATATTGACAAGCTTGTAGCTGTTTGTTTTCCTCTTACATCCTCTTGTGCTGTGGCAGAGAAATAAATCCTCTTCTAGTCACAGCTAAGCTTCCAACTCCAGTTAGACTGCAGCAGACTGAAGCACGGACAATAGCTCCTTTCCAGCAGTTCAAACTGTGGTCATGTTGAGACTGCAGTAATTGCCATGATTTCTTGGCACACTTTCAACTCATTGAGAAGGAGCTTTTGGCTTCCTCAGAGCATTTTTGTCCTGTCTGGTAGCCTTACCAATTATTAAAGGTCAAGTGGCTTCAAAAATGTTCGGTATCACATGTTAAGAATTTTGTACCTCCCTACCCTACCTTCCTTCACCCCGTACCACTTCCCCCATCAATAAAAAGCTGTACAGTGGCAAGACATGCTCAGCATGTCTTATTCCTAACAAATTTAACAGCACTGTCTACCAAGCCTAGCTGAATTCTACACTTGTTTGCTCCTTCCTTGCTTTGTTTATTGTATGGAGGTTTGCTGGACAGCTTTTGAAGTGTGGAGGCTCGTGCACAATAAAACCCACTCAAGAGGCACTTAGCAAAGAAGAGAGAGGGAGCTGAATAATTGCAAACACTCAGGAACAGCAAATATATTAGACTCACCGTGGCCCAGCTATGTTGGTATGATCCCAAATATGCCCCAATCACTCTAGAAGAATTCAAGTCATGAGATTTGCTCTTCTTCGTTTACTTTTCAGTTTTAACCAACTTCTGTTACCTTTTGCCTTTTGTTGAAGGACAGGAAAAAGAAACACCTGTTCAGTCCACTTGGCCTGGGCTATGCAGTGCTGTTTTCCCTCAAAACTGCCTTTGCCCCCCCAAAACACACACACACACATATATCACTCTCTGACACCCCCCCAACTGGTCAGTATAGTGCTATCAGAATAGAGCATGTGAAGAGAGCGCTAGTCTGAATAGTGCTGCCACAAACAGCGAGAGGGGATTGACAGTGCCTGCGGTAAGCGCGCCCCTGATCACCATCCGTGGTGCTGCCACAGGACAAGGGCAGCAGAATTCTGGAGGCTGGCTGAGCTGCTCCTGTGGCTTGGAGGGCTGTGGCATGGAGCAGCTCTGCTGTGTGGTAGTTGAGACTAGAGTTCTAATCCCGGTCTCCGTAGATTTTGCCTTTACCGTGACTTCATTCTTTTTTTTTTTTACAGAGTGGCCCTGGAAACAGTATTCCATGGCCCTACAATGTTCTTCTTGCCTTGTGATCTGCTCCCCCTGGAGTTAGGATCTATTAGTTTGAAGTGCATGGGTGCAGCCCCCTACATTGAGACTCTGCCCCCCCATAAGACATAAAAGTGGCAGCCTTTTGACTGGAATGGTTCTTGGCACGCTGTTTCAGTGGCGCTATTCTGACCTAGTGCCTCCTACCCCTATGCACTTACAGTATTGCAGGCCTTCTTATTTAAAGTTCATTAAGCTATATTGTTGTACTCTTTCCTGTAAATACTATGTGTTTTTACTACTGTAAAATACCCTGAAGGTTATCCTTGTAGCCCGGTAGTCCTCTTCCTGGAGGTCTCACCTGGACATGAGCTTTAGGCTGTGTGTGCTTTCCCACATACTGTACTGTACACTCCATGAATTAATACACACATGCATAAATAAAAGTTAGAAACTATGCTGCTGTGTCTCATTCAACAATCAGAGGACCAAGCAGATGTAATCTTCAAAACCACTAACTGTGTGTTTGTGACAGTACATTGGGAATATTTGTAGAACAAAATGGTCCTAATTCCTAATCTCAGACAGTGAAAAATGGCTGGATTTCATCTACACATTGGTGCCACTACCCAAAACTGCTATGGTCAGTACATAGTGTGCACAGTAGGGAACTTGATTCCCCCCCCCCACCACAGAGGGCTGCACAATTCAAAACATCTTTCCAGCTGTTACAACCAAGCATGCACCCACACATGCAGTCCAGCATAGTATTGTGACATGTACCAAGTGTCCCATGAGCCTGCTTATTTCAAGCAGTCCCCAGTGTGACGCTCTGCCACCTGCTTATTGTTATATGTATCATATTTGTATTTTTAAATAAATGTGTATGTGTTTGGGACTGTCTGCTTGGCACACAAGTAAGCCAGTGTGTAGCAGGTTTGACCTTTGACCTCAAAGGTGTCAGTGTCGCTAAAGTAGCTGACTGTCATAAAAGCTGGCTGGGGGAAAACTAATCAAAGGTTTCCTGTCCTGCCTTAACAGAGGGCTTCCTGCCATATGCCAAGAGGTGAGACTTCGTAAAATTTTATGATCCTGCAGGAAGAGACAATTTGGTTATAGATTCTTGTTAACGTCATAAACCTAAAATCATTCTTGCAAAACAGAAAACCAGCAGACAGATCAAAGAAGAGGCTTTGATGAATGAGACTCATATTTTAAAAATTGCTAACTGTTGATTTCCACAGTAGAAATTAAGTATGGGAGGATCTGTGACCTCACCAAGGGGGTTGGGATATGGATTTTGAAATGGTCAGGCATCTAGGGAAACATTGCTTTTTATCTCTGGACTCAAGAGGGGTGAGACCTTTGTCTCTAGACTTAAAAACAGGCACTTCTGGTAACATCTAGCTAAGCAAGAACTTTTAAGTATTTTGCAGGCATCTTTCTTTGTTCTGTAATTTCCCAATTATTTTATTGACTGTAAGTTATTGATGTATATGTTCTGTGTTAGATATTTTACATATTTTACAATTTTTAGTAAACAATGTTTCCCTTGAAATTCTGCCTGTGTTTTATCAGTTTTATTTTGCATGTGAATGCTGAACCAGTGTTTAATTCTGACAGCTGTTAAGAGCTCAAAAGGACCTGTTACTATCTGGCAAAAAGGTAAGAATATACCTAGGTCTCATATTGAGTCGTAAGGGTACATTTTGGGAACGTGGCTGGGTGCCACTGGGTGAAGGATTATATTGCATTTCCCTGAAGAGAATATATATCTGAGCCTGTTAACTTGGTATGCTAGCATAAGGTTCACATTTGACCCCAGGACTCGAGGCTGGTAGGTTATTAGGACCCAAAACAGACAGGAGGGTTACCCTGTTTTTCTCCTGTTCACACTATTGCACTTTGAAGTTGGTACTGTGGAAGCAGAGGGCCTGACCTGTGGAGTGCATTTGTGACTCCCAGCACCCATTGGATTCTCTTCCCACCCTCCCTCAAGCAGTCACTATTGTTCAGTAGTTCTCTACATTCATCCTGAAACCTACGGCACACTTCCGTGATGTCCAGTGGTCTCCACTACTGCTTTCAACTCCATGGCACACTTCCAGGTTGTCCTACAGTCCCCTCTGCTGCCTTCAACCCCATGGCACATTTTTATGGTGTCCAGAAGTTACCTCCTCCTCCTGCCCCTAACCTCATGGCACACTTCCCTGGTGTCCAGTGGTCCTCTCTCTTGCCTTCATCTCCATGGCACACTTCCAGGGTGTCCCACTGGTCCCCTTCCTGCCCCAACCCCATGGCACATTTTCCTGGTGTCCAGCAGTTCCCTCTTTGTGATAGCATAGAACCCTATATAGTTGGAAGGACTCTTTTCTATCTTCTTATTACTAACAAGACTGTTGCAACAACATTATACCTTTATCTGAAAAATTATCCTACTTTTTCTTCTTGTCCCATCAGGTTGGCCACTTGTTGACCCCCCGATCTCTGTCTTACTAAATTCACTGTGCTTTCTTTTTCCATTCTTTCAGGTCCTTCCCAGATAATTCTGATAACATATGAACTGTGCCAGACTGGGTTACATTATGATATAAAGTGCCACGTGCAGAAATAAAATGCTGACACAAAAAGGCAAAACCCATAATAAAAGTTAAAAACACAAAGTTCATGTTTTATTATGTTAAAAGGATACGGCAGTCTTTGTCTGATGTAGCTAAGGAATAGAATGATGCTAGAGTTATTATATAATGTATGGGTAGCCCTTGTTACACACTGAAAGTAAGCTGTTTACAACCTTATAATCCCACTGTTGTGATGTCAGAACCTTATAAACCCCTCTCATCTATGTCATAGCAGTGAGTTTACAAAATGGAATGCCAGTGTTATTCAGTATTCTACACACCAAGAATGTGATTGTTAGTCTCAGTACAGTATTCAAATAACATTCCAATTGTCACATTTTATTGTTATTGAGTCTAACGATCTCCATGCCTGCTAGAGATTTTAACTCTGGTGCTATTTTGGCCCGCTGTCTTTCAGTCCATCTATTCTAATAAATTGTTGTCCTACCTACACAATCATATGGCTGTAGTGCAGATTTCATTAATAAGGTAAGGCAAAATTACGGGCAGGGGGGTAACTTCTAACGTCAAGTCCCATACACTATAAATGACAATACTTGATGTACAGGTGATAACCATGGTGTAATCACCTCTCGTGGTTGCTAGGGCTGCACTCTCGAGGTTTACTAATGCCCTAGCAACCACTCGAGGTAATTACACCATGGTTATCACCTGTACATCAGGCATTATCCTCTATGTTATTTATTCTGTACTAGAGGTTGCATTAGGGCCTAGTATGCAAACATAGGGCTTTGCTGTTTGCTAAAATTTTATTTTTATTTTGGTTTATTGTTAAAAAGGCCTAGATAAACAGAAAAGGGGCTCATTGCAATACTAAGATATAAGTAATTCATTAGCCCTATTCCTGTGCTCTGTAATTAATTCAGTTCTTGTATGAAAGTGAAACAGGAGCCTTTTGTTCTTACCTGTTCCATCTAGGTTCTTTAGGGTGCTCTCTGCCCAAATGACAATGCCTTTTTTACTAAAGGAAAGTAGTGACCTCACAAAAAGGAGAGGAGCCAGTCTATTTTGCAAAATTATGTATTAACTTTTAAATAGGAGCTAGCTTACTCTTGTTTAACTTTAGTAAAAGTGCTGCTTCCCGTTTAAAATGATTATTAGCATTGTAAAAGTGCAGACTGTAGAAATAAAGGTAATTGATTCTGGGAACTGGGGTAGGTCACATGATACACTGGGGGAGGGTATAAAAGGCTAGGCTTCCTGAGGTAATGGAGATCAGTTGTCAGAGGTATACTGACCTACAAGGAGAGAGGACATGAGTTTTCATACCGTGGATAAAGTAATTGAACTGAGAAAAATCTGAAGAAAGATTGTTTCTGGAAGTACTGCTGTGTTTCAGCATTTATATTTGATTTATTTTCTTGAAAGAAAGTTATTGTTTTTTTTTTTCCTTTTGGATTTCTGATAAATAAATAGCATGCTCTGTGTGCAAAACTACTTTCCTGAATATTTGTCCATCTGTCAAATACTGCAATAGACAAAATGGCGAGCTACGCTGAGCCAGCCATAAGCAGTATTATGCTAGCAGGAGCTTCTTTTTCTTGTTTTTTGTTTAAGCTTAATTTCTTTAAGCCCTGCTGAGTATTGGTTTTTAGTTTTTAACAGTGAGATGGTTATAACGAGATTAGAGTGTTACCAGGCAGTGGGGGACAGAGATGGACAAAACGGCATTAAACAGTTAGCTTTGGAGTAAATTCGGGTAGCGGTGGACAAAGCCACTAAGTATATTGATTTTGGAAGAAATTTCAGTTACATATTTGCTGGAGGAGCTATCAGCGGCCCTGGAGCGGTTGGAGTTGCCGAAGATCGAGCTTGGAGATTGGCAGGTTTCACTGAGCAACTGAGTGATCTCTTTTCACTTAAGCTGGGAGCTGATACAATAGACTACTCTGTGCTGCAGTTGCCTTGGTGTGGAACGTTTGGTGTTGGGCTTGCATTCCTGTGGCATCCGAGCCTGGGACTGGTGGCCAGAATTTGTTCGGCAGTGTTTCTCAGCTGGACCTGGTGTACCAGAGACTTTTCGGTTACTCTCCTCGCTTCACTGGATTGAGTTTTGCCTCAGCACTTCTTGGTGGAAATCTGGTGCTTTGTGAACCCTAGGAACGTTGGTGAAGACTGCTGGGGTGGTATTGAGCTTGGCTTGAACCCATGGAGGCACTGCTGGGGTGGTGGGTTGCTTGAGCTCGGGTCTGGTGCTACTGGAGAGCGGTCACCATTGTGCCCGTGATCCGTGGTGCTGGGTGGGGCTGAAGAACCCACTCTAGACTGGGCCTAGTCGCGGCCCCAACTCAGTGTGTGTGATCCTCGAGGGATAGCGGTTTCACCAGTGTCTCCAGAATTCAAAGCCATTGCCGGATAACAACTGGACCAGTGCAGGATTATTCCAGCTAAATGAACGGGCAGACCTTTTGATTTCCTCTCAGTTATTATTCAGCCGGCAGTGAGAGGACCGGCTAAATTTTGCACATTTGTCTTTAGGATTTTTGCTTTGTTTTATACTGTTTTATTTATGCTACCTCCCAGACCTATGTGAGAGATAGTGTTTGGGGGAAGGGCTAGTTTGGCTCTGCTGAGGCGAGAGCTCCATTCCATTCTTTCGGGTCCTTCCTAGAGAATTATGATAAAAACATATGAAATGTGCCGGAGTGGGTTACATTATGTTACAAAGTGCCATGTGCAGAAATAAAATGTTGACATAAAAAGGCAAAACCCATAATAAAAGTTAAAAACACAAAGTTCATGTTTTATTATGTTAAAATTATACTGCAGTCTTTGTCTGATGTAGCTGAAGAATATAATAATGCCAGAGTTATTATGTTATTTATTCTCTACTAGAGGTTGTATTGGGGCCTAGTATGCAAAAATGGGGCCTTGCTGTTTGCTAAAATTGTATTTTTATTTTGGTATATTGTTAAAAAGCCCTAGATAAACAGAAAATGGGCTCATTACAATACTAAGATATGGGTAATTCATTAACCATGTTCCAGTGCTCTGTAATTAGTTCAGTTCTTGTATGAAATTAAAATAATAGGAACCTTTTGTCTTACCTGTTCCCTCTGAGGTTCCTTAGGGGACTGCCTGTCCCAATGACAATGCCTTTATACTAAAGGCGAGTAGTGACCTCACAAAAAGGGGAGAAGCCAGTCTGTTTTGCAAAGTCATGTATTAACTTTTTACAGAGTCGCTAACTTACCCTTCTTTAACATTAGTAAAACTGTTGTATCCTGTTTAAATAATTATCAGCATTACAAAAGTGAAAAGACTGTAGTGATAAAGATGTTTGATCCTGGAAACTGGGGTAGGTCACATGATATGCTGGGGAGGGTACAAAAGGTTAGGCTTCCTGAGGTAATGGAGATCGGTGGTCAGAGGGATATTGTCCTGCAAGGAGAGGGTATCTAGTTATGATAGCGATAATAAATGAGCGATTGTTTAAACAGCAACTCATTTACAGCACTATCATCATCAGCTACCCTGCAAAGGTAGCGATGGAATAGCGAGGAAAATGACCGGAAGGGGAGGGATATGGAGGCAGAGAGGAGGGATGGGAAAGAAGGTTGAGCTAGGAAGGAGAGCCTGCTGCAGCCAAGCCAGCCCTGTGGAGTGGTGGTGAGGGTGGCTGGCTACAGTGCAGTAGGCACTGGGTTCAGGATGGACCAGACGAATATTTTTCCACTGCTTGTGGCTGCCTTTTTTTTTCCTCGCTGAGTTTCACCCCCTTCCTCGACATGCACCTCCCTGGAGTTGACAATATAAAAGCAAGGGAATGTGGGGGGCAAAACCCCCCACAAGGGGGGGTGCAGGAGACACAGCCCCCCTCAAAAACACTGAAGTGTTACCAGAAGTGGGGTCACCAAGAACTGTATATCACCAAAATGCTTTTCGGTGATATGCACATGCCATAATAGTAATTGCTGTTTTGCGATCGCTATTATAACATAGAATCCAAGGAGAGAGGACATGTGAATTTTCATGTTTTGGATAAAGTGACTGAACTTGAGAAAAATCTGAAGAAAGATTGTTTCTGGAACTACTGCTGTGTTCTAGCGTTTATATTTGATTTATTTTCTTGAAAATTTTTTTTTTTGTAATTTTTTTATTTAGAAAGTTTTCTTTTTATTTACTTTTTAGGGGGGATTTCTGATAAATAAATATCACACTCTGTTTGCAAAACTACTTTCCTGACTATTTGTCCATCTGTCATCCCCACACCTTCATACTCCTCCTGCCACTAACCCTATGGCACACTTCCCTGGTGTCCAGTGGTCCTTCTCTTGCTCCCAGCCTTATAGCACATTTTTGATGTTCTTCGGTGGTCCCCCTTCCTGCTGTTAAATCAGCATAATTCTCCCATGTCACGAGGTCCCCTCCTGCTCCAGCTCCATGGCACAGTTGCCTTGTGTCCATCTGTCAAATACTGCAGTAGTCAAGATGGTGGCTACGCTGAGCCAGCCATAAGCAGTATTATGCTAGCAGGAGCTTCTTTTTCTTGTTTTTTTTTAAGCTTAATTTATTTTAGCCCTGCTGAGTATTGGTTTTTAGTTTTTAACAGTGAAATGGTTATAACAATTATTAGAGTGTTCCCGGGCAGCGGGAGACAGTGATGGACAAAATGGCATTAAACAGTTAGCTCTGGAGTAAATTCGAGTAGCGGTGGACAAATCTGCTAAGTATATTGATTTTGGAAGAAATTTTGGTTACATGTTTGCTGGAGGAGCTATCAGGGGCCCTGGAGTGGTTGGAGTTACTGGAGATCGAGCTTGGAGGTTGGCGAGTTTCACTGAGCAACTGGGTGATCTCTTTTCACTTAAGCTGGGAGCCGATACAATAGACTACTCTGTACTGCAGTTGCCTTGGTGCAGAACATTTGGTGTTGGGCTTGCATTCCTGTGACATCCGAGCCTGGGACTGGTGGCCAGAATTTGTTCGGCGGTGTTTCTCGGCTGGACCTGGTGTACCAGAGACTTCTCGGTTACTCTCCTCGCTTCGCTGGATTGAGTTTTGCCTCTGCACTTCTTGGTGGAAATCTGGTGCTTCATGAACTCTAGAAACATTGTTGGAGACTGCCAGGGTGGTATTGAGCTTGGCCTGAACCCAGGGAGGCACTGCTGGGGTGGTGAGTTGCTTGAGCTCAGGTCCAGTGCTGCTGGAGAGCAGTCACCATTGTGTCCGTGATCCATGGTGCTGGGGGGGGGCTGAAGAGCCCACTCTATACTGGGCCTAGTTGCAGCCACAACTCAGTGTGTGTGCTCCTCGGGGGATAGCAGTTTGACCAGTGTCTCCAGAATTCAAAGCCATTGCCAGATAACAGTTTCCCAGGGACTTGCTTTTTCACTTATTATAATGTGATTTTTTTTATATGATTTTGTATTTATACTGTAGGTTCTGTTTTGTGTTTTTGCCTTTTGTTCATAACTGTCTCATTGTAAATTCTTTTGGGGTTGGGGGGGTTTATATTTTAAGATATGTGCCTGGGAAAGAACTTGGGAAGGTGCAGCTATTCGGCAGCCCTCCTTCGGAAACCTCTGCCCAGTTGAGCTCCCATCACTCCCTTTAGAGATCTATGGGAGATGTTGGGCTCTAGGAATTGCTTGAAGGAGGGGTTCTGGAGGGGGGACTGGTCCAGGTGGCTGCCAGAGAGTAATGGATATGGGTGGTGAAGCCGAGGAGATGCCCTGGGGTGAAATGGCCACTGGAGAGGGATCCTTCCTGTTTAGTGCCATACCCAAGGGCTCCACGGAAATTAGTGGCAGGAAGCTGATCCTGTGATCCCCCCTCATCCTACTCAGGCTGTGTTATGCAATGCCAGGTCGATGAGGAACAAGATTGCCATAATGGTGGACTTGATTGCCTTAGTAGACCTGGCTTGTATCATGAAGACCTGGCTGGATGAAAATGTCACTCCCATTTTGGAGGCAGCAGTGCCAGCTGGGTACTCCATGATACACAGCCCTAAGAAGGATCACAGAGGCGGGGGGTGGCCATTTGTTTTAAATCTGACCTGGGTCTCACAGTGTTACCTATTGGCCCTACCGAGTCCTTTAAATGTGTTGCCGCGTGGAGGGGGGTCCTGGCTTGGGTTACAGGATCCTTCTGCTCTATCACCCCCTCCCAGGTAGGGAGGGTGAATTTTTTAGGGAGATAGGGGAGCTTGTTGCTGGTCTGGTGTTGGAATCCCCAAGATGGTTAATTCTTGGGGACTTCAATTCCTGGGTAGACAACGGGCTCTCCATATTTGGTAATGACCTCCTAAGGAGCATGGAGGGGCTGGGCCTTGCGCAAAATGTTACTTCAGTGACCCACTCACGTAGCCACACACTGGACTTGGTGTTTTCATTAGGTCTTGAGGCCATTGACCTTAGAGTTGATCCAGTTGTTTGGTCAGATCACAGCACCGTGAGGTTCAGGTTTGAGGCCCCCCTGAAGACCTTGCCTCTGTGGAATTCATCTGGTACCTCCCTTTGTGGGTTTTTTCCCCATTAGTGCTATTGGTGGTACTGGACCTATTGAGTATGAGGACTGTTTGTGCGATTGGAATGGAGGAGGCGGTGGCGGCATATAATGGTGCCATCGTGGCTGCCTTTGATTCAATCACACCCATTCATGTCCAACCCTTATCTACTCATAAGAGACCTCCCTGGTTTGATGGGGACTTCAGGGAGTTAAAGATTAAGGGTTTGGAGGTTAGAGAGACGGTGGAGGACATCTGGCCTGATGGAGGACAAATTGGCCCTGATGTCCCATTATAAGGATTATCAGGGGCGATCTCCAGTAAGAAGGCAGAATTTTTGTCAAGGGATATTGCTACGGCAAGGAACAGACTGGCTCAGCTCTTCCTCATGGTGGATGAGTTATTACATCCTGCCTGCCTCCGTGTGGGAAGAGCAGGTTCAAGCACTAGGTGCGAGGAGTTCACTTTTCTGACAAAGTGTCCACTATCAGAGCTGAAATCTCCTCCACCAGCACTCAAAGGGATTGTGGGGTCCACTCTGAGGTGTTGCAGAAAACGTCTCCTGTCTGGGCTGAGTTTGATCCAGTTGGGGTGGCAGAGGTGGTGAGGGTTATCTCGAGACTGAAGCCAAAACATTGTGATCTGGACCCAGGTCCAACACAACTTTTGGTTGGGTGTATGGACCTGAATGTACCTGTTGTTGCCGAGATTGTCCAGAGTTCCTTGAGGAATGGGGTCTTCCCATTGGCCCTGAAAGAGGCCTTGGTTAGACCCCGTTAAAGAAATTCTAATTGGTCCTGGACTGTCTCGTTAAGTACAACCTCTCATTTTTAGAGAAGGGCTTCTGCCCAGAGTCCCTATCAGGCAAGGCACACAACAAATTCAAGACCTCATTAGTGGTTATCTACTGAAACAGAAATTTAGGAGAAGTATCACTAACCAAATGCCCAACAGAAACACTGGGCATATCATCAAGTTTCTTAGAAAAGCCAACATTATCAGAAGACCCAGAACACAAATTAGAAACATCAGAAAAATGCTGATTTAGTAAATTTGCCATCTCAAATGGATCAGTGTTCAATTTACCAGAAGACTGAAGAGAAGAGAGAGAAGACTTAGCTTTAGGAGAAATTAGATTTACAGTTTCCCAAAAATTCTTTGAATTTGATGATGTAGCCTCCAGTTTAGATCTACAAAAATGAATCTGAGCCTGTTTTACCTTAATACTCAACAGATTCCTAGCTGTCCTATATTCCTGAAGATGTGTCAAAGTTGGAGACATTTTAAAGGCCAACCAAGCAGTCTTCTTTTGTTTTATAAAGACCTTTAAATCATTTGTGAACCATTGATGCAACACCCCTCAAACCTGCATAACCCAAAGCAGGAATAGTTTGTTTTGAATACCCATCAAATGATGACAAAAAAAGTCCACCACACAATCAGGATCAGGTACTGATTCCAAAAAAGACCAGTCTAAATTCCACAGTTCACCAACCAACACATCAAGTCAATACTTTTTTTAAAATTGCAGAACCGGACTAACCTAGATGGAATCTTGCATCTCTTAAAATTAAGAACACCAAAAGTGACACGGTGATCACTCACCGAGTCACTAAGAACACCAACATGAGATACAATACTGACTTTGTTGGTAACAAACCAATCTAAAAGGGTATGGTTCAAAGCATCCATATTTAACCTTGGGTTCTTCAGTGAGTTGTAACAGCTTATACAAATATGAAAGACATTCAAGGGCAGTGATTTCCTTCTCCCAATTCAAATTGCTATCACCCATCATAAAATCATGTTTAGAGATGCAGCGAATTATAAATCTGCCAGCAAAGTGGATGCGAAGTGGACCCTGTAAAGTGCTTACTTCGCTTTATCATTACCACTTCACATTCTCATTATGCCTTAATGCAAAGTAAGGCGAAGTGAGAAGAAAATAGGCACATCACATGGCCTGCAGTACTGCAAGTGACACGCTTTAGCCAGGCAAGAAGGAAGTGAGTCAGAGGAGCAGTTTCACTTTCTCCTTGGCATTTGTACAGGGAGAACGCAAAACTGTGAGAGGAGAGGAGTTTGCTTGGCTCTCGGAGTCATTTCTTACTGACATAACAATAAAACAGCTTTTTTAAAAGCTATTTTATTTAGTGTTTGTATTGTCTTAGTGTTTTTGGGTTAGTGAATTTTTTTGTATAAGTTTTGTTTTTGTTTTGTGTGTGTGACTGACCGTGTGTGTGTGTGTGTGTATATATACGTGTGTATACATGTGTGTGTGTCCACTGTCTGTGTGTGTGTGTGTGTGTGTGTGTGTGGTCCCGTAGACCCAGGAGGATGGAGGGTCTCGTTGGAGTCGGAGGAGGTGAGTCGCTGGCACGTGGGAGCGTTAAAAGGGGTGGAGTGTGGACCAGTGGGGGGGCAGGGCAGTCGTGTTATGTTGGACCGCTCCAGACTCCTGACCAGTGTTGCTTCCCCCGCGGAAGCAACAGGAGCAGCAGCACCAATGCCACCGGTGGCGCCACCGGTGGCTGTTGCTCATCCACCTTCTCTGCCACCACCACTAGCAGAAGCTGTTGGGCCTCCAGCAGCACCCCCTCCACCACCTCCACAGCCACAGGAGGTGGCCCCGGCAATTGCAGGTGGTGGTGGGACTCATGCCCGACAAATGCGTCCTGTGTCTGGTCCCCCCCGTCGCTTCCCAGTGTGGGAGTTTTTTGATTGTGTGGGAGGAGACAGCACAGGTGTGGAGTGCCATGTGTGCAGTGTGCTGGTGCGCCGCGGGACCCCTGGGACACATTTGGGGACTGGTGGCCAGTGCACCCACATGATGAATCACCACAGGACAGAGTGGCAGACTGCCATGAAAGGGGCCAGGTGCCTACCTGCTGGTCCTTCCGTGGCAGTGGCCGACAAGGGTGCTCTTGCGGTGGGAGATGTGCCTCACAGCAGTCACCACCGCAGCAGGAGGAGGAAAGCTACATCAGGTGATCCACCACCACCACCATCACAGCCACCAGCACCACCCTGTCCACCACCAGCCCCACTAACGGGATTACCTGCTGCAGTGGACCCTGGCACAGTCCCTGTAAGCCAGTCTGACCTCTTCCTGGTGTGGGCAGCACTGGAGGAAAACAAAAAGCATTTCAGTGCTTTGGAGCAGCAGGTTACCAGAGTAGAAGCACAGCAGCAGTAAATACCTTCAGTGCTGCACCTGCTGCTGGACCACCATGGCATCCCACGGCCATAGTAAGTCCGGGTATTGTTTTCTGCCCCCCCACACCCACCCCTCACCCTGACTCCACCCCACTACAGTGTTGTACTTTTGTTGTGTGTGTTTTGTTTGTTATTATTAAATCATACACATTTTCCCTTCCAGGGGAATCTTTCTTGTACCACATAGTGCAATACATTTTTTTGAAAACCAGGTTTAAATGCATTACAGTGAGTCACGTGATGGAGGCATTCCCATTCTGAAAATCTGCCCACATTCTGCCTTCCTTCTCAGCAACATTAGGACATGATGGCAGGGAGAGCGCGTGTGCGTGCTCCTTACAGTGAATATATGATTGTGCAGGTTTGCGAATGTTTCTTTATGTTAATGGTCAGTTTGTTGTGAAATGTGTGGCCACGTTTCCAGTAAGAAGAGCCTTGTTAGTGGAAACATCCCACATTTCACCACAAAGTGAACCTTATAACATTAGGAAACATTGCTTGGGATAGCTGCTGGACATTCAGTATAGTGGAGCATGTACCTGCGTTCCCCCTGCCATCACGTCTTAACGTTGCTGAGAAAGTGTGGCACAATGTGGGTTGCATTTCAGATTGTTAATTCCTCCATCATGTGACTCACTGTAATGAAATTATGGGTGGTTTTCACAGACATATATTGCACTCTGTGGAGCAAGAAATATTCCAGTGGTAGTAATGCCCCCAACATATTAGTTTACGTGCATCACCATAACTATGTAATGTGGTGACAGTCTGTAAAGCAGCAGAGCAACAATCTGTTGATAACTCTGGCCTATATTTTTTAATGCTATGTTACAACTTCCTTTACTTACATCCTGACTGACTGGAACGATACGATAATTTGCAGTAGTTGAGTGTCCTGTACTACCTTTTTTCATGTGTGAAATAATGAAATGAGCATTCCTTTTAAATTGGTGCTGCTGACAGTGAGTGCGACCAGGTCTTTGTCATTGTTTTCCTCTGCTTTTCTCCATCACTTCAAGTAGTTGTCATATATCACTTCTGTTGTTAACTAACAGTTATGCATCAGTCAGTGTTTTATATGACACCACGGAACAATAGTTACTGAAAAGCAGCTGCAAAGAAATACAAAGCTGGTCGGAACAATATTGAAAGACATGCTCATTTTGTTTTCATATATGAAAAAAGTAGGAATAAGAGAAGCAGACATAAATTGTGAGAAGAATCGTATCATTCAAGTCACTGACGACTCGGACGTAAGTAGTGGTTGCTGTGGCAATTTAGATTTGCATAAAAAAGTACAGTTCAGAACTGTGAGGACATTCTTGCAATGCTGCTTTAATTGTAAAAATGTCACTATGACATCATGACTATGAGCTCACAGCAACAATCACAGAACACACAAAAGTGGCACAGAGTCCCCAGATTTTTTCTGCAGGCCCACAATGCATCCTCCTTGTGTGCAGAAAATTGACAAGTGGTAACGAAGTGGAAAGAAACTGTTTCAGCACATACAAAGTCCCCCAGAATTAATGGCGCACTCAGTCATGCACGCAGTGGTGGCACAGAGTCCCCAAAATTTTTCTGCAGGCCCACAATGCGTCCTCCTTGTGTGCGTAAAATTGACAAGTGGTAATGAAGTGAAATGAGACTGTTTCAGCACATAACCCATCCCCAGTATAAAATGATGACTGTGAGGTTCGTGTTGCTGGTCTAATGTGTTGTGCAAGACAATTCCACCAAATGAAATGTGATCATCTTAACTGGATTGAAAGGTGCCCTTTGGATGTACACTGATAGTAGCCTTGGTGAGTGAGATATATATATATATATATAGATATATATAGATAAATAGTTGTGTATTTTGTAGGTGATGATGAGGGGAGTTGAACTTGACATGGACATGTACTCATGCTATTGTTCTGCATCACACAGGTGACTCATAAACTGTTGGTGTGCACATTCCAGTACTCAATGAGAATGTGTTGCACTTAAATGGAAATGGATAACTCTCAAGCACATGAAGGTAAGTATTTCTTTTTTTGGGGGGATGGGGGGAATCATATTTTCAGTTTTGTCTGTAATGGTTTCTTAGTTTTTTACTTCTTCACAGATTTCATCAGCATCCTTCTGGTATCCAGTTGTTAATGATGGTCATGGTCATCGAATGAAATGACTTCTTCGTGTTGCATGTGTGCCCAAGCTCGGGGAGGGGTGTGCCTGATGTTGAAGAACTTTTTGGATAAGGCCACTTTGACAGAACAACAAAGCATCTCGAAGTTTCCTATAAAAAGAAATGAATGACTTCTTACAAGTTACAACTTCATTGTTTTGTGTCCCTCCCTGGTTCTCAAATCTCAATCCCTATTGTCAAGTTACATTTCAGAGCCACATGTTGTCAACTACTAAGACAACCTGTTGTGTGCAATATTTGCAGCAGTCTTTACAAAGCACTGAAACAGATGACATAAAATCTTCATACTTACCAGAATGGATTTCACATGGACATTACATCAGTTCATCTCTGTACGGTATAGCTACAGCATCTTTCTCAGTGAGTACTAGCGATGGAGCCTGTTTTTGTTCTCCTGTAAAAGAAACAAAAGAAGTGTACTGTATGTGTTTTGCCACTGCAGCTCTGAAAAGCTACAGAAAACAAAACATACAACTTAAGGAAGTGAGGCAGCATAACAAACGCGAGTGCACATACTTACTTTATGGTTTAATATTAAGAAGCTGGTGGTGGTGGTGCATTGGTGGACTGGTGGTCCGTGGGGGGCAAACAGACTCATGGTGGTGGCAGACTTGCATAGCATCAGTCCCGGTAGTGGTGCTGGTGGTGGTGGTCCATGGGGGGCAGACAGACTCATGGTGGCAGACTTGCATAACATCAGTCCCGGTGGTGGTGGTGGTGGCGGTGGTGGTGGTCAGTGGGGGGCAGGCAGACTCATGGTGGCAGACTTGCATAACATCAGTCCCGGTGGTGGTGGTGGTGGTGGTCCATGGGGGGCAGACAGACTCATGGTGGCAGACTTGCATAACATCAGTCCTGGTGGTGGTGGTGGTCTGTGGGGGGCAGATAGACTCATGGTGGCAGACTTGTATAACATCAGTCCTGGTGGGGGTGGTGGTGGTGGTCCGTGGCGGGCAGACAGAATCATGGTGGCAGGCTTGCATAACACCAGTCCCGGTGGTGGTGGTGGTGGTAGTGGTCCATGGGGGGCAGACAGACTCATGCTGGTAGACTTGCATAACATCAGTCCCGGTGGTGGTGGTGGTGGTCCGGGGTGGGGGCACACCGCATTTTGAATACTGCAGTTAAAATCTGCCACCATTAACCACATCATCATCCTCATAAAGAAAACTGCCCTCACAGTCATCAGTGTCTGAAGTCTGACCACTGGGAAATTCTTTCTCCATTATATCATCATCTACGTCAGTGGTGGGCAGTTTCAGGCAGCCATTGCCAGTACCACCAGGACGCTCCATTTCCACATCAGCAAAACCACCATGACTAGGCCAGGGTATAAATACCGAGGTTGCAGTCTGTACTGGTATGTGCCTCTCATTCATTTTAATGAATGATAGCAAACTAACATTTGTAGGAGACAGGTTTGTCCAACGATCCCTGACTATTGCACCTGCTGATCTGAATACCCTCTCAACACTTACACTGGAGGGTGGGCATGTGAGGTACTTCAGTGCCACTCTAGTCAGCTCTGTCCATTCACTGACCTTACCTCTCCAGTACAAAAGAGGATCTTCGCTTACTGTCAGATGCCTGTTTTCAGACAAATATGACTGAACCATTCTCTGTGCCACACTAAGACCAATTGTTGAAGCATCAGCCTGTTCTCTAGAATCATTTATTTCACAAATACTTACTTGGGAAAAAGCCTCCCAAAGTGGGTTGACGCCACCCATTTTGGATGACAGACCACCTGGAACTACAGTCCCCTTACCCTTGCATGATATGCTTGCTGGTCCTCCAACTACACCTTCAGCTGGATTATGCTGCTGAAGTTTGCACACCTTGGCACGTGACTTCTGTGCCCCATGAACTAAGCGAACCAGTTGACCAGTGAAATTTTTTACCTGTTCAGGCCCTCCCTCCAGTACTGATTCAATTCCATGTTTGTATCGTGGGTACAGCATTGTTGCCATGGCAAAGTTGTCACTACGCTGAATGCTCACAATGTGACGATTCTTGTCGAATACTGTCAGCATGTGTTGCAGCAACATACTGCTACCACCGTCTCCGGCAACATCAAGACTATGCTGTACATTCCCCAATGTCTACCTCAGCACCCACAGCAGTGGAATTGATTGGCTAATGGAGGCAGATTCGCCACTCACTGCCTGTGTGGCATGTTCAAAAGGCTGCAAAATTGTTATTACAGAGTCCATGAGGTGTCACTGTTCAGTTATCATAGACATGGAGGCCCCAGAACTGTCACGGCTAGTGTGCATAACAAGATATTCTGAGATGGCTTTGCATTGTTCATACAACCTCTCTGCCATGTATAATGTGGAGTTCCATTGGGTGACAACTTCCAGCTTCAAGCGGTGCTGAGGCAGGCTGTTTTGTATCTGCAACTGCCGCAGTTGGTCACGGGCCTTTCCAGATCTTGAAAAGTGAGAGCAGATATGTCGTGCAATGGTCAGCATTTCCTTTATGTCAGGATGCTGCAGAAACTCCTGAACCACAAGATTTAAACAGTGGGCCATGCATGGAACACAAAAACACCATTCGTGATGCATTTCACCACATTTGACCCATTGTCACTTGCTATGAACCCAGCTCTCAGGGACAGAGGGTTTAGCCATCTATCAGTTTCAGTCAGTACCATGTCCAACATGTTCTCACTAGTGTGTGAACAGGTTACACTGCGCATAGTAATTGTTGCATGCTGGCGAATTCCAGGAAGATTGCTACCGCAACAATCCACCTTACTGCACTGATTATTCACACTACCAACATCACAAACAACCCCTTGCACCTCTACCCAGTGTGCAGTTATACACAGATATGAACTCCCCGCTGTTTTGCCACTTGACCACATATCCATACTTAAATGAATGAATGGAGAGGAGGAATGTTGAAGGGCGTGTCTTACTGAGTCTGAGTCAGTGCGGAACAACTCAGGAACAGCACTGGTAGAAAAGTATGCCCTGGATGGGACTTTCAGTTTTGGACAGGCACAGGCAGCAAACCACCAGAACCTAGAATTCTCCACAAAGGAGAAGGGTAAATTATCAATTGCCAGCATTTCCACTACAGCAGCATTAAGTTCACGTGACACTGTATGATTGGGGGGGGTACTTCAGCTTATGCGCAAAAACACTCTGTAACGTGGGTTGACTTAAATATTTTACACGGGGTGTGTTGTTGGTCACAAATGGTTGTGCTCTGTGATGAATGGCATTGGCAGGGGGTGGAGTGTGGAGATTTGATGAAGATGCTTGCACAGGTGATGATGACAAACCCAGAAATTATGTTATTTTTCCTGATTTGCCAACTGGGGTTGATGTACCACTTGTACTAGACATACTGCATTCACCACCACCACCACCACAAAAAAATGCTACTCTCACCAGCACTGGACAACATTTCAAAGTCATTATGGTTCTTCACCTCATCATGCCTGTAGTAATCCTCTACTCTTATTACCGCGCTACTGCACGCGTTTCATTTCCTACTGGGCTTAACAGTCATGGAAGGGGATAACATGCTGGCTATGGTTGCCACCGGTGATACGGGTGAATGCCCCAGTTTGGTATTAGCTGCCAGTTTGTGCTGGGTCCACAGAGCCAAGTGCCTATTCTTAAGATGCATATGCTGTCCTCCTGTCCCAAGATGGCTCCCCTTTTTACCTTGACTCACATGCACATGGCAAACCTGGCAGATTGCAACTGAATCATCATTTGCATCTTGAACAAAAAAATCCCAAACAAGGGAGTGTGATGCTCTGCTTTTAACACGTTCATGATGATGTGGCTTATTTAAGTCTGTTATTTTAAGCACTGAAGTGGGGGGGGGCACGTGATGTTTCTGGCACTGCACACCTGGACTGCAACTGACCACCACAACTACCTATCATATTGATTACTGGGTCGTCATCATCATCAACTAAAACTGGTAAATCACAAGTTTTTACAGGGAAGGGATTCCTACAGACAGATTCAGACACAGCCACTTTTAATTTCTTTTTCTCTGGTTCCCAACTGGGGTCAATTACATCATCATCATATTCATCAACATCACTGTCGCACACATCCACATCTTCTGCTTGGATGCTAACATGTGGACTGCATGTTGCAACAACAGCAACATCATCATCATCATCAGCATCATCACATTCATCATCAGCATCTATACCACCACCACCTAATATTTTTTCACCACACTGTGAATCACTGCATGGAAAATGCGTGACGTGAAGTGCCACGGTGGATGGAATATCACATTGTGTGCTATCATTGACATCATCATCAGAATCAGGTTCAGTTAATGGGATGTTACTGGGAAGTATGACATCATCTACGCTGTCACTCACTTACACTGCTTCACACTCAATATGTTTGGATACGGTACACTGGTCAGAATTAGAACTTGACACAACAATGCTAATACTACCTCCACCACCACTAACACCAGTAACACTAACACCACCAGCTGGGAAAACATCATCTCCTCCAACTATGAGTAAAGCTACTGATTGGGCTGTAAAAAATATTGCAGGAGAAATACCTTTCCTCACATCAGCAATGCACTTCTCCATCCACGTACTACCACCACGCCCACAGACCCTCTTACTGCCAACATTGCCATGGCCAGAAACAGCTTTACTTGCACGTCTCTTTGCAGGCATTTTGGGGGATCAACCACAAATATTATTGCCAAATTCAGATTTTGATATGTTCACTTTCTGACTGGAGGGATGCTGGCTCGATGTGAAGCAAAATAAACAGCTATGGCTTCAGCAACAGATAAGAGACTACTGTGTTGTGACACTGTCATGGAATTAAAACAACTTCAGTAACCAGTGGTGCTGATGGGGTCACAAAAACAATCCAGTCTGGTAAAAAATACCTTTTCAGTGTGGGGGTTGGGGAGAGCACTGAATACAGACAGTGCTGATTTTTACGGCACTACAAGCAGCAGAACTAAGAACAGAGAACACTATCACAGCACAAAATCAGGCAGCTGCAGTGGATAGCAAGTTCACACTGCTGCACTTAGTTGCACTTACACTAGTCTGTGTCACAGATTTTAAAAGGTCTATTATATATTTGATGTACGCAATATTGCACACACAACACAGAACAGTTTGTGTACAATGCTGAACGCGGAATGCAATGCAAATGCAAAAGTTTAGTGTACTGCCACGTAATGTAAATTTGCAATTTAAACAACCTGACCTTATGAAATGCTGCACCACATTCACACAACAAACAGCAAAATAATTTGTACTATTACTGACAATTTTACTATGTGTACAGTAACACAGTCAGTTATGCAACAAAAATATAACCAAAACACAAAGAAATTACTAGTTCTCCAACTTAAATCTACCTACACACAGATACGCCCCTTCCCCACACAGCACACTTCACTGTCTTTCACCACACACACTCAATGTTGTAAATTAACATTCAAAATCCACACATAAACAAAAACGCTCGATGTTGTGAGCACAGGAGGGTTTCCTACAATCAGTGAACTACAGTTGGATCCCCCCAAATAAAGCAAAAATGCTTTTTGAACAGCTTTTAAAAGATTCCTACAGACAACTATCAGAGCACACTGTCTCCTACTCCTTCCTACTCATACTGCCCCGAACTGAGGCTGTGCAGATCAATATAGAGTCCATGTGACCTGAACTCCCATGAATCACTGCAAAATCTGCTTTCGGAGCTCAAAAACAAGGTGAAGTGAGGCAAAGTGAACTGCCACCAATGTACTATGCCTTAAAAATTGAAAGAAAAGTGACCAGTGGAGGCAGAGTAATGTGAAGTAGCTGTTTCTAATGCACTTTGCATTCCTCATTATAACGCGAGGTACTCCGCTTCACATTGCGGAGCACTCCGCGAATCTGCCTGTGCTCCGCAAAACGCTTCGCAGAGCGGATTGAGCCCACTACGCCCACCACTAATCACGTTTAGTAATAAAAGAGGCAGTTCTGTCAAAGAAATCTTGTAAACCAGATTTACCACAATTTGGGGGATTATACAAAGCACCCACTAAAATATGTTTGGCTCCACCTAAAAGCAGTTCAAGTAGTATCCAATCATTCATTACCTCAAAAGAGGAGCTGGAGGCAAGGGTGACAACCTCCAAGTGTTCAAGATAGTAAACAACTAGCCCACCACCAGATTTAGCATCTTTACGATCAGACCTCAATAACTTATAACCTGGTAACATACACATCCCATCTGAAATAAAGGGTTTTAACCATGATTCAGTGACGACTATCATATCTGGTCTATATATGGACATAAGAGATTCAACATGAGCCAATTTAGGAAACAAACTTCTGGCATTCAGATTTAACATTTTAAATCCATGGGAATTATTCCAATCAAGCTGTGGGGTAACCTCTGGAAGGGACGATGCAGACCAGGGCCCTGGATTGAGTTCTATATCCCCAGATAACAACAAAAGCATAAACAAAAACAAACATTTTCTAATTAACCACATATGTAGTAAAAACGTTTCACCAACAGGGAACTAGCCAAATCAAGATACATCCAACCATCCTTAAAGTGACCTTTTCAGAGTGTGGTAAACTAACAACACTGACCTCACATTTACCCCATTTCAAGAGATTTGACATGGTAAAATTGTCATGAGGTACATCCACCTTTATCTGATCATTACTCAATACTAACATACCCAGGTCGCTAATCAATAGACAACTATATAACCCAATGACCCAACAGCAGGTTACCAACTTCCCCATTTTAAACTATAGTCCTAGACTAGTTATATATGTAACAGTGTATTGTACCCCTCTGCCTCCTTGAACTCCTCTAACTCCAGAGCACTTCGTTGCACTTTGTTGCACTGTGGCCATCGCTTCAAACACTGCCGCGTTTAGCAGAGTGGACATTTAAACACCTCAACCCCACTCAAAGGCTGCCACTACCTATGAGGGGGGAGGGGGCGGCGCAGCTAGCAGATCTCACTGGTTGCATGGAAACACCTTGTGGAGACCCTTGTAAGACTGGTCCAGTGGCTGAGTGGATGATGGCTTGAGGCAGAACAATGTCGTTGAGAGGATGAACACCGATGCAGGGAGATGATGGAGCGATCCCAGTCAGAAGGCTCGGAGGAAGAATCAGAGGACAATTCCCAGATGCAGCTGGAAGAGGAGTTCATGGTGGAACAGGAACTTCTAGTGTTGCCTGTGTTCCCAGATTGTTACTCATTGGAGGATGGAGATGCCGGTTTGGCAGTCAGTGAGACCCCAGGTAAGACTGTGACTCGGGATGCTGTATTGGGGGTAATGACTCCGATCAAGAAGGAAGAGGCCTATATAGAGGCTGATGGGACTTTTGCTTGTTTTGAGCCATCTGTATATATTCACAGTAATGCTATGCAAGACAATCCTAACTGGGCTAGGCTCCAAGCTGGGGATGCTGCTATTGGAAAATTGAGGCAATAAGTAAAAGTTAGAGTTAATGGCGGGATGGGCATGAGACAGTCCTCATGGTATGAAGAACAAAGAGGAGTCCCTTAGTTGTCCAGTGCTCCCATGTCACCCCTGAAAACAGGCACTTGTGCCTAGTGGGCCTTGCCCCAGTTACCAAAGACTTAAAAAAAAAAGTGTTCTTTACCATATGAGGCCAAATCCCATTACCCATAGAGTAGATGCCCAGGTAGTAGTGTCAGAGACCTACCAGCAGCAGGTGATGGAGGCAGCACACTCCAATTCCTGTGGGCATCAGAGCTATAAGAGGATGTTGGCTCAGTTGACACTGTATTACCACTGGCTGGTTATGTATAGACAGGTGGCAGCCTATAGTAGGAACAGTCTGGTGTACAATGGGATAGAGGTTCCTGCTGGGAACAGAAGGTGTATGTACATCAGAAGGGTTGGTATATTAGGACTGGCAAGTGAGTATCAAAAGGAAGGGGACATAGAAAAAAAAAAGGATGGTGCCCTTGGAGGAAGGAAAACCTTCCACCCAGGTTTCATGACACAAGATGGTAACTGCTGTTATTAATGTACTTAAATCTCAAATAACCTTGAGGATGATTTAAGATGATGTTACATGAAGAACAAATCCCAGGGTATGATGCTTTTAGTCTGCTGTTATTTAGAGCTTAAGTATCATTTTGCAGATTTTTATTAAGGGACCCTGGGCTGGAGCTCCTGAAATGGGTGGGTGGGAGCTCCAACCCTTTCATGGAAATGGAAGTTGGCAAGTAGTCCAAATGTACTACTTCCCTCTTGTGAGGGGGATGTGTGATAGGGTAGAACCCTATATAATTGGAAGGACTGTTTTCTATCTTCATCTTACTAACAAGACTGTTACAGCAGCATTATACCTTTATCTGAAAAACTATCCTGCTTTTTCTTCTTGCCCCATCAGGTTGGCCACCTGTGAGTTCCCCCCTTCACGTCTCTGTTTTACTAAATCCACTGTGTTTTCTTTTTCTATTCTTTCAGGTCCTTCCCAGAGAATTCTGATAACATATGAAATGTGCCGGAGTGGGTTACATTATGTTACAAAGTGCCAAGTGCAGAAATAAAATGCTGACATAAAAAGGCAAAACCCATAGTAAAAGCTAAAAACACAAAGTTCATGGTTTATTATGTTAAAAGGATGCTGCAGTCTTTGTCTGATGTAGCTTAGGAATAGAATAATGCCAGAGTTATTATGTTATTTCTTCTCTACTAGAGGTTGTATCAGGGCCTAGTATGCAAACATGGGGCCTTGCTGTTTGCTAAAATTGTATTTTTATTTTGGTATATTGTTAAAAAGCCCTAGATAAACAGAAAATGGGCTCATTACAATACTAAGATATGGGTAATTCATTAACCATGTTCCAGTGCTCTGTAATTAGTTCAGTTCTTGTATGAAATTAAAATAATAAGAACCTTTTGTCTTACCTGTTCCCTCTGAGGTTCCTTAGGGGACTGCCTGTCCCAATGACAATGCCTTTATACTAAAGGCGAGTAGTGACCTCACAAAAAGGGGAGAAGCCAGTCTGTTTTGCAAAGTCATGTATTAACTTTTTACAGAGTCGCTAACTTACCCTTCTTTAACATTAGTAAAACTGTTGTATCCTGTTTAAATAATTATCAGCATTGCAAAAGTGAAAAGACTGTAGTGATAAAGATATTTGATCCTGGAAACTGGGGTAGGTCACATGATATGCTGGGGAAGGTACAAAAGGTTAGGCTTCCTGAGGTAATGGAGATCGGTGGTCAGAGGGATATTGTCCTGCAAGGAGAGGGTATCTAGTTATGATAACGATAATAAATGAGCGATTGTTTAAACAGCAACTCATTTACAGCACTATCATCATCAGCTACCCTGCAAAGGTAGCGATGGAATAGCGAGGAAAATGACCGGAAGGGGAGGGATATGGAGGCGGAGAGGAGGGATGGAAAAGAAGGTTGAGATAGGAAGGAGAGCCTGCTGCAGCCAAGCCAGTCCTGTGGAGTGGTGGTGAGGGTGGCTGGCTACAGTGTAGTAGGCACTCGGTTTGGGATGGACCAGGGGTGATTATTTTTCCACTGCTTGTGGCTGGCTTTTTTTTTTCCCCACCGAGTTTTGGCCCCTTCCTCAATGTGCACCCCTGGAGTTGACAATATAACAGGGAATCACGGGGCAAACACTTAAATATTACCAGAAGTGGGGTCGCCGAGAACTGTATATCGCCAAAATGCTTTTCAGTGATATACACATGTCATAATAGCGATCGCTGTTTTGCGATCGCTATTATGACATGGAATCCAAGGAGAGAGGACATGTGAATTTTCATGTTTTGGATAAAGTGACTGAACTTGAGAAAAATCTGAAGAAAGATTGTTTCTGGAACTACTGCTTTGTTTCAGCATTTATATTTGATTTATTTTCTTGAAAATTATTTTTTTGTAATTTTTTTATTTAGAAATTTTTTTTTATTTACTTTTTTTTGGGATGTCTGATAAATAAATATCACACTCTGTTTGTAAAACTACTTTCCTGACTATTTGTCCGTCTGTCATTCCACACCTTCATACTTCTCCTGCCACTAACCCTATGGCACACTTCCCTGGTGTCCAGTGGTCCTTCTCTTGTTCCCAGCCTTATAGCAAATTTTTCATGTTCTTCATTGGTCCCCCTTCCTGCTGTTAAATCAACATAATTATCCCATGTTATGTGGTCCCCTCCTGCTCCAGCCCCATGGCACAGTTTCCTTGTGTCCAGTAGTTCCTCCTTTTTCCCCCCCAACCCCACTGCACACTTCCCTTGGTGTCCAGTAGTCCCCTCCTCCTGACCCCACCCCATGGCATAGTATACTGGTGGCCACTTGTCCCCTTCCTCACCCCAAATCTATGGAACATTTCCATGGTGTCCAATAGTTCTCTTTTGCAGCCTCCAATCCTATGGCACATTTCCGAGATATCTAGTGGTTTCCCCCTCTTGCATCTCATGTCTACGCCCCTCCACCAGATTTTACAGGAAACATAGACTGATGGTACAAGCATTCCCTGTCTTACTGCACTGATGGCTACTCCCTTTTTTTACACAACCAGATGACACAGTAGTCTTTTGAGCAGTTTGAGGGTGCCAGAGAAAAAAAGGGAAATGGCTTCCTTCTGTAATGGAGAACACTGCAGGGCTGGAAGATGTGCCAGGGGACAGCTGTAGGCATGGAAACAGGATCCTCACTGCTGCTGGAATTGAGATACAGAGGGCTCAGCAGAGCAACATTCTGAACTGTGGGTAAGTAGAATGACTGAGGAGCGAGAAAACTGGCATGACAAGAAAAACAAGGTAATGTCCAGTACATCAACAGTTCTGGGTCTGGGTCAGGACTTGGGGGAGCTGGTGTGTTGGGTGAGCTGAACATGGGGGGGATTATAGTCTGTACGGGCCGTGGACACAGGGGTGGTGAATGGGAGTGGCCACAGGAGGAAGAACTGGGTTAAATTTGTAAACAAACAAAAAAAAAGAAAGCAAACTGATAAAGATGCTGCTCAACTGGTTGCTGGGCAGCGTCATGTAGCCAGCCACTGTGTGATACAAGTGGCCATCTGCTTTTCAACTACACAAAGTTTTCACCCTGCAAACAGAACAGTGTCATGACCAGCCTTGGTGATCATTGGTTTGTCACTGTAGAGCCCACTGAAGCCTGAGCTGCATTGGGCCTGACAGTGACACACTTCTAAAAGCTACTGTTGTAACAAAGTGTTTGCTGCACATCAAATCACATCAAATTTTATTTATAAAAAGCGCATTTTCAAACAAGTTCAATGTGCTTGTACAATAAATTTAAAACAGCAAACACAACAATATTAATTAAAACAACACAATTAAAATTCATCAATATATAAAATACATTTAATTCACAGTAAATCAGCAATTTAAAATTCTAAGGGCAGTCAGGGAAAGCAAGAGCAAATAAATAGGTCTTAAGCGCACTCTTACAACTCTAGACAGTCAGGCACTCGTTCAACTGACAAAGTAGAGAGTTCCACAGGGTAGGGGCCACAAAAGCAAAAGAACAGGCCCCCGATCTTTTAAGCTAAGCCCTGGGAACCTCTAGCAATCCCTCACTGGAGGAGCGGAGTGAGCAGATGGGGCAATAGGGGCACAGGGGATCTTGCAAGTAACAAGGCCCCTGCCCGTGTAGGGCTTTGTAGGTCAGTAAACTGACCTTGAAGGTGATCCACCACTGTACTGGCAACCAGTGCAGTCCCTGGAGCCCAGGTGTGATATGATTTGATCTTGAAGAGCCAGTCAACTGCCTGGCCGCCACATTCTGCACCAGCTGCAAGCGGCAGATAGCAACTCCCATGTTGCCCTAGGTAGAGGGCATTACAATAGTCAAGGTGGGAGGTCACCAGAGTTGGAAGATTGTTGGGCAGAACCAGGTCTTTATCCAGGCAATATTCCCCAGATGGTAAAAAGAGGTCTTAACAATGGTCAACACCTGAGATTAAAGTGCCAGGCCGTCATCAAAAATAACGCCCAGGTTTCTCACCCAGTCAGAGGTCATCAGCTGAACGCCCCCGAGCCAAAGCCCAGAGGGCTGTCCAGCCAGTGAGCCTACACCCTGATGGCCTGGATCCACTACCAACACCTCAGTTTTTGCTGGGTTCAACCACAGCCAGCTAGCACTCATCCAATCCTGGATCTCGAAGAGGCAGTTATTAAAGACCGAGAGGACCCCATCCTGCTTGGGTATAAAGGACATGTATAGCTGAATATCACCTGCACAGCAGTGGAAACTCAAGCCATATCACCTAATAATGTCTCCCAATGGCAGCATATACACTGCGAACAACATGGGGTGCCAAGATGGAGCCCTGAAGTACCCAGCAGGATAGGGGAGAGGGACAGAGGAATCAATTCTCGACACCACTCTCTGAGTCCTACCCTTGAGGAAAGATTGAAACCAACTGAGAACTGTACTAGACAGTCCACAGATAAACCGCAGGCACTCCAACAGTACACCATGGTCCACAGTGTCAAATGCCACAGAGAGATCAAGGAGGACCAAGATCGAATGAGTCCTCTGATCTCTTGCTATTAGAAGATTATTAAGTACCCGAACAAGTGCCATCTCGGCACTATGTCTTTTCCTAAATCCAGACTGGAAAGGATCATTGACATCATGGGTGGATGAATGATCATCCAGCTGCAACACACCCACCTTCTCAATAACCTTATCCACAAAGGGCAGGTTAGAGACAGGTCTCTAGTTTGCCAGACAATCTGGGTCAAGGGAGGGCTTTTTAAATAGTGGTCTAACAACCATCTCCTTTAGGAGGTCTGGAAAAAAACCCTCTCCAGTCACATCCAGACTATCTTGGCAAGGACCGGACCGATTACCTCAATGCACCCCACAAGGAGGAGCTTTGGGCCTGGGTCCAAACTACAGCAGGTTGGTCACAAAGTCTGGATGACCCTTACAATGTCATTGATCGCCAGATGGCCGAAGTCACACCAGCTAAACCGGGTGCTCGCAACCTCCTGCTGACCTCTGCAACACCCAATAGAGGGGGCTGAGTGGATCCCAGATCTGATGGTGGCAACTTTACCTGTGAAAAACTGAGCAAACTCATCACATTTTTCCTGTGAAAAGGTTTCTCCAGACTGAAGACAGATTGGATTGCACAATCTGTTGACAGTTCAGAAAAGCTGAGCTGGTTGGTTTTGTGCAGCGGCAGTCTCCCTGGACAGGAACTTTGCCTTCTTATGGGTGATTGTTGATTGATAGATCACATAATGATCTGTCAATCTAAGTCTGTCAACAATCAGGCCTGTTTTGCACCAGCACTTCTCCAACCTTCGCCCAACTCTCCTCAACTCCTTCAAGGTCCCATCAAACCGTGATGATCTTGGGTGAAGAGTGAGGGGGTGAACGCGGATAGGAGCTATGGAATCCAGGGAGTCAGTCACCACCTTATTATAGGTCTGTACCAGATCCCCTGGGTCCATGCATTCACTCGATATACCTGATAGGTCCAATACTGCCATTAGGCCATCTGGGGTCACACCCCTTAATGGGTTGTACTGGACCATCTCCATAGGGGCAGGCCTACTGTGAGGTGCCACAAAACTGAAACCTATGGTGTGATGGTCAGACCACCCGACAGGTTCCATGACCAAGTCAGAGATCTCCAACCCCAGGAGGAGTACCAGGTCCAAAGAGTGACCATGAATGTGGGTAGTGGAGGTAATTACCTGTGTGAGGCTCAACAAAGTCATCATTCCATTACCTGGTGGACGGTAAATGAGGAGTATCCTGCATCCTATACCCGCACCAATGATACACGCAAAAGATCTGGCACCCCCCCACTGGAACATCCATGTGGTCCTGCTCTGCTCTAAAACAAATGGCCACACCCCTGCCCCTATGATCCATCCTCGGGCGATGTATCATCAAGTTCCAGGCCGGAACTGCTAATGCCAATACTGGACTAGCATTTTCATCTGTCCAGGTCTTGGTGATGCAAGCCAGGTCTGATGTATCAACAAGATCTGCTGTCATTGCCATCTTGTTTTTTTATGGACCTGGCATTGCACAATACCGCCCGAGTTGGATGAGCAACCGAGGAAGACCACGCTACTTGCCTACATAAAGCAAAACCTTTGGGTATGGGAATAAGACAGGGAACACCCCTATCCTGGTCCCATTTCACCCCAGGGCATCTCCTTGTCCCTATGACCCCAATCCACCCACCCCGCTCCATTTCCCCACCAGGCCCAGAATTCCCCCACCTCCTCCTCCTCCTGGCTATTCCCAAAGCACAGCAGCACCTATATGCCTCAGGAGGAAGAGGAGGACAATTAAACGGATGAAGATCCCTGAGCCTGGAGGGGGAATAGTGCCTGGCCATCAGCTCCTTCTACCAACACATCCCCAACAACCAGCAGTGTGCCCGTCAGTCAGTCAGCGGCAACAATCAAAACATCCACACTCACTCACTCGATCATACATCAAACGCTCACCCCACAAATATATACTATAACCCCCCTCAAAATTATACACAACTCCCCCAAATTAAAAATAAAACCCAAAATAAATAACTAACACCAATCAATAACAGAAGTTAGCTAGAGTAAAATGAGTCCAAATAAGGTCCTTCGGTTGAAATTATCAGTTCATCAGTTTTTTAAAATGCCAGTTCACTATTTGAGTTCAAACACAGACCATTAGAGCTCACACCTCTAAGGTCTCTATGTCTGATTTCAGCTCCAAAGAATGCTCAGCTCACACCTGAGCAAACTACTGAGGCTTACAGAATATTAAATAAAGTTAATGACTGCTTTTACCAGTAGCAGAATTTGCCCAAAACCTGGGTAGTGTCAGCAAAGACTCCACAACGTTCTTTCCTGGGATCCCCTCAGAACACCAATATTCTTAGATCTTCTCACTCAGGCCACCTCCACAAGCCAGGACAGAGGAGTAACCCTAGAGCAACCCACCCCGAAGGGTAGCAACCCTGCTCAAATTATCCACCTACTATGGCCCCAGAGCCATGCCCACCATTAAGTAAACACTCCCGGGGCAGCCAAGAGAGCACCCGGTATAACACCCACCTTCCAGTGGATGCACACCAGTGTCCCCAAGTTGGACTGAGCTTAGCGGCCAACCCTGGGAATGTGATCCATTTCACCTTACTCCTCACACAAAATCATGTCCAGGTCGCCAAGTGAACATGGAAAAACTCACAGACCAGTTTCAGCAATATTCAGTCCAGAGCCAGCCAGCCGATATTAGGAAAAGCTCCACTCCTCCACAAAATGCCAGGCAGGGCTTCACCGATTCCAAGGCTGATATATCCATGGGAGTCATGCTCCAACACTCCGGTATTTCTCCAACCGCTCATCCACAAAACACCAAGCAGGGCTCACTGATCTCAGAGCAGATTTATGTACCAGAGTTACACTCTAACACTTGGGTACAAGTTCAAATGCCACACTATGTGGCATGCACTGCTCCCCACTGCAGGTGTAATTCTTGTACAATCAGTGCAGGCTCTGAACAAGGTTCTACAGGAGCCCCTTTCACAAAAACAGGTTGAGCAAATTTAAAATATATAAACACTGGTGCCTTAAGAACAAAGTGCTCGTTATGCCACAGATAACAAGCATTTGTCAATGCTGAATGTTTGCTTGCTAGTATTAGAATTGGAAATGCAGGAGTTAGAGAGGTGTAGAATAGGAATGGCAGTGAAGTATTCAACTTCATGCCAACCCCACCTCCACCCTGCAGGGATGGACAGGCATTGGGGTATGCGTTTGGGTCGTCGCCCATAACGTTCATACCATTTTACTTCACCCTATCCTGCAGACACTGACACGTGTTGAGGTGTGCCTTGGGGTGTTTGGCTGTACAGTCACCCCCATTACATAAGGACATACACTGAAATGGGTGCAGTATAGAACGGGGTGAATTCTCGGGCTGAAGAGTTCAAGGCACACTTCGATGCCTGTCACTGGCTGTAGGGTGGTCAAGTGGGGGTGGGAATAGCATGAACATTACAGTCGGCAATCCAAAGGCACACCCCTGATGCCTGTCAGTCTGTGCAGGGTGGGACGTTATGGTTAGACACCCTAATGCCCCAGGCGTTTGTTGGTATTTACACTACACATTTTCAACATGGCCTTTTTGTGAATCCCCACCTCATGAAAGCATTTGGGACCTCTTCTCATGAACAGTGGTGCTGTGATTTTGTTAATGTGTCCCAAACTTTGAGTTCCCACAGCAACCATGCCATTCTGCATCGGATGTACGAAAACATAGATCGGGCAGGATGTAAAGAATGACAGCTGTACCATTCATAGGGAAGTGTGAAGAGATGGCATGTTGAAAATCTGTAGTGAAAATACTAAAAATACTCAAACGTCCGGGCTTACGTGGAAACTGTGCAACACATGTGCGTAACACAGTCATTTAGTGGAATTTTTTCATCAAATTTTCAACATAGGCATTTTGTGACCTCTGCTCATGAACAGTATCACTATGATTTTCCGAATCTGTCTCAAACACTGATTTCCCACAGCAACCGTGCTATTCTGCACCAGATGTGTAAATGCACATTTCAGGCAGGATATGAAAAATTACAGCTGTACTGTTCATAAGGAGGTGTGAAAAAATGCCAATGTTGAAAATCTGGAGTGAAAATATTACAAATGCGCGTGATTACAAAAGTGCATGGAAACTGTGCAACGTACGCTTGTAACATAGTTATTTCATGGACTTTTGTCACTAAATTTTCCACATAGGCATTTTAGCACCTCTGCTCATGGGCAGTGTCACTGTGATTTGTTTTTAATCTGTCACGCACACTGACTTCCCACAGCAACCACGCTATTTTGTGCCGGAAGCGCCAAAACAAATTTTGGCCAGGAATTGAAAAATGACAGTTGTACTGTTCATAAGGAGGTGTGGAAAATGCCAATGTTGAAAATCTGGAGTGAAAATATTACAGATTTGTGAAGTTATGAGCATGCGTGGAAACTGCGCAATACATGCTCGTAACACAGTCATTTTATGGACTTTCGTCACCAAATTTTCAACACAGACATTTTAGGACCTCCACTCATAAACAGTGTCACTGTGATTTTCTTAATGTGTCCTGAATGCTGATTTCCCACAGCGATCATGCTATTCTGCGCCGGAAGTGCAAAAACACATTTCAGTCAGGATGTGAAAAATGACAGCTATACTGTTCATAACGAGGGGTGGAAAAATGCCTATGTTGAAAATATGGAGTGAAAAATTACAAATTCATGAAGTTATGGCGTGAGTGGAAACTGTGTAATGTGCACATAAGTAAACAGTCATGTTTTGGATTTTTCCTGGAAATTTACAACATAGGCTTTTGAGAGCCCTCATGAGCACTGGCACTGTAGTTTCATTAATCAACGTCCGGAAGGGGATTCCGCAGCGACCTCGAAATCACCTTTCGGGACTGAATAATGCCATGACAGTGGCTGAATTCATGAGGAGGGGTCCCAAGAACCCCATTTTGAAAATTTGTTGCAAAATTCCCAAAAATGCCTGAGATATGCACCAAAGTTGAAAAAAAACTATTTATGCCATTATACAGCTTACCGGCATTTCTTCAGTTCACGGTGGACTTTAAAGAGTGCAGATGTGTTCCCAGTCCACCAAAGAGCGTCGCGCCAGGCTCTGGAGGTAAGTATGGGGTGAGGGGTTTTGTGGGGAGGTAGGGTGTGCAGTGGGTGGGTGCTGGTTGAGGGAGGGGACGGTGACCGGCGTGGTACCATTTCCTTTGTTTCAGTGAGGAAAAAGACATTACGGGAAGGTTTTTTTTTCCCAGGCTTGCTTTCAGCACACTGGGGTGGGCTCCCAGTGTGCCATCTGCCTTTTTTGGGTTGGGGGTACTTAAGTTGATGGAGTTTGGGCCTCCCGTTAGCAAAGAATGATTGTTGGGGGGACATGGTGCCGAGGGGAATTGGGCACCCCCTCGGCACACAACAAATGGGGAGGGGTTTACATCATGCCGACTGGGTGGGCTCCCCCGTTGGCAAATGAACTGGGTCGGGGGCTGCTGATAGGGGGGATTGGCCTCCCCTGTTTGGCTTTCATGGGGCTGAAATGTGGCGGCAACCTGCCACCATGTTTACTTAAATTTTTACACTTGGGAAGGTACCGCACTGTAATGACAGGTCGTTCCCTCATTGCAGCGGAATGGCTGATGCTGCAATGATGAGGCAGCCCCTCATTGCAGCAGTGAAAAAGTTTCAACTTGGTGGCACTTTTGGAGACCAGTGTCATCATCACACTGTGTCTCCATTGGTACATCAGTGCCAAGCCCCCAAATGCAGTGCCTCTGTTGGCTGCCACAGTGCCGCACCTCCACAACCCGCTTCTCTAATAAGCTGCCGCATAATGTTTCTTGTGCATGCACTCAAGCAAACATAAAAAGTAAAATGAAATGAATGCGATAAGCCAGGAGCTTCTGGTGAAAATAACTACCCTGACTTCTCTCCAAAGACACTATATCCTGACCTCACTTGAATCCCTAACTAACTAATCTAAAAAATATAACTCATTACTAAAAAAAAAAAAAAAGAAAAGAAAACACAAAACTAAAATAAAACCAAACAGAGGAACAAAAGAACCAAAAAAACCCTACACAACAAGCAAACTTTCTAAAATAGTTTTGCTGCTGCTGATGGCTGGCTCAGCACAGCCGCCATCTTGCTTCCGATATTGAGACATATGCACAAAGGCAAACAAAAATGACACTTGGCTGGAGTTTATGTTGAACTAGACTTGCTATGTTGCTGCAAATATTGTATTCAGCCTATGCCCTGGGTGAGTAAGGACATGCAGCATATACAGTATTTCTGCATATAAAATAGTCTCCACTACCCCCAAAAATAAATAAATAAAATAAAATTATCTGTACAATTATGGTGAGTAAATGGAATCCTGATTGTTTAAAGGGGGGAGTGTGCTTGTTGGTTTGGCTATTTTGCGATTAGTTTACAAAAACTTGCTGAAAAGTCAGCAAAAAAACTGCAATTTGTACATTGCCTACTTATGCCCTGCTGCTCTGATGGAGAACGTCTGTCTTATAAAGCTTGTGGCACAGGCAGTTTGAGGCCATCCACTCTTTTACTTCGGACAAATGGTTTCATACAGCTGCTACATCCATCTTACCCAGTCCAAAAGGCAGGTATAGGGTGCAGCTGCAGCAAATGCCTCCTCCCTCTGACCCTCCCCCAGAAGTGGAGGAGGAAGTCCATCCTTCAGACCGTGCCTGTACACTTGTTGATCCCGACCAAGGTCCTAGGCTTGGGACTTGAGGGATTGCCCATCACCTTATAAATTCCCTTCATGGATCAGTCCAGCACTCAGAACCCAATCAACAGTGTTGGCAGTCACCATGTGATCATGTCAGCACCAATAACCTACCTCCAGTGCCAGTAAACCCTCAAACCCCTACAAGATGTGGCATGCTCCAGAAGCCTGTCCCCAGTGCTGACAGACACACCACTGAGAGAGACTGGGAAGCAACAAAATCATACCCCACTCATATCCAAGGCCTTCCCCATCCGACCTACCTGCATTGAAGATCACCCAACTTGAGCCCAATTACTAAAATCTGACCTGACCCAATCGATTAAGGGTGAGGTACTTTGCAGTAGTCGCCTTCAGGATAGGCCCACAAAGAAACTCAGGCTCCTTCTTACATACTGGCCTAGTGCAGGTGTGACAAACAATGAATGGTATTCTAGTCCCTAAATATTTTCCAGACCATGTTGTGTCTTTTCCTTCTGTTACAATTCCATTATGCCGCTCTGATGCACAGATTCTGGTTGGCCTCTCCAATTGTAATGATGGACTTGGATAATGACAATTGGTCAAGCCTTCCCTAGCTGCTCGAGTAAGCTTCTAGCTGCTCTGATACCCAAAGTCCAGTCTAACCACAGTACCATGGTAATTTAAGATCTAAAGGGACATTAGGTTCAACAGATCCACCCCCCCCCTTCTTCAAAAGCAGGGACCAAGTATGCTGTGCAAACATGTAAGCTGACATGTGTCCAGGCTTACCCTGAAGGCCTGTACTATCTTTTTGCCCACCATCTCCACTTGTAGGCTGAGCCATAGGTTCCCCACTCTCTGGGAGATGAAGTGCTTCCTAACATTGCCCATGAATTTACCACTTTTAAGCTTTAAGGCATGTCCCCACATCCTGGTAGAGTACACCGAATCAAACACTTATGTCTGGTCAACCTTGTCATTACTCTTCAGAATGTAGAAGACTGAGATCATGCCCCCCTCAGACTCCTTTTCTCCAGGGTGAACAGGTTAAAGGCCCCCAGTCTCTCCTCAGTGCTTTTATCCTCTTTACACCTGATCACTTTGGTGGCCTTGCATTGCACCAGCTCTGCAGCCTCAATGTCCCCTTTGTACTGAGGAATGCAGAACTGCAGACAGTACTGCAGGTAGGGCCTGAACAATGCCTTTAAAAGCAGTAAGATTATGTCATCTGCTCTGCTGGTCACCCCCCTTTCAATAGAATTTGACAGCAGATAAGGATCGCTTGGCCCACCCAGTCTGCCCATTTCTCCCTATCTCAGCTATTACTGCAGAACATGCTGATCTACAGCTCTTTCTCCCTCCTCCACTTCCATTCCACTATGATTCCCATGTGCTTATCCCATGCATTCAATCAGTCATTCTTTATTTAATATAGCGCACATTATCAATTGTGACTCAAGGTGCTTTACACAGAAAAATTCATAAAACAATAAAAACATACAATGAAACTAAAATTAATAATAAGTCAGCTAACTAATCAGGTAAAAAAGCCTGACTAAACAAGAACATTTTCAGTTCTTACTTGAAGATTCCTAAAGACTGACTCTCTCTTACATGACGAGGGAGGGAGTTCCACAGGGTAGGTGCACTAAAGGAGAAAGCACGAGTGTCAGATATCTTTAGACAAATTCAGTTTGGGCCTTTGCTATTCTGACTGCCTTTTCTGCTTCCTTCTGCCTTAACTGGTACAGTTCTCTGTCTTGCTCCTTCTGTGTTTCCTTATACTTCCTAAATGCTATCTTCTTCTCCCTAACCTTCCCCGCCACCTCTTTTGAGAACCATAGTGGCTTTTTTTTTGTTTTGTTTTGATTTGTTTATTTGATTCACACAAAGGCTTGTTGCCTCTGTGATGGCAGTTTTGATGTTTTCCCATTGTTGCTCCACCCCTCCTTCTTGCCTGTTTGCTAGTGCTTTTCTAAGGCACTCTCCCATTTTGCCAAAGTCAGCCTTCCTTTAGTCTCTCTCCATAGGGCTTTTGATGCAGACCCTGCACCATTTTAGTTACCCTCTTCTGGACCGCCTCCACTTTTTCTGTTCTTCCACAGGTGTGTTCTCAAGAACTGGACACAATATTTGGGGGGGGGGGTTATCAGTAACCCCAATCTTCCGGCCTTCTTGATAACAGCCATGCACTGCTTGTCATGCTTTTGCCTCGTGTCTGTTATGACCACCAGGTCCTTTTCTTCATCCACTGCAGCAAGAGGAGCCCCACACAATGTGTAGATCCTGCCTCTGTCTTTCCTCCATAAGGGAAGTACCTTGCATTTGACTACACTGAATATTAGACTCCAGGAACCTGACATTCAAGTTTGCGTGGGCACTAACTGGTGATTGTCCACACAAACCAGGTTTAACGCTGGAGACCAATATTCAAAAGAGTTGGCTGTGGCAGAAAACAGGGTTAGGTGCCCACACAAACCACAGTGTAAGGGGGTATGCAAATCAGGAGGTTGGGGACAGGAATGTCAGCCAATCTGTTAGTCAGCAGATTTGTACTGCACAAAAGGGTTCAGCACATTTCTTTTGTGCCATGCAAATACCACAGAACAAACCCCCCCCTTAATCCATGCAACCCTAGTGGCTGCCAGACGTAATGAGCCAATTAGCCAGTTGGCCACTGGGGAAGAACACCTGCCCCTGTAGTCTGTGGCACCCCCTCCATTCGCCAGCCCGTAGTTAAAAAAAAAAACTTCTGATATTAGTGGTTCCCCTCCCTCTGATCACCAGCTCATATTCAAATAAAACCCTCCTTGATGCTAGTGGTCCCCCCACCTTCCGACTGCCAGCCCGTATTAAAAATAAACCCTCCCTGTTGCTAGTTGTCCCCTCTCTGATTCCCAGCCCATGGTAAAACTTACAACCTTCTCTGGTGCTAGTGGCTACTGCCCCCGCGAGCACCGATCAACGATACTGCCACTTGCAATTCCCTAATCCGTAGTGTCTAGCAGCCTCCCCATTGTGGCACTAAACACCTACCCCCCAGTCACCTTACCAGTATCCTCAGTGCTATGGGTGTGCATACAGTAACTGGTGCAGCCCTCCTCACACCTCCTTGGCTGGCCACCACATGTCCAGGCAGGGAGCGCGTGTCTTATTTATAGCACAGGGTGACAAACTGAGCACTGAACCCTGAGGGACACCACTGTGCACCTGTCTCCCACTCAGAGTAGTGCCTGTCAATCATAACCCTTTGCTTTCTGTCCCCAAGCCTGTTAGCAATCCACCTTCTTTGTGTGTCATGTATACCGCACTGGTGTACTTTGATCAGAAACTTATCCTGCACCACAGTGTCAAAAACCTTGATGAAGTCCAAATAATGTAGCCCTACCCTGTCCAACTCTGCAATCACCCCCAAAGAATGTGATTGGTTTGGTATGGCATTATCTTCATTAATAAAGTCATGCTGAGGGGTGTGTACCTTGGCCTCAATATAGGGATCCATTATTCTGTTCTTGATAATGGATTCTAGGAACTTGTCCAGCACTTATCTGGGTCTGAGCAGCCTATAGTTGTCTGGGATTGACCTTGCAACATTCTTCAAGAGCTGGTGACATGTTCAGGTGAACTTTAACAAAACATACTGTAATATTTAGACACAGTCCAGCTTGTATTTCCCATTAGTGCTGTATTTCTCCTTCCCATTATTTATTACTGAGGTCATTTATATGAAAACAGGATTTCTGCTCCTGAACAGTTCATATGTTCCTGCTGCTTTCTCCCTACCTGAAGTCACAGAGCTCTGCTTGTGACCTCACAATTACCCCCATGGCAACAGACTGTGATGTCACAACAGAGTATTATGACTTGAAGTAGGGAATAAACTATGGAGGGAGATGAACTCAAAATAAACTCTAAGGAACAATGATCATATAGTCATACACATTTCCTTAGTAGATAAATTATGGGGAGGAGAAATATATAAAAAATTAATGGAACGCAAGCAGAATTATACCTAATTATTATGTTTCTTAAAGTTTCCTTTGAGGCATCAGTAACACTTTAAAATTGGGGACCATTGTTGATTGAAAGTATATTTAACCATCGGCCTAGCATTTTCCACAGCCCAAGTGGGGTCACAAGCACCTGCCTGTGCCCACACACCCAAAAGTGGCAGTGTCTGGCAGTTCGTTGTCCATTTTCAGCCATACTGGAGCACTTGGGGAAACGGTATGTCCCTTTGCACCAAAGGGGCTAGCCTAGGTTCTTTAATAGTTCTTAGGATAAACAGAAAAGAAAAATATTCACAAGTTAGCATGGGGTCTTAACCTGGGGAATGCTGATGCAGATTGCCCTAGGACACTCGTACACTGAAAAAGAGAGCAGTAACTGTAGGTGGCACACAGGCCTGGTGTAGATGGAACCCTGGCATAAAAAGGGCAGTGGTGGCACACAGATACACTTAAAGTCTTTCTGCAACAATTTAAATATGTTTTAAAAGATTCTCTGGTCCCTTTCTCCCATCAGTAACATTACAGGATGCAGTGCATGACACTTGAAACTGAAGCTGCTTAACCAAAAGAATTTATTTACAAGGCACAGTGTACAGTCACCAGTTTGGCAGCAGGTTTACATTTCTCTTCCCAGTCAGTTCCCAGATAATTTCAAGCATGACTGTGTCCAGAAACACTTACTGTAAGTAGTTAGTGATACATGTATACAGAGACACTAGACATTTAACATGAACCAGGTACCTAGAGATAATACAGATTTAAAAATACTGGGTTCCCAGAGACAACGTTCCCCTTGCAGCCAGTGAATAGGGAAAATTGACCCAGGGATGCACTTGGCCCTGTGGGGCTGAGTGCTACTTGGTGCCTTAGCAGAGGTTAACAACAGAGGGGTATACTGTCCCAAGTTAAATAAGGTGGGGCTTACCGCATTCAATCATCAGCACCTGCAAACTGTATGGACTCTTTCATCTCTCTTAAGCCTCCACCATAACTGGTTCTCTTGTAAGCTCTCTTTGAGGGAAACATGGGACATTTGATGCGGAAACCATCAGGCAGCCCTTCTTGAGGGTGAGCCACCTACAGGTTCCTGCTGTCTCAAATCTCAGACCTAGTCAGGGCTGAAGCCTCCAGAAACCCACACCAGCAGAGAATCAGTGCCACTTGGACCCAAGACCCTGCTACTATTTCTGGGTCAATAAGCCACCTCTGGCAGGTCACTGGAGAAAGTGCACCCAGAGGTGTTGCTTGCCGTAAATTTCAGTACTGTAAATCTGTAATGACTCCTCTGGATATAGCGCTGAACTGAAACTTAAAAAACTAAACTGCTCCTCTGTCTGGCCATCTATATTTATACCCTGCAGAGGGAATTAAGGCACACCAGACTACACAGAGTCTGTAGATCAAACAAGGACAGGATGTACCCAGGTAACTTACAAAACAGTAAACATCAAAAATTGCAACACAATTTTCTCTGTCTTTTCTGACTGAACTGTCAACTCTTTACATGCTGGAGCAGGGATGAGGAACACTATTAACCCCAATTTTAGTAGGGGGCTTCATATAATTTATTGCTGTTTCCTTTCTGACTGTATGTTCTCATGTTAATCTAAATCATCTTTGTTCTCCTTGCATTCTACTGTCACTGTTATAGCCTGGGTCGAACCTGGAAAAGGTCATTTGACCAGTGCTTTTGCCCAATTAACAAATAACGTTAAATACAATAAACACTGGCCACTTTCCAGTCTTCCAACACCCCACCTGTACAGACAGACTCATGAACGATTACCATAAGACTCCCCAACAATTGATCTTTTTGCTCCACTGTGGTCTGCTGGACATTCCATCCACCTCATGGGATTTACCTGCCTTATGCTTTGCCAGGTAGTTAACTACCAGGGCAGGTGTGAAGTCTGCTGGTTGCATCATGTTTCCCCATTATGTATTGGGTCCTCCCAATGAGCACCCCCCTGCCCCAGACCTTTGGTTAATGCTATGGTACAAAATTTATGCATTATAATATACCATTTCCATGACACTGTGAGCTGCAGGGCACTGTATAGGCCTTCAAAATATATGTTTGTGTGAAAAACCAAGCTGTTTGTATTGTAAACATTGATTTTAAACAGTAGCATTACTGAGAGTGTGTGATTGGCACATTGGAGCCCTGTGACCATATTGGTTTCAGGAAGAGGAAACTGTAGTCCTAGGATGCTCTTGGGACTACATTTCAGCATTTCTAAAGGTGTTATTTAATATATGCACCTTATTTACACCAGTGCATGCCAGGTCCGCGGATGAGCGGCTCTCGCCAGCATTTCGGTGCTATTTAAACTATTATTTTATTCGAAACGATGCTCACAGCTGACTCTGACCCCTATGCTTTACTTCCGGATTGCCTGGGTTATTTAAACAGCCCTGCTATGAGCAGGGTGAGTGCAAGTAGGGCGGGTGTGAGCACTTGCGCACTCGAAGGCGTGTGCAAAGACACGCGCGTCTAGCACGTGTTTCTGCGTGTTTGTAGCGTGTCTGTGGCTTAGAAGGTTATCAGTTGGCACACCCATAATACGAGTTGTGGGTAAGACCTAAAAGCACTAGCAATATATACAGGCCATATAGCCCCAAGAGGGAGTTTTAGCTCTGGTGTTATCCATTTAGTAAGGTACAAATCATGTCTGAATATATCATAACTGTAAATGGAGAAATGGGGGTAAAATGTATTCATTGTAGCATGTACAAATTGGTCCCTACTGTAGTGGACTCTGAAACTCAATATTTGTGCACTAAATGTCTTGAAAATGTTGAAATGAAAAAGGAGAGCTCATGCTTTAATAGCCGATTAATGCTTTCAGAGGCTAGGCAATTAGATATGGTGGCTAGATTTAAAAAAAACAATGACATTGAAACTCTGATGCCACGGGCTTAATTGAAACAGGAAGTAGTGACATCAGTTTATCTGATAATACCGATCCTTCAATGGTGCAAATGCTAGCAAATAAACCCTTAGTCAGCAATAGACAGGTTAATAAGAATAGGAAAAGATTAAGGTATCTAGAAACATATGCAGAGGAAAAATGGTTTAGTGTTCAGAGCGCAAAAGCCCAAAAAAAGGCCGAAAAGCTGGGACTTTTGAACTACCTTTACAAAATCATTTTGACATTTTCAATAGTACTGGTGACCTTATATATGGACAAATGAACACAGAGCAATTAGCATTTCCTATGGTAACTGTTAATTCCTTAAATTATGTGGAAAATAGATCTTGTACTTCACAATTCTCTTTCCCTGGGCCTTGTAGCTTAAATAATGTTATTCAAGATCATATATATATATATATATATATATATGTATATTTATAAAATGGGGTGGTAAAATCATAGAAATTCCAGTAACATGATTGGACAGAATGCATCGCATGACCGTGCATTATTTCCCAACGACCGCACGCCTCCCAGTACGACCGCACACCTAAACTACTTTCCAGCCCTCAAAACCTTCTCACCAGCAGTGAGATCACTCCACGCCTAATGCAGTTAAGCAGCCACATACAAACACACACACACACACACACACACACACTGTTACTACTGCACACTGTCTCACCACCCTAAATTCTAAAAAAAACATAATGCAGCCCATTTAACAGAAACCTGTGTATAAAAAAAAAGACAAACTACAGTTCTCTTACTTCCTACTCTCACTTTCAGTTAAAAATCTCCCTTTCTACACAGACTTGCCGATCGTTCACCACTTTCCTTTTCCTACCTGAAGTATAAGCGTGATCGAGCGGTGCACGTTCGTGTAAAGTAAAAAGCTATTCTGAGATGAAAGTAAGTCCTTTTGAGTTAAAAAAGATAAAAGTGTTTTCCTGCTTTGACTTTCCCTTAATTTCACTAAAACAAGCTGCAGGTGTATGTACAATGGAAGCGAGGAGCGCGTAAGTGGTCGGCAGCTACGAAGGCAGGCGCCCAAGCCAGGCGGTGTTGCTATGACAGCTCTCGCTCACAGCTTGCGTCCTACATCAAGCTTCACTCGCTCAGATTCTCTGCAACTGTTTGAAATGAAAGATGAGAAAAGTCAAGCAGAAAAATACCCTATCTTTATCAAAGAACAACTTTCTTTCGTGGCAGCTCTCACTTCCATGATCGTCCCGCTCGATCACCTTCTCATCTACTTCACTTCGGACTACTTTGTGCTTCTTGCATATAATTTACTAGATACACAGAGGCATTATTATAAACCAAAACAACCTAACAGGAGGCACACACTTTTCATCTTTTTTAAACACAGGACTTACTTTGAACTCTGCCAGCATATCATTTACCAGCTAGACAAAGGGATTATTTTTCCACCCAACCCCCAAAACATGTGTGGCCATTTTATAAGATAGATATACCACTCTAGGGTGTGCGGTCGCGCTCTGATATACGCACGCCTTGGGTGGTTGAATGCACTCGGCCTGCGGCCTCGTGCATCACATCGCACACCAAGGCGTGCGTATATCAGAGCGACTGCACACCTCCTAGAGTGGTATATCTATTACTTATATATATATATATATATATATATACACACTCAGGAATTGGAAGTTCCGCTGATAGAATTTAGGGATGGACTAACCAACTCTGAACAAAGTGTAGTTCCTATTGCAACTGCTAACATTCCAAATCATGTCATAAATAGATCTAGTACTCCGCAGTTCATTTCTTCTGGTCTTTCTAGCTCAAATAATGTTACCAATAACCATATGCTTATACATGATATGGAAATACCCCAGAATGATACCAGAAATCTTATTCAGTTGCAGTCTGAGCAAATATCTAAATCGGTATATGTATTGGGAGATTCTATGATCTAGCACTTAGATAGAACAATTTGCAACAGTGATAAAGAGAATAGAACACTGTCTTCATTTGGGGGAGCCAAAATAACTGATATTACTTCAATGCTGGATAATATTCTGGGCAACTCCAGTAATTCTCTTGTAATAATACACGCTGATGTCAATAACATTTTCAAGGAGCCATTATTGAAAATTAGACAAGATCTTGTAGGAATGTATAACAAACTTGCATTATTAAACTGCAATATAGCTTTTTCTGAGATACTCCCTATCCCAAAAGCACCCAATTTTCTCAAGGTTAAAATTAAAATGTTCAATAATTGGCTATGACAGTGATGCATAAAACAACAGATTGGATGTCTCACCCATTGGGAAGAATTTGAAGACCAAAATGATTTATTTTTGCGAGATGGATGACATTTGAGCAGAAAAGGAGATGGAATTTTGGGGAAACATATTGTCTCTTATATCAATAAATCTTTAAACTAATACATCGGGGGGAGGGTCCTAAAGAGCTGGACTCTCTGAATAACAGTATAAATAATGGTAGAAATTAGGATAATTTTGTAAATATTCCTAATACAAATATTGTTAATAATGAATTTAAAGTTACACACGTGTTAGAGAACTCTGGTAAAGATCTGATTCATCTATTACTTGTCAACACTTGTAGTTTAAATAATAAGACTGACGAATTAAGGGCATTTCTAATAGCCAATAACATTGACATATGTGGAGTCTGTCAAACATGGTTTAATAATAATGATTGGTGTACGGATATTAGTGGATATACTAAAATCTGTAAGAATCACACGAATACAAAAGGTGGGGGAATTGCTCTTTATATCTAACGAATACAAATGTTCTCCAGTAAACTATAACGATATTGATAGCAATGAATCTGAGTTGTAATGGACTAAAGTGAGGATTACGAATAACTATAATCTTATAATAGGACTTGCATATAGAGCTCCCAACCTCAACAGTAATGACAATAATTTCTTTATGAGTACAATGGAAAAAATGGTTTTCAATAATAATTACATCTTAATGGGTGATTTAAATTTTCCAAAAATGAATTGCCTTTAAAGTTCATGCATGACAGAACGTGAAAGAATATTCCTGGATTACTGTATTACAAACAATCTTGAACAGTTTGTTCAGGAACCAACAAGGGAAAATAGCATACTAGATCTGTTTTTGTCAAACATTACAGAAAACATTACCAAAGTTGAAGTAATACAACCATTATCAAATAGTGATCATAGCATGGTCTTGGTTAAAGTTAACATAAAATGTATTCAGACAAGCAAAGGTTGTACTCAAACCCAACATTTTTATAAAGCTGATTATATTAAAATCAACAAATATTTAGAAGAATGGGACTGGGCCACAGATTTATCAAATTGTAATTTACACACTATTGTGATGAAACTGCAATCTAAAATAAATCATTGTATAAAATATTGGGTACCAAATAGGTCTAAATACAACATTAATAATAATAAACTCCCATATGGTGGAACAATACTATAAAACATAGCTTAATAAGAAAGAAAAAACTTTATAGAAAATATAAAGATTCAATCCAGCAAAAATGTGGCTACTTACAAAAAAACAGTCAACTATAGCAAAAGTTTAATAAGGAAAACAAAAAAACGATATGAAGAAAAATTAGCTCTATCTGCTAAAGACAATAAAAAAACCTTCTATAATTACATTGGTTCTTTAAAAAAATAGTAATTCCATTATAGGACCCCTAATTACTACCGAGGGAGTTATCACTGATGAATCAGAAATGGCTACTGAATTAAATAAATATTTTGCAAGTGTGTTTAATAAAAATGATAATATGTCATCTCCTTGTCATAAGTCCTTTGTTGCTTTTAGACCCTTTACTCAACATGATGTACTAGATGTCATCAGGAACATCAAATCTGATAGCTCTGCAGGACCTGATGGAATTCCATCTATTTTTATTAAGAATACTGCAAATCAATAATAGGTCCTTTAACATATATGTTTAATATTTCTGTAACATCTGGAACAGCAATCCCATTATGGAATCAAGCAATAGTAAATCCATTATACAAAAATGGGAGCAGGAATTCTGTACAGAACTATAGGCCAATAAGCCTCATTGCAATATTTTGTAAATTATTAGAAAGGCTGTTAAAAAATAGAATAATTGATCATTTAGATGAAACTGGTCATAACGATTTCATGCAACATGGGTTTGTCAAAGGGAGATCGTGTCACACTAACCTTTTGAATTTTTTCGAGCCGTAAGTCAGGCACTGGACAATGGACTTGCAGTGGATATTGTGTTTTTAGATTTTTCTAAAGCTTTTGATTCAGTAGCACATGGAATACTAATCCAAGAGTTAATACAAGCATATATACCTTATGTTATAGTAAATTGGATTAAAGGATGGTTGACTGATAGGAAACAACAAGTGTCTTTAAAAGGCTACTTATCCTCATGGGACAGCGTGACCAGTGGCGTCCCTCAGGGATCTGTACTGGGCCCTGTACTCTTCAATATATTAATTTCTTCATTACAACCTTTAAATAATCAATGCTGGATGGTAAAATACATGGACAATTGTAAACTCAGCAGAATTGTAACTGATCAAATGTCTGCTTCCAAGTTTCAAGAAAATCTAAAACATTTAGAATCATAGTCTATAAAAAATAAGTTATTATTTAATGCCCAAAAATGTAAAGTAATGCATTTGGGGAAACAAAATCAATGTTTTACTAATACTTTTAATAATACCATACTCTAAACTAGTGATAATGAGAAAAATTTGGGTGTTATCTTCTCTAGGGATTTTTCCTTTGATGCTCACACTACAAATATAGTTAAGAAGAGTAATCAGATTTTAGGCTGTATACTCAAAAACATTAAAAGTAGAAGTGATAAAGTAATAATACCTCTTTTTTCTGGTCTGATCAGTCCACATCTGGAGTATTGCTCATTGTTATGTGGCCCATCCTCAGTTAGAGGTAATAAGCTAATTGAGGGTATTCAGCTTAGAGTTACCAAGAAAATCAAAGCCGTCAAGGGACAACATTATGGCAATAGATTAAGGAACCTTGGACTTTTTTCTGTGCAACACAGGAAACTAAGGGGCGACATGATGTCAGTTTATAATGCATTTAACAATAAGAGAATATTTGATACTATAAGACTATGTTTGAACCCATCTGTAACACTTTTACAAGATCTCATAATAAAAAACTGGCTGGAACACAAAATAAGACTAACAAGAGAAATAAGTGGTTCACTCAAAGAGTGATTTCTACATTGAATGCACTGCCTGAAGATGTTGTTGGAAGTAATTCATTAAGTATTTTTAAAAATAGATTATGTTTATATAGGGGTGATCGCAAATATTCCTTCCACCAATAAGAGGTGGCAAGCTCATTAAAGGCATTACTGCCTACAGTTTGTACACTACCTATGAACCTATAATCTCAGCCATCACCCCGGCCCATGTACACATTTCCCCTTGTTTTTTTTTTTTTAGGTTTAGGTGTCTAATCCTATCCTTCACCTTCCTCTTTCCATTTACAGTATGCACTAGAAGAAGATGATGTTCTCTGTAGCTCCAACTGCTCTCCTGGTTGTCAGACCCTATTTGGCTTTCTTAATTCTACTGTTGCAGTCCCTCAGAGCTGCTCTATAATCCCCTTTGGCCTGGAGGCATCCTGTCTCTTTGCAGCATTTGCAGTATAGGCCCTCTTTTTGTATAACATCAATTGCCTTTGGTCCCTGTTGAGCCAGGGGCCACATCTTAGCCCTTTTCTTGCTTACAATGATGCAGACTTCTGCGGCTGCTTCAAACTCCTACTTCAATAAACCTTGCATATGCTCTGCATTACCAGTGCATGCAGCATCTCCAGACCCATGGCCACCAGATCCATCATCTTGGCAAAATTTGCCTTGCGGAAGTCCTGGGTGCTGGTGGCTGAGGCCTGGCTAGTCTTCTGTCAACACGAAGATGGTTACCCCCTTGAGGTCAATACATCTCACTGGTTTCTTGATGTTCACATTGGAGATTATCCCATTCCCACTTCTGAGAACAGGGTCAAGGATGGCTTCAAAGCTAGTCCCTTGATGGACATCTTGCTCTAGGAAACAGCCCTTAAAAGTGAACTGTAACTTAGTCTCAGCCCTACCATTAGCCTTCTTTCATTTCATTTCATTTTTGTTTACCCTGGAGAGCACATTGAGCAACATTGCCCTTTTTCAAGTACGACCAGCATTTACAAACATCATGAGATACATAGGATTAAATACATACAATAAAACAAGAAGTGCAGCAAAAAGATTATAATAGGATGTAAACATGAACATCTAAAATCAGACAGATGTTTCAAAGGCAGCAATACTGAGGAGGCAATCACCCTACAGTCACAGCGAGAACAGAGAAGGCTGAAGAGGGAAGGAACAGTAGCATAATTCAAGAGAGAAGAGACAGAGGATTTTCAGAGTGTCAGGAGCAGGGCCACTAGAAAATTGCACCTGCAATTTTTTTGCGGAATCCGAAGTTTTCACCATTCTCCACAAAACCTGACATGTTCCGCAGTTTCTTGCAATCTGTGTTTTTATATTGAACTGTGTAAAAAGTATTAACATTTTTAATAAAATACTCTCAAATATATTGACAATTTTGCATGCAGACTTGGGTTTGGCCGAAACAATACAGTGTAAGTTAGGGCAAGGGTTTTATGTCACACTGATTTCTTTTGAATCCTTGTCTTGTTCGGTTTCAAAATCCACTGCCACAGTACACTTAAACACTTAACATTTGTTCTGTTTTGAAGCAGTCTATCAGAAAACTTTTTGTTGCCACACAGACTGAAACAAAAGATGGGAGAAAAGGTGCAATTTATCCCATTCACTTAAATGGGGTGCTAACTATGAAGCCTTTTTGTAAGTGGCAGGGCAAGTTTTTCCTTGTGAGCATACTTTCATTCAGACTAGTTTTGATTCAGACAGCTGAGGATTTTTGGATGGCCCTACCAATTTAAAACTTGAATAAACTAGTTGCTAACAGTGATCTCACTCTTAGCAATAATCCCCAAGATGCTCACATGCAAATACTACAATAAAAACCTGACTAAAGTCTAAAAACAAGCTTATAAAACACAAAGGCTGGGATATTCAAAGGGGTTGCACCTGGCACAACAGAGCTGCACTGGCACACCCCCGCATTGCACCCCAGCGGGATATTGAAAAGGCTGCCCTGTGCGGCGCAAATCCTGATGCGCCGGGGCGCAAGGTAATCCTATGCGGTGCAGTTGCAGGGGGCATGCCCATGCATATGCGGCACATCCCGATATTCAGCCTGGGATGTGATGTACATATGCTGGCGCAACCCCTACATGCGCCGCACACTGGTACACAAAGTTGAGCAGTGTGAAATTGGCTCAAATGTTGGCCACCCATAGGTGGGCGGCTGTATTACAAGGTGCAACACAACAGCTGCCAGCCATGGGTGGCCACCCACCCAGCAGGAACACTGTCCACAAGCACCTGGTCTCCCCTGGTAGTCCAGTGGCCCCCCCAACCCATATGCCCAATCGTGGGCAGTAGTAAGAATATAGAATATCCTGGTGGTCTAGTGGACCTCACTCCCTCCCCGTATGCCCGATCATGGGCAGTAGTTAGAATCACTATGTTCCCATGCCTGATTGCAGGCAGTAGTTTGAATAAGTATAGTCCCATGCCCGATGGCAGGCAGTAGTTTGAATAAGTATAATCCGATGCCCAATCGCAGGCTGTAGTAATCTGGAGTTCAACCAGGTGGTCCAGTGGTACCCTCCTCCCCACCCACCCACAGAGGCCCCCGGCCACCCAGCAAGCCCCCTCTGTCATTGGCGGGTGGCAGCACCCCACCCACTGATTGACAGTGTACAGTATGCCTCTGTATGCCTATTAGGCCACAGTGTGGACCAATGGGCCTGCAGTCATACTGTACTGTGAGTGGGTGGGTGGGTGGGGAGAGAGGGGTACCACTGGACCACCAGTTTGAACTCTCGGATTACTAAGGTCTGCCATCGGGCACTGACTATACTTATTTAAACTACTACCGCGATCGGGCATGGGATCATAGTAATTCTAACTACTGCCCAGGATCAGGCATATGGGAGGGTTCTAGACCACTAGGATAATTCATATTCTTATTACTGCCCTCAATGAGCGAGGATGCATTTATTCTCACTGCACCGCCGCGTCGGTCAAAGGATGAATTTTATTCTCACTACTGCCCACGATCGGGCATACGGGAGGGGGGACTACATTAGCCCACCAGGGAGCCAACCCCTGACAGCAGCTTGGCAGGGCGCCAGGTACAATTCACCGGGAAACCCATTGCATCGCATGCAAATGGGGCCTTAATGACATGCAAATGGCCCCATTTGCGCCTTGTATAGATTATGGCCTCATTTGCATGCCCCCGGCTGAATATCACAGGAGATGAGCCTAGCACAACTGCACTTGTGCTGGTGCATCCCTGTGCACCCTCTCAGTGGCTTGCGCTGGTGCAGAGCCACTGTGCCATGTGCAGTATGTGTGTCTACTGTGCCATAGTCAATGGTGCTGAGCCATGGTGCATCACCATTAAATATCGCCTGTTCCTGGCCCCAGCACAGTCCAGTTACACTGTGCCCAGGCTTGTGCCACTGCCTGGCACAGTCTGAATATCTGGCCCAAAATGTATCTGAACATTCAACTAAACAAAATCATTGCAGCCAGAGTAAAAGAAAGGTAAATTACAGGGTATCCTGACTACTGTATGATGCAGTAAAAATATATTGGTATTTTTTTTTCCATTTTTTGGTAACTGCATAAGGCTCACTAGGCACAAGTGCCTGTTTTCAGGTACAACCCAGGAGCACTGAGGAGGTTAAGTGACTTGTTCAGAATCACACAGAATGCAAGTGGAGGCTGTCGAAATCAAACCCAGGTCTGATAGATGTCGTCAGCTCATTCACAGTTTATTACTCTAACCTCTAGATTATACTGCCAGCCCCAATAACCCCCAGATTTAATATTTAAATATGTGATTTCAAAAATAGTGTACAGTACCTTCAGTACAAATTATGACCATTAAACATTTTAACAACATTTTACTAAAACTCAATATGATTATTTTTTCATGTACCAAAGTGGGTGAATAGCTGGCAGAGCACTGTAAACAGTTGTTGATTAGGCTTCATTATTCTACATCCACAAATAGAAAAATGTGTTTATTCTGGATTTATTTAATATCGATTTTCTGTGGCTCACTTTATAGAATCTATTTAGCACTGTATGAGGCAAATGCATTTAAATTTTGGAAGATAGGCAACGCTTATGATAGCTCATCAGTTCAGTTTTCTTTTTAGGAACATAAACTTTTCTTTATGTTTTAAACAAATTCAGGTATCGGTGCATTCATTTAGCAATTTTTACTGACTAATATATGCTGCAGAAAACATTAAAAGATTTATTGTGAAGCACTCAGGGTCTATAGTAGAACCCCCACAATTTCCCTCAATTTTTGCAACACGCTCTGTAATTTTGGGTAACCTTTTCTGCAATTTTCCAGTGGCCCTGGTTAGGAGGAGATAATTAACTATCGAGGTCAGGGGCAGATGCAAACATATCTACAAAGGGAGGAATTGGCTGAGGTGAGTTTTGAATTAAGATGGGGAGGGACACTGGGCCAGAGGAGGGGGAAGGCTATTGAAAAGTTTGGTGCCCTTGTAGGAGTGGGAGTGCTGCCCTTGTGTTGTGTGGCAGTGGGGTACAGAGAAAGTGATTTGTGATGTCTGTCTGGTAGTTCTTGCATTTAAGGGCCACTGGAACAGGGAGGTGATGTTTACAAGTAGATAGCCCAAGTGGATTTTGTAGAAGAAAGTGAGGATCTTAAAGTCCTACCTATCTTTGAGTGAGAGCTAGTTAGCTGCCTTATAGAGGTCGCAGTGATGAGTTTGTCTTGGGAGATCAGTGACGACCCAAATTATGTTATGGTAAGTAGCCCTTCACTTGCCAAGGAATTTCTGGGAGGCAGTGGAGGAGTAGACCAAAGAGCTTTAATCTATTGGTGGTAGCAAGAAACTGTCGGCTAAGAGGGCCCTGGTTTTGGGAATAAGGAACCTTTTAATTCAGCAGAGCATGCCTAGCCTCTGATGAACCTTTTTGATAAGCTGGCTGATATGAAGTTTGTATGAGAGATGACAGCAACAAAGGATGCTAAGGTATTTAAACTATGAGACTCTCAATGAGGTTACCATCATTGTCACTAAGAGACATTGAAATCAAAGGTTTCTTTTGAAAAAAAAAAGGAGGCCTCTTTCGTTTAACAGGGATGTTGTTGGGGGCATTAAGGGATAGAAGGATAGCATTCAGAAAATATAAGAAAACTCAGAGTGAGATAGACAAAGTTAATTATAAGGAGAAACTGAGACAGGCAGGGAAATTGATTAGGAAAGCAAAAGCAGAAACAGAGGAAAGAATTGCTAAACTTGCCAAAAGAGGGGATAAAACTGTTTTTAGATATACGAACATATGAAGAAGCCAGCAGAAGAAGGCCATTTGGTCTATCTAGTCTGCTCGTATTACAGGGTCCACAGCTTGAGCTACTTTCCCTGCCCTCCCTCCACACTCCTCCCATTTTCCCTACCCATGATCCTTACCTTCCTCCTATGCCTATCCCATCCTCTCTTAAAGTTGCCCACTATCTTCAACAAGATCACCTCTTCCAGAAGTGCATTCCAAGTGTCTACCACCCTCTCTGTGAAGAAGTGCTTCCTGACCTCCCTCCTAAACCTCCCAACCTCCAGCTTACAACTGTGCCTCCTCATGTTAGGGTTGCCACTCAGCTTAAAGAGACTCTCCTTATCCACCTTATTTATGCCTTTCAAGTACTTGAAGGTCCCAAACATGTCCCTTCTCTCTCTCCTGTCTTCCAGGCAGTACATGTTCAGTGCCCTCAACCTCTCCTCATATGTCTTACCCTGCTGACCTGCTATCATCTTTGTAGCTCTCCTCTGAACTTTCTCCAACAGGTTAATGTCCTTTCTGAGATGTGGGCAACAATACTGAACTCCATACTCTAGATGAGGCCTTACCAGGGACCTGTACAAGGGCAGTATAATCTCCTCTCTCCTACTACTGATCCCCCTAGATATGCATCCCAGCATCTTGTTTGCCTTTGCTGCTTTCTTGTACTGCATGAAGTGCTTCAGATCACTAGTAATCATTACTGCCAGGTCCTTCTTTTCCTCTGATGCAGATATTCAGACACCGCCCAGGTAGTACTCTGTCCTGGGATTCTTAGCTCCAATAGGCATAACTTTGTATTTCTTGGCATTGAAGCCAAGCTGCCAAATCCTGAACCACCTCCCTAGCTTTTCTAGATCATCCTGTAGATTCTGTATCCCTTCAGCTGTGTTCACTGTCCCACAGAGCTTGGAGCCATCCATGAGTAGGCATATTTTGCCCTTAATTCCATCCCCAGTGTCATTGATGAAGACACTGAAAAACACCAGTGTGACAGGGAGCTCCTGCCACTCTTGAGGACTGACCTTTCCTTAAATTTGTTGCAACAGTTCTTCTATTTCTTAGCCTACTGTATCCTTTACAAATTCTAGTCCATAAGGTTGGCCACGTATGGGTATCCCCTTCCCTTTCTTGACTATGCTATAGTGTCCTCTTTAATTTTCCTTTTTCCTCTCAGGTTCTTATACAGGGAGGTTATTGTGGTGACCTCCAAGCGTATGTAAAACAGGTTGTGTTATCATTGTTGGATTTAGTATGTAATAGCACTATGTCATAAAATACCTTGCTCTATAGACCTTATGTTTATGAAACTTATAAATGTTGAAAATACCATGGCACTAGGTGTTTTTGATAATGGTAAAAAGTACTAAGTGACTATTATAGAAATTGAGTTGGTTATGCTATTTAAAATGCATGTAAATTGCTGTAAACCGAACAAGTCTGAAATTTCAAGGTGATTGGCATATATTGGCAAGTACATCACTGAGCGGGCCCATCAAGCCCTTCTTCCAAAACCACCAGCAGGATCTAATCTGAGGCCACTACTTTTTCATTTCCTAAACTATCTCGAGCGCCAATACTTTCTGAATAGAGTTAAAGAACTACATGAAGTGCAGTGGGAGGGCAAGAAAATCAGGATCGCCCAGGATCTTCCTGCCACGGTTCGACAACGACACTCACTATTTCATCCTCTGGTCTCCAGAATAATTGCTGCGGGTATCAAATTCAGAATGCTTTACCCCGCTAAGCTGCAGGTTTTGGTAGCTGGTAATTGGGAAAGCTATAAGGATCACAATACCGCAGCAATGACGTTGAAGGCAGCATTGACTGACCTCTTTCATGTGCCCTGAATACTGAAGGAAACTGTAAGAACTGGCTATAGAACCCTGATGTAAGGGTATCTGGTGTTTTGTTGTCCTTGCTGAATAGGTAAGAGTGCTCATATGTGCTGTACCAGGCAGGAAATCTTGAACTCTCCCTCTGGTTGCAAAAACATCACAATATATGGTAACCTAAAATGGGTAGAGATTGCAGTGTTTAAGTTGGAGAAGCCCATATAGTATCTCTGAAAGGACTCTCCCTATACGTGACTGGGTCTTTGTTTCTTTCAGTTGTTTCAATTTGCTGTGTGATCCTGCACAGGTCAGATTGGCTATGCAAGCTTGCCGAGACGCTAATCGACCACTAGAGGGAGGGAAAGTACTATTACAGATCATCGGATTGCTTAGACACAGCGATAACTTGCAGTGCAGAAGTCAAACAAGTATCACTGTTTACCAGGATTTGGAGTTTTTCTTATATATCTGTTTGGTGACTTAATTATTCAGGGGTTCCACACTCAGTATCAAAAGATACAGGAGAAAAAGCACCAAATGCAGTCTTTTGCTGTAAATTAACAGCAAGATTTCATTGCATGGATTGTATTAGACAGTTTTCTTTTCTTGGCTTTAAAATCCGAGTTACAATTACTCATGGCTTCTAACACCAAGTGTTACAATTTATGATTGTTTATTGTTTGAAATTAAGGCCAAAAGGTATGTTCTAGGTGTGTTCTAGGTTCAGAATAATATCAGTCATGCATACTCTTCACTGGAATACCCCCTCGATTACTGAAGGAAGCAGAATATTACAGGCCAGATTCTTTAGGGTATTTTTTTACTTTTATAAGCTATTAGAAGCAATAAAACTGACCAAAGTTTAGGTTGGCTTTACACTGCTCTTTCTCCCTCTCAGTTTTAAATCTTGGTCTGCAAGGTTTTAACATTTGATTTAAAGGACTATACGGTTTATTACTCGTTCAAATAGAAGGAAAAAATTGGAAAAAATATTATCCACGGTTATGATTTTTGTAGTAGGTATAAAATTCATATAATGTTGGTAGATTTACAATAATTTTATTGTTAAGATTACGAACTTGGGGAGGGATGGAAGAGTTGGGGGGAGAGGAGAGTCAAAATTTGGTGCACTGTATAGCACTGTTTGTAACAATGAGGGGGGTTGGATGATGAAAAGAACTCTACACTTTACCACAATATTTTTGGGATAAGTATAAAACAGAACGGGGGGGAATACTTGGAAGGGAAATGTTAGGGAGGGTGGGAAATGCAGAATCAATAACACAGATATCTACAATATTTCTAAAAAAGAGCTTAACAGGGAAAAATTCATGGCTATCTAGCTCAGGGACAAAATGGCTCAGGCTCTAACATGGGCTTTCTGTAATGTCAAAGGGGCCAGGCAGAGAACAAAACAATATCAAATCTTAAGGCATTTAAGTTAATTAAAGGTAGACATTCTTTGACTGCAAGAAACACACCAACTGGACTCAGAAGCCCCTGAATTCAGGAGACAACACATAGGACAAGTATTTGCAGCAGAAGGTTCCTCCCAAAGTTGTGGAGTAATGATCCTAATAGCTAGGACCTTACCCTTTTCCCCATCCCAAATTATTAAAGACCCACAGGGCAGATATCTGTTTGTCAAAGATACTATACACACAGATGAAATCCTACTTGATAGCATATATGGACCAAATGTAGACTCCCCTGGATTTTTCATGAATCTAATCAACGTTCTGATTCCTTTTATGTTCTGCCTGATGATTATTGTAGGGGACCTAAACTTAATATTTGATCCTTGTCTGGATGGTTTCGGTGTTGCCCGTAAGGACCTTTCTCTGGCCCAGAGGGCAATGTGGGACCTGGTGGACCAGCTAGGTTTATGTGATATCTGGAGGGTGCTTCGTCCCACTGAAAAACAATATACATTTACTTCCCCAGTACACCATACCTCTCCCCGTATCGATTACCTTCTAATTTCACAAACTCTTATACAGGGTGTCTCAGATTCACCTATTCACCCACGGCCCATATCAGATCACTCTCTGGTAACATGTCATGTCTCATTTTCTTCCCATCCTACACACCAGACAAGATGGAAGCTCAATAACAAATTATTACAGGATCCAGATTTGGTTAAATATATTTCCGATCAAATTACCCAGTTTATTTCCAATAACATTAACTCCACTGGAAAACCGGATGTGGAGTGGTGCACATTTAAGGCTTATATGAGAGGTTTACTAATTGGACTGGCTCCCAAGAGGAAAAAAGATAGAGACAAATGCTTGGGGTCCCTTTTGTCCCAAATCCAATTAAAAGAATTTAATCTGTCTTCCCATTCCTCAGAGGAAGATAGGCAAGAGTTGATTAAATTGAAAGTTTCTTATTTAGAATTATTGAGAGAAAAGGCAGAATATGCAATTCTTAAGGCTAAGGCCTCATATACGGACCAGGGTGAAAAAATGGGGCTGTTATTAGCTTTACATATCAAACAACAATAATCTTCCAGATTAATCGCAGCAATACGATCTAAGACCAATGGATCTTTGTTAACATCTTTGGAGATAGTAGCTGAATTTTGTACTTATTTTAAGAACTTTATACGACCCAATGATAGATACCCCTTCTGTTCAACAACTTGATCAGTATCTGACAGACTCTCACCTACCCCATATATCAAATATACATCAGACCATGTTGATTAAGCTCATCACACAACTAGAAATAGATGAAGTAATTAAAGATCTCCCCTTTGAGAAAACCCCTGGACCGGACAGGTTTTCCCCTAACATCTATAAAATTTTTGCAAAAGAAATGGCACCTCTGTTGGTACCACTTTTTCAACACATCCTATCCGGGGCAGAGGTGGATAAATCCTTGTTTGAGGCTCTTATTGTTCTACTGCCTAAACCCAATAAAAGTCCTGAAGTAGTGACCAATTATAGACCAATTTCACTTCTCAACCAAGATGTTAAAATATTATCCAAACTCGTAGCCAACCCTATTAATATTGTCCTTCCACAGTTGATAGGACCAGAACAGGTAGGCATTATGAGAGGGAGATCCTTCTCTGACCACCTACGTACTTTGGATCATGTCTTCTCAGTATCCAGGGATGCTAATTTTCCAGCTATCTTGGTGTCCTTAGATACTGATAAGGCATTTGACAGAGTTAATTGGAACTATCTCTTGCAAGCACTGAAGGCGTTCCATTTTCCAGAGACTTTTCAAAAATGGATAGGTGTATACAAATATCCCACGGCCCATATTTCCTGTAACGGTACCCTTTCTGAGACAATTTTACTTCAGTCTGGTACCAGACAGGTCCAAAGAAAGACAGCACTCAAACCTGAAAAAAGCCAAAAATGCAGGTCCAAATGAAGATGAATTGCTATAAAAATATTGTTTTTTAATATAATGCAAAATGCATGGTGACCAGCAGGCTACCAAACACACAGCGTGGTATACTGTGTGTTTGGTAGCCTGCTGGTCACCATGCATGTTGCATTATATTAAAAAACAATATTTTTATAGCAATTCATCTTCGTTTGGTTCTTGGTTCGTTTGTGGGTTGGCAACCCTAAATACAGCACCTTCTTACATTCTGCCCACCGATCGCAGCACATTTGTTTGCGGTACCAGACAGGGATGCCCTCTATCCCCTTTACTTTTTAATTTATAATTAGAACCGCTTATTCATAGATTAGTTGCAACACCAGGGATTCAAGGCATCACTGTTCAAGGACATGTAGTAAAAGTCTCAGCACATACAGATGATCTGCTTCTCCAAGTATCATATCCAACTTTATCCATACCCCAAATGTTATTAATCATTGAAGAATTTAGTAAAATGTCTTATTATAAATTAAATAAGGAAAAAACGGTAGTCTTCCCTCTCAACTATAGGGTCAAGAAGCACAATATTACTAATATGGGTCTCGTCTGGAAAAAAGATTCTCTGAGATACCTAGGTATTGAATTAACAAGGAATCCCGCCCATCTTCAGAAACTTAATTTAGACCCTCTTATATACACTATTAAACAAGACTTGCGAAGATGGTCACTCCTTCCCTTATTGCTTTGGGGCAAAATTAATTTAATAAAAATGAATGTTTTTCCCCACCTTTTCTATCCTCTTAATCTATTAAATCTTTGGCTCCCTTTAAAATGGTTTAAAAGTGTTGACACGCTTTTTACAGACTTTATCTGGGCTGGGAAAAGAGCCAGATTGGCTTTCTATAAACTAGCTGCTCCCAAAAGTAAAGGTGGACTACGATTACCACATATTTGTCTTTACTATTAGGCCAGTCAACTTAACAAATATATTAGATGGATAGACCCAGGAAATCAGTCGAATCCCCTTTTGTTTACTCCAATCTGGTTTAAGATTGAAAGGGAACTCCTGAAAACACAAGGGCTTCCCCAACCTCTCTTTTATACATTAATCTGAAAATCTCTTCCACCAAGGGTGAAGACATCTCCCATCTCTGTCTCCATTAGGATTCATTCCCAGTTATGCAACTTCCTGAAATATAATCATATCCATGATATGTCTCAAACTATTTGGGGTAACCCCAATATTAAGACAGGAGGTCACACTATTCCAGCTGAATGGCTACCGCAGATAGGAGAATGTCCAGTTAGTTACTTTATTAGGGAAAACGGAACATGGTTTACCTCCCCAGAAATATTAGTCAAAGCAAACAGTCCAAGGGCTCAAATTTTTTAAGTTTATCAGCTTTGTCACCTTCTGGTTAAAACATTTGGACTGACTCATCAAAATGTTCTAGATTTACCTTTCTGGATAGAACTATGAGCTTTAGTAGGTTCACCAAATGCAGTCTCCAAAATCTATCTGAACCTATATAACTCGAAATATCAATAATGTTTTGGTCCCACTGTAGTTTGGTCCTCCTTCTTTCCAGGAAAGACTATAAACTGGTCTTTCCTCTGGCAGAATTGCCATCATTTGATTACTTGGGGTAGGCTGTGACTTATGCAGTTTCAAATATTACATAATTTATACTATACCCCTCAGAAATTAGTTAATTTTGGACACATAGACTCTTCTACTCGTGTGAGATGTTCACATGGAGAGGACAATTTGCTCCATATTTTTTGGATCTGTCCAAAAATAACCAAATTGTGGAGTCGTATTAAACAGAAGGTGGATCCCCTCTTAGGCTTGAATGATTTATTCAGTCCTGATATTTGTCTATTAGGAGTCCTCTTGGAGGTTCATGTACTAAATTGTAAATTTCATATAACTATGATAGCAATGTCAGTTAAGAAACTGGTTTTGAAGCATTAGAAGGACACAGTAGAAATTATCTATACAGAATGGTTAAATTAATTCTGGCTAATCTTAGGACTGAGAGAACCACAGCATGTCTCAGTCAGAAACTTAAAAGATTTAACAAAATCTGGGATCCTTTGCATGCATTAAACTCTGTATAGTAAGTAAATTTTAACTCCTTTTGTATTGTGTAATAGCTCTTTGAAATGATTCTGTGTAAGGAAAGGGGTGAGGGAAGGGGGTAGGGAGGGTGGGAGAGCATTGCTCCTCCATGTTTATTAATTAGATATCAATGTATTATAAGTATGATGGTTCAATGCTCTGTAATCATAAAAATCTGAATAAACTTTGAATGGAAAAAAAAAAGATAGAGGATGTCTACCACTTGGCCCCTGTACACTGTCTTAGTGACACAGTCAAAGAAGCCAATCAGATTCATTTGACATGATCCCCCCCCCCATAAACCCATGCTGCCTCTCATCGTGGAGACCATGCTCCTCTAGATATTCCACCAGCCTTTCCTTTAGTATGGTCTCAATGAGCTTGCCCACAATGGAGGTTAGACTGACTGGTCTGTAATTCTCTGGGTCATCCTTGGGGCCGCTTTTGTGGAGGGGCGCTACATGTGATATTCTCCAGTCCTGTGGTACTACGCCTGACTCTAATGAACTATTAAATAGGTCTGCAAGTGGCCCTGCCAGCTCCTCAGACAGTTCCTTTAGTACCCTTGGATGTACTCTGTCCGGGCCTGGTGATTTGTCCACCTTCAATGCCAGCAGCCCTTCCTCACTCTCTCTCTCTCTCTTTTATATATATATATATATATATATATATATATATATATACATATATTAGAGTAGAGAAAATCATTTAATGCATTAGTTAGAGTTACCATTGTTGTAGTAGTGAAATTCGGTAAATTAGTTGAAAATCTCTGACCCTCACCACCCTCACCAGGCGATTGGGATCACTGCACCAACCTCACCCCATGACATGTGTAAAGCAGCAGAAGTATAGGAGAATGGGGTGAGAGTTAGGACCAATGATCCCAATGCGCACCCCAATGCCGGTTGGGGGGGTGAGCGGGGGGGTCCAAGGGGGGTTTTCAACTATAACACCGAATTTCCTCACTTTTGTCGCTGTGGAACAACCCTAAATAATGCATTAAATGGAGTTTTTTGCCTCTAATTTCCCTTCTTTTTGAGAATGATAACGAGAAATAGTGAATGTAATGCAGCGGCAGGAGCGCGGGGCCCTCGCCACATGATGTCTTGTGGCATAGTAACAGGAACAGAAACGCAAACAGAAGCTCTAACAGTGGCGCACATAGTAACACAAGCGCGAATGAGAACAGATAGGGTAACGCACATGGTGGCATAGACGGGAACGGTCTGCCACGTGATGTGTTGTCACATAGTAACATGGTGCCTGCAAACAGAAATGTCAATGGGTATGGTGACACAAAGTGAAAGAGAAAGAGAAACAGTTCTGTAGACACAAATGGCAAAAAATAACAGAAACGCAAGCTCAAATGAAAACGCAAAGGATAACGCACATGGTGGCGCAGACGTCAACGGTAAGTGAAACGGGTACGGAACCGCAAGTGGAAAGGGCAACAGTAACAGTAATGTAAGCGCACAGGCTGGTTTTACCCAAAACCTGCATAGAGAAAGACAGTGAGTACAAATAATGTATGCATAATAATGAGTATCGGAGCAGAAAATGAGAACTTGAAATACTAAATACGTTATATCTCAGGAACCGTACGATGTAGAAAAAAAATTTAAAAGTCGTATGATTTACAACTGTCCTGCTAATTTTATTTTCCAATGAAAAGTCCGTATCTCGCACCGTTTCCGAGATACGGGCCCTGAAAGGCGCAGCGAATGCCGTAATGTTATCCTATGGGAAAAAAAGAGAAGTTCGGAGTGCCATAACTTTGCCTCCCTGTAATATTTTTTCACCAAACCACTGAAAGGCACATCTGTGGGCTGTTGGCTGTGTTCCCTCCAAATTTCAGGAAAAAAGACTAAACCGTTATTTTGCAGCAGGGTGCCAAAGGATTCCTGTAATGCATCGGGTGCCGTAATGTTATCCTATGGGAAAAACTGTCAACTTTGGAGTGCCGTAACTTTGCCGCCGTGTGATATTTTTTCAATACAACACTGAAAGGCACATCTGTGAGATGACATCTGCATTCCCTCCAAATTTCAGCCCAAAACTCCCAACCGTTCTTTTGCAGCGGAGTGCCAAAGAATTACTGTTATTTTGTATAGGTTAAAAGTAGTGTCTATTTATGAAAGTGTCGCAAAAATTTATGACACTTTTGTGAGTGCGACACTACTTATGAAAGTACTTTTTCCAGAAATTTTAAAACATATTTCTGGGGTGTTTTACCCCAAAATAAAGACATGGCTAGCATCCTCAGGGCCCTACTAGGTGAATACAAAAATAATTAGGTTGCTAGAGGGTCTCAATTTTAAATGCCAAGCATTTTTCTGATCACTAACTGGAAACAAGATGGCGGATTTGCGACAGCAACAGGGCCATTTGCGACAGTAAAAAGTGCATTTGCGACACTGTCGAACTTTTTGTTAACTTTTCCCATTGACTTATAATGGGAAATTGTTTTTTGAATAACTTTTGAACCGTTTAATATTTTTTCACGAAATCTTTGAAAGGCACTTCGGGGACCCAGGCTGCATGTTCCCTGAAGATTTTGGGCCGGTCGCTCAAACCGTATGACCTGTAGGCACGACCGTAGAATTCCAGAAATGCGTAAACGCACACGCAGATCATGCTTAATAACTCCACAGCTGTACAACTGACCAGTACGAAACTTGGCAGATCCCAAGGCCTATGGTTCTTGATTGTGTATTCCAAATTTCAGGCAAATCTGTCAAGCGGTTGCAAAGTTATTAAGGTGTAAAGTTTTGAGGATTAACATAGAAATGGCTCCTCAACCCTAACTATGGTAGCACTACCGTGCTACCATTATATATATATATGGGGAGGAGAAGAGGAGAACCAGACAGGGGATTGTGAAGTTGAGGGTGGAGGGGGTATAAATGTTAAGAATGACTTGAAGAAAGCGGAGGTTCTAAATACTAAGTTTTACTCTGTTTTCACAGTGGAGGGGGAAGGGAAGGGAACTGAGTTAAAGAGAAAGGGAGGAGAAGAATGTAGGATGGATCAAAGCCCATTAAGTGAGGACAGAGTAAAGAAGGAACTTTGAAAATTAAAAGTAGATAAGGCAATGGGGCCTGATGGTTTGCGGTAGCACATCACCACAATGACAATACGACAGCAAACACCACCACAGTGACAAATCTCGGCAGGTTGCTGTGGTGGTCTGCTGTCTGCCAATGCAGACAGTCCCAGTGTTGTGCCCCCCCCACCCCAAACCAACTCCGACTTGGAGTTGGTTATTTAGAGATGGGGGTGCAGGGGCACAGCCCCCCAAAAACACTTTTTCTCAACGGAACACTGCCGACAGTCGGCATTGTTCCTGTCAATTTTGGGGGTTTCGACAACGACGTTGTCGTTGTACTGACATAGAATGATGGTTTGCATCCAAGAGTTCTTAGAGAGTTGAGGGATGAACTGGCATGACATCTGACAAAGTTATTTAATTTATTCCTGGATACAGGGGGAGTTCCGAGTGACTGAAGGACAGCAAACGTAGTACCAATTTATGAGGCAAGGCAATTTTATTTATAGGGCGCCCAATCCTGGAGGCTCTGGGCACCTAACAAACATTAATGAAATGAACAAAGGTTTAAAACACTAGGAAAAAATATAAAATTCCAATAATACAGAATACAAATTACAGTTTAGAACTTTAAAAAAGGCTTAAGGCCATGATCAAGAGACTGGACAACAATGATGGAATCAGCAGTCTACAAAAGCCAGGCTAAAGTGGTGGGCCTTCAGCCTCCGCTTAAACACCTCAATCGAGGGAGCCTACTGGACTTCAGGTAGAAGCGAGTTCCACAGGATCAGCTCAGAGACACTAAAATCACAATCTCCCAAGGTCCTGAGCCGAACCCTGGGAACATCCAGGAAGCCCCTCGAAGAGGAGTGGAGGGAGCAAGCAGAAGTCACCAGTGTCAGGAACTCTGATAGGTAAACAGGATCCAGTCCATATAGGGCCTTAAAGGTGAGTAAACCCACCCTGAAAAAGAATTTCCACCTAACCAGTAGCCAGTGCAGGGCACACAGGTCTGGGGTCAAATGACTGGACCTCGAAAGGCCTGTCAGTAACTGGGCCACTGCATTCTGCATTGGCTGCAGTCTGTGAAGGGTCCCTCCCATGACCCTGAAGTACAGACAGTTGCAGTAGTCAAGCCTAGAGGTAACAAAGGCATGTACTAGCATCGGGAAGTCCTCAGGCAGAATGAGGGGCTTAATCTGGGCAATGTTCCGCAAGTGGTAAAAACCACTGCTGGCAACAGATGACACCTGATCTTCAAAGGTCAATCTGCTGTCAAGGATCACGTCCAGATTTTGCACCCTTGGGGATGCCACCAACTGGGCAGATCCTAGTACAAGACCTGTATCAGCCCCAGGTGGCAACCCATCATGTCCGTGACCAGGCTCGATCACTAGCACCTCCATCTTGGCTGGGTTAAGTCTCAGCCAGCTGGAAGCCATCCAATCATTGATTTTAGCCAGACAGTTATTAAGCACATTGACAACTCTGGATGTTCCTGGGGCAAAAGACAAATACAACTACGTATCATCTGCATAGCAGTGAAACTCCATGCTGTATTGTCGAGTTATCTCACTCAGGCGCAGCATGTACATTGCGAACAGCATCAGCGACAAGATCGAGTCCTGTGGCACTCCACAGGACAGAGGCATTGGGGAGGAGGAGAAATTCCTCATCACCACCGGCTGCACCCTGTCTGAGAGATAGGACTTAAACCACCTGATGACAGTACTGGTGAGTCCACAAAACTCACTGAGCTGATCAAGAAGCATGACATGGTCCACAGTGTCAAAAGCCGAAGAGAGATAGAGGAGCACAAGAACCGACCTGTCTCCTCTATCTCTAGCCTTGAGCAGATCATTATGCACCCTCACTAGAGGTGTTTCTGTGCTGTGTCTGGCCCAAAAACCCAACAGAAATGGCTCCTAGATGTCCAAGGATACCAGGCGATCCTCAAGCTGCTGTGCCACTAATTTCTCAACAACCTTGCTCAAGAAAGGCAGGTTGAAGATAGGATGGTAATTTGCCAGGACGTCTGGGTCAAGGGAAGATTTCTTAAGGAAGACCCTCAACAGTGCTTCTTTTAAAGCAGCTGGGAAACCCCATTCTACCATCAAATACCTGGCAATCCTGGCAAACACCGGGCCAACAGCCTCAACACATCCCATTAAGAAAAGCATTGGTGCCGGGTCCAGATAACAAAAAGTGTGCTTCAGCTCTAAGATAACTTTAGTCACTTCAGACACCTCCACTGGCCTAAACTCCTTCCAGACAGATGGAGTGCCTCTGAATCTCCCAATCCAGCCACTGTGACACAACTGCCTCACTGGCAGGATCCCCGATCAGATGGCCGACACTAAATTTTTCACATAGAGTGGATGAAAAAGCTTTCTTTGGCTGCAGACAGGCAGGGTGTACATGCCTGTCTACAGTTCAAAACAGCTGAGATGATCTGTTTTTCCCCACAGCAATTTCCCTGGACAGTGATTCTGCCTTCTTACAGGAAATTGCCCCCTGGTACTCAGCATAGTGAACATGCAGGGCCAGCCTGTCAGCCTCCAGCAGGGTCTTCCACTGGCAATGCTCCAACTTCCAACCCTTGATCTTCATTGCCTTGAAATCCCCATCAAAACAAGGGCGTGCTGCAGGGAGGAGGTGGGGAATTACCACCCTGTCAGCTTCACATCAGTGGTGGGTAAGGTGATGGAGGTGTTAATAAAGGAAAGAGTGGTAAAATACTTAATGGACAATAAACTATTAGATGAAAAGCAACGTGGCTTCACTAGTGGGAGATCTTGCCAGATAAAGCTGATCGAATTTTTTGATGGGGTAACAAAGGTTATTGATCGGGGGGGGCAGTTGATGTGGCCTACCTGGACTTCAGTAAGGTCTTTGACTCTGTTCCTCATTGTAGGCTAGTAAATAAGACAAAGAGCCTGGGGGTAGGACAGAAAATAACTAGATGAGTGAAAAACTAGCTGAAAGATAGAAGTCAGATGGTGGTGTTAAATGGTGTATATTCTAGGATAATGAGGGTGTCAAGCAGTGTTCCTTAGGGGTCAGTATTAGGAAATCCTTTTTAACACATATATCAGTGGTATCAGTGGGACTTGAAGGGAAAGTGTATCTTTCTGCAGATTACACAAAGTTATATACTGTAATAGGGTTGACATAGCAGGAGGGGTTTAGGCCATGAGGAGAGATCTGAGCACCCTAGAGAAGTGGTCAGGCATTTGGCAGCTGATGTTCAATGCTAAGAAGTGTGCAGTGATGCATATGGGGTGTAAAAATCCACTGGTTGAGTACTTACTGGAAGGAGAACTGATAAAGCAAACAGAACAGGAAAGGGACCTTGAGATTATAATCTCAAACAACCTTAAGGTAGGAGACCAATGTAGTAAGGCAGTAGGTAAAGTTAATAGAATTATGGTATGCATAGGAAGGGGTATAACAAGTAGGAAGAGGGAGGTGTTGATGCCTTTATATAAGACCATGGTCAGACCGCACCTGGAGTACGGGGTACAGTTCAGGAGGCCTCTTTTAAGAAAGGATATAGATGGGTTGGAGAGGGTTCAGAGAAGGGCAACAAAGATGGTGCAAGGTATGCAAGAGATTCCATATGAAACTAGATGGAGAGAACTGAATCTATACCTGCTGGAGGTTAGAAGAGATAGAGGTGACCTGATAGAGACTTTTAAGTATATGAAGGAAATAAATAAAGTGAATGAAGGTAGACTATTCAAAAGGAAAGTAGGAGTAAAAACAAGGGGATATAATTTAAGATTGGAAGGGGAAGGTTTAAGAGCAAAGTAAGAAGATGTTATTTCACTGAGAGGGTGGTGGAACCGTGGAACAGATTACCTAATGAGGTGGTGTGTGCAGAAACACTGGAGGAATTCAAGAGGGTGTGGGACAGACACAAGGGGTTGGCTGGTGAGCAGAGGAAAATATCCCTGGGAAGTGGAGACAAGTAGGGGCGGGTGGGAAATGGGCAGACTAGATGGACCAAGATGGCCCTTTTCTGCTGACACATTACTATGATACCATAGACTTTTTTTTTTAATTGAGAACGAGATCATGCGTAGAAAACCAGGAGTGAAGCTTGCTTCTACGAGATACTAGACTATGTTAGGAAGACTGAAGTACCCTAGGATCACCACTGCATCTCAGTTGTCTCCTTTTGTAATTTCTCAAAAAGTATTTATTGTGTCCTATCAACAGGTAGTTGGCCAATTCCAGTGTACTGATTTCAGATGCAGTTTCAGGACAAATGTAAACCCTGGTTGGGGGGGGGGATTAGCTTCACAATTCAAAGGTAAGACCCATGGTGCCATTTGGTTAGTGATCTATAACCACGTTTCTTTCACAGATACTCTATTGAGGGCTTTTTGTAGGGGTATTTATCATTCTTAAAACTGAATCAACTTTACAACAGCAAACTGTACTGTATTCCAGGAATTTGTGAACTAGAATACTAATTCACAAACAAGACATTGCTAGCGACAACATACTTGCACAGACAGAAAGTGACATGGACACACAAAAAAACAAAGTGCTGACACATAGTATTGACCTTTTTGATGCATGGCAGCAACTAGCAGAATTTGTCAAATCAGGGTGCAGCACAATCATTCAAACATTATTTAAACAACAGGGATTATTGCTTGAATATTGTTTTGTACTTGCTGGTAACAATAGACATCACTGTGCTATGGATTCTCAAATAGACAATACCAAATGCCAGCACCCTAGTACTGCAAATGCAGACAACATAAAATCATGAAGACAAGCACACACACACAGTCACATTTTTAGGGCTACAGTGGATGGAGCCCTGCAGACCTCTTGTGAGCAGAACAAGGACTCCACTCTGACTGAACAACGTTTAGGTGTTGCTTCACAGTTGCCTCCATGATCTGTGAAGCTCTCGGCTATAATAGACACCATTTTTCTTCATGCCATGACAGCAGCACATCAGGAGCTCCCCTGGTGCTCCCATACCTCAAGATCACTTAGCTGGGGTCTGGAGACACAATGGCCGTGGTGCAGAAGCCATGAAACAATTTATTTAAAGAGCAGGAATGACCGCTCTGGGACAGAATATATACATAATAATGAGCTGCTCATGCATATTAATTACCCCATTCATGAGCAGCTCATTCTTATGTATATATTCAGTACCCGAGTGGTCATTGGCGCTCTTTAAACAAATACTGTCATGGCCTCTGTATCACGGTGCTCATGTCTCTGGACCCCAACTAAGTGAACTCAGGGTCCAGGAGCACCAGGGTGAGCTCCTGCTGTGTCGCTATAGCGGTGAGAACATGGATGCGTGTCAAAGTGCTTGTGCAGACCACTATCTTGCACATTCAGTGTGGCTGCAAGCAGTTCTGCAACTGTGCTCCTCTGGTTTGTCTCTGTTACCCCCTGTCGCTAACTTGGCTGTCGCCCTATTGCTCTCACCAGATCTTGTTTTTTTAAGCTACAGGTATGTGTTTTACATGGTCCAAAGAGAGCAGTAATGATTCTAGGTGGGGTTTCTGGGACTACTTTCCTCACATCCAGGCTTTTTGTGGGGTGGACTAAAGTAAACAGGACTTAAGTGTTCAATCCACAAAAATGCAGCAATACATGCTGATTTATGTGTACCCCTGTTACCAAGCCCCTGACTCAGATGCCTGTCTGCACCAAATGGCATCCACAGCCCCACTTGCTGCTATCTGTGAGTGCTGAGCTTAATGCAGGGGTCAGGGGGTGTTCTGGCAGTGGAACTGTACTGGACACTGGGAATCCAATGGGATGTCCATGTCAGCTACATATTGGATTCCTTACTCTGCACAGAGCAGGAGGTAGTTGGATATGGTAGTCATCCAAGGACTGCCTTATGCCATTCCACATATATATAAATATATATATATATATATATATATACAGTCAAACAAAATAGTTTTATAAGTTTCTCAGCCCTCAATGCTTGCTAGGAGGGCTGGAGCAAGGGGCGGAGTACCTCAATGGTCCCAGGAGTGGAGTCCACAGTGCGGCAGGGCAGGTGGACAGCTGGCAGACAAGTCTTAACAGCAGGCCCTGGGTAGCATAAAATGTTATCAGCCCCTTCGCACCAACAGCAGCATACAAACAGAACTGTAGTTCATGGATCTGCATGTCTCTGCCTCTATGCCTGCCCAGCCTAGATGGTCATATAGCTGTGTGCACAGCATGAGTTTATGAGTAGATGGGGTGTGCACAAGTACTGCGCATGCTGCAGAGTACTCCATAGGTGAGTATCCTGCACCAACAGAGCACTCCATCCTTTTCCAGCCAGAAGACATTTGTGGATCAGGCCCTGAGAGTTAAGTTCTGAGAGAGTTAAATTTAAAATGATTTTGACAGTTTTACTGTTGGCGTGAGTACAACTCAAATCCAACAGCATTCCCCTCAAAAATGTATTTTGGATTACTCAGGACTTTAGGGTAGGGCAGGCCAAAGTGATTCATCTAGACTACTCCCCACTTCTTAGTCACAGTATTCAGGAAGCAAACCATCATGAATGATGTTATTAATTCTAGTCTTAAATACAGTTTTACTATGTACTCAGTGGGAGGCTGTTCCACAGTCCTGCCACACTCTGAGTGAAAAAATACTTTCACTTAGTTGATTCAAACATCCCCAACTACGTTTGTGTTGAGTAACCTCTTGTAAATACCTGATTTTCTTTGAATTCAATCCCTGTTTATCATTGTAGTTCCTCACCATGCATAATATCCAACATTAACAGTAGGTCCCTGCATCATCTCCTCATCGTAAGGTCCTCTAGGCTAGTACACTCTAATCTATTCTGGTAGTCAAGATTATTTATTTATTTAAAAATTGATAACTGGGAGAGGCACCCTGAGCTGAGGCTCGTTTCCAGGTGAGACCCGGGAGAATGGTTACAGGAGGAACAGAAAACATAATACAGTTCATTATGTGGTATAGACACAAGGTGCAGACACAGTACAAATATTAATACTTCTTTGGTACAAACCTGGAGCAAATTAAAGTGGAAGTAAATTGTGCAAATACATGTGCAACTGGAAAACTGGAACTTCAATAACAAAGCAGTACCGAGGCAAACAATGCAGTGTAATAATGATCAGTAAAGGACTAGGGGTCCCAAAACCTGAGCTACCAAAATAATTAGGGAGGACCTTCTACAGGACACAGGTGTAGGTGGGGGGCAGGAGGAGCTTCAGCTGGAGCCTGAAGGAGCCTGAGGATGAGGAATGGTGGAGGAGAAAAGGTAGCTGGTTCCTATGGGTTGGCAAGTGATAGGAAAAGGCTGACTGTCAAGCAGAGGAATGGGAATGAGAAGTTGGGAAGGTTTTCTGGTCCCTGGAGCAGAGGTAACATGGATCAGGTGGACAGGAAAGAGGAGCGGTAGGAAGGCAGGGAGCCAAACCAGTAATTGGAGATGAAGGAAGTGCAATGTACCTGGCAACATGAAGGAAAGGGGAGGATGGAGAGGGAGGAATAGAGGGAGCAGTGGTGCATACATGGAGGAGGGTTTGTTGCAAAGTGACAAAAGGCATTACAGGGAGTGTCCAGGCTGGCTACGGGGCTATACCATAGACCACTTCTGCATAGCTGAAGACCAGAAGCACACTTTTGGTAACCTGCTTATGGCAGACCGGAAGGGGTAGGCAGTCTTTGTTATGGTACAGGGCACCTAGCTTAGAGGAGAGTTTCACATAGAATGCATTGCTGTGGGCTGTGAAGTAAAAACTTGCTGTCAAGCCGCATGCCAAGATACTTTAGTGATTGCACCAGTTCAAGAGGGGAGCCATCCAACTTGGTGAAGATCAGAAGTCTCATGAACCTAGTCAGTTTTTGGCTGGTACCAAAGGTTATGGACACCATTTGTTTGGTGTTTATCTTGAGACTGTTGAAAAGGAACCAGCTCAGCATGTTGCAGAAATCCTGCTGGAGCTGTTCTTTGACGGGGTGGTAGAGGGACTGGAAATGAAGATGACTGTATCATCTGCATACTTGTGTATATGTGAATTGACACAGGTAGAGAGAATGTCATTCAGAAAAACTGAGAACAGGATGGGGCGTAAGATTGAGCACTGTGGGACCCCAGCCTGGATTGGAAAGAGAGGTGATAACATGCCTACAACCTGTACTGACTGTATGTGGCCCAGTAGATAGGGACAGAACCAGTCAGCAGTGGGAGTTGAGAGGCTGACCAAACTCAGGTTATCCAGGAGGAACAGGTAGGACACTGAGTCAAAGGCTTTGGCCAGATCGATAAAAATGACTGCCATGACATGCCCCGATCAATCCGTAAAAGGATATAGTCAGTGACATGCAGAAGAGAGGAGATGGTGGAGTGATGCTGTTGGAAGCCAGACTAAAAGGGTGAAAGGAAACTGGAAGAGGTGAGATAGTCAAAAAGTCTAATGTAGACTAACTTCTCATACAATTTTAAAATCATCGTGCTTACCCATCTGTTTTAGCCCCTCAGTATGCTTAATGTTTTTCTGCCTTTAATATGGTTTAAGAGAGTCCACACAATGGTATCTGACTTTATCTGGATGGGTAAACAGCCAAGACGAGCCTACAGTAGACTGGCAGCTCCTAAAGCATGGGTTGCCTCCGGCTTCCACATTTCACTCTTTATTATCTTGCCAGCCATGCCAGCAAGTATTTCAGGTGTCTCACTCCAGAGACAGAGGATGTAAATTCTTACTATTCTCTTATTTGGCTAGATATAGAAAGAGAGCAGATTAAGAATATAGGCCTCTTCCCCTTGTGTTATGCCCCTTCTTTCCCCTCAGGCTCTGCCTACAGATATTCAAGGCTCTGACAAGAGTACCTTTCTTGAAGTGCATGTGCAGCTAGGTCATCTCATAAATTATAAGTATTTTAAAGATATCTCCCAACCGATTTTCAACAACCCCAATTTCAAAATGGGAGGTAAAGTACTCGTCAGATTATGGCTACCCCAATTTGCAGCAGCTGTGACATGCAGCTTACTGTAGGAGGGGTATCTAAAACCATGCCAAGATATCACTAGAATACATCATTTAGCTAATAGACATGTTTTCAGATTATTTCAATTTAAACACGCTCTTATAATACAGTTGGATTCCTGCTTTGGGACATAAATTAAAGTGAGTTCCTGCAATCATTTATGGAGCTGGCGTCCCAACCACATGCAGTATCACAAATTTATAGTTTATAATTTGTCAAAATATACCTGACTATCATCAGGGAATGTTATTATTGGAACACGGTTTTCCCCGAATATCATTTGAATTGGAATAAAGTACGGGAAGATCTGTATATTTCTGTTGCCAATGATAAACATTGTCTTACTCAATTTCACATTTTAAATAACCTTTACTTCACTCCCCAAAAATTAGTTAAGATGGGTTGGCTAGACTCTTCTCTTTGTAGTAGGTGAAGGCAAGCGGAAGATACCTTACTCCATATTTTTTAGGAGTGTGCTATAGTTACACCTCTATAGGAGCAGATTAAGTGTAGAGCTGATCCTCTTTTGGGAATAGAATCAGCTTTCACTCCTGAAATCTGTATTGTTAGAGATTATGGCAAGACAGCTGTGAAGGAGGGGAGAAGAGATACACATTGCAATGATATCTATGTCAGTTAAATGGGTAGCTCCCCATCATTGCTTAGATCAGGACCTCATCTCCCACCATGAATGGTTACAGGAACTCCTGTTTAACCTTCACTTAGAAAAAATGATAGTGAGTGTTCACAATAGGATTCCATCATACACCAAAAAATGGAGCAAACTGCATAACCTGTACATTATTTTATTTGTTATGGAGTGCTGCCAGAAGGGTATAGTATTTGTATTTTTTTGTTATGGGTTTACTGCTTATTTGTTCTATGAGTCCTTATTAGCAGTCTTTGTGACCTACTGTATTTCTTTTATCTTATGTATAGATCCGCTTCGCTTATGGAAGAGGTGGGGGATATTTTATTTTCCCTTCTTTGTATGGTTGTATGTTGATTTGCTTTGTTTCTGGAAATAATAAAATATATTTAATTTAAAAAAAAACTTCTCTTACAATTTAGCAAGGAAGGGGAGGACAGAGAGATAAGCCAGTAGTTGCCAGTGAAGATGCGGTCACCCCCTTTGTGAAGTGGAAGAACTTTGGTAATCTTCCAAGACTGAGGAACAGTGCAGAGGGAGAATGAGAGGCTGAGTAGGTGAATGAGAGGAAGTGCAACTGCAGGAGATGAAAGGTGAATGAGTTTAGTATCAAGCCAATCAGGACTGGTGTTAGACTGGTTGAGGGAGAAGAAAGCAAGCAGAGTTTCATGAGTGGTGACGGGGGGAAGTGGAACTGTGGGGTGGATTGGGGTGAGAAGATCAAGAAGCAGGACAGGAAAGGGGAACCTGTAGCAGGGGGAGGGGAGGACATAAGAGGTGAACAACTCATTGAAGTGAGCAGCAACAAAGGAAGGGTCAGATACATGTGAACCATTAACCAAGAGGGTAAGGGGAGCAGACTTGGTAAGGGGTTAAAAAGGGTATGGATTACCTTCCAAAATTTGGCAGGGTAGTTAAGGTTATTCTGGAGGGTGGCTCTGAAACAACAGGATTTCACAGCCCAGACAGCCTTAATGCACTTGTTACTCAGGACCCTGTAGTGGTGATGATCAGGAAGGGGAGTGGAATAATTTATAGCAGGCCCAAGCACGAGCACTGGACTTGAACTGATCGATGATTTTTGTGGAGATCCAGGGGAGATGGGATGAACTGATGCTGTATTTCCTCAGGGGGGTGTGCAGGTCCCAGACTGCGGAGAATCTGGAGTGAAAAAGAGAGAGGGCCACATTAATGTTGGAGGCCTGGGGGATGGCCGACCAGTGAGTTGTAGTCATCTCAGGAGAGTGTTAATATTCAGTGACTGGAGGCACCTGGACCAGATGTAGTTAGGAACGGGGGGGGGGGCACCAGGTTTTCCTCGATGCAGAACATCATGCTAATGCAATTTGTACCTGTACCTGCTGCAACAATGTGGTGAGGGTGGGAGGACAGAACCTAGTCCAACAGGAAGTGGTTAAAGAAATAGGAATTGAGGCAAATGGGCTCAGAGATAACCTGGAACACATTTAAGGACTCAGTCCACTGGATGGTCGATCTGGATGTAGGGGAGAGCCAATTTATGTTGAAGCCCCCAAGGAGAATGAGTTCACCAGTGGAAGAAAGTGAAGTGATGCCAGAGATAAAGTCTTTCTTCAGTTACGTTTAGATAGAAATTGTTTCATTCCTTGCTTATAAGCTTTATTGTAGTTAAAATGCATTGATGCATCTTTCACTGTTTCCCTTACTGTGGAGAAGCTAAAGATATCAATGTCATGATCATGATGTGATCATTTGTTTACCCACTATATAGTTTTTAACCTATCCATTACTATTACAATATATGAGTTCTAACAGGTTCTCACCCCTTTTTGGACACTGGACGTGTTGTTTTAGTTTGGATTCTTTGAATCTAAAAAACAGCAATTAATCCTGTTGCGAATCTTTATTCCTTACAATCAATACCTGGGGAAGTTAAGTCTCCTGTGATAACTGCATTTGAAAAATGTGTTGCCCTTGATATTTCTTCCAAGAATTCATCTGTACCTATCAGGTCTGAATGTGGTGGCCTGTAGTGTACCCTAAAATGAGATCACTTCCCTTCCCATTTATGATTATAACCCATAGTGATTCAGTTGTTGGTGTGTTGTTTTTAACTGTGCTGGATATGTCTATACTTTTAAGTGTTTTGAACATATATAAGGCATCTCCAAAACCCCTTCTCATACTGTAGCTCTATGAGCACGGTATAATGAATAACTTAGGGTTTCTCTCCTCATACTAAATTATCATCCCACTATGTTTCTGATACAATGATAATACCAGGCCTCATATTGGTAACAAGCACTGTAGTTTCAGTCCATTCATTTTATTATTTAAACTCTGTGCATGAATATATGGACATGAAAACCTGTTTTTGTTTATTGCACAGTATCTTTACCTGTGGTACCATTAATTTTTGCAGATCCTTTTAACAGTTTGTCACTAATCACCTGGTTGTCAAAATTAATTTTATGATATCCCTTTCCTCATCAGTTAAGACATTCACATGTATGCAGACTCTTCCCCTTAGACTTTTTCCATTCTTGTTGATGTTCCTGCCTTGAAGATGTAATCCTCTTCTTGTGACATTAGCATAACCTCTATGACAACAGGTTGTAATGTCATAAAAAGAGGATTACTTCACTGCAGGAATGAACAACATGAACAGATGACGTCTAATGGCAAACCATTCAGTTTTGATGAGTAAGTCTTCAGTAAGAAAAATTGAAAGGTCCTGAAATTAAAATTTTGGGGAAATTTTGTGCAGCCAAGTTCTGCTGATGACAACTGTGAATTTTTGCTGAAAAACAAAATAGCATAAGTAACTAAAAGAAGAAGTAATATTTATACAAATGTAAAATGGGAACTTTTGTATTTGCTACTGCCAACAGGGAATATAGTATCAAGGGTATATTTAGCAGAAACAACGAATGCACAGAAACTTAGAAAACAGAACATAGAAAAGGACTGAAAATGCAGTGTTGTATTTATACAGTACTTAAAACATCTTCAGAAGAAATATTTATACTCATTACTGTACTCATTTCCAGTAAAACTATGGGAATGACACAAATAAGTCCCAGGATATAGTACATGGAGCTCCTCTCCTGAGCCACTAGACAGAATTCAGAGCCGTCGGCTTCCCCATCTGTGAAAGTGGCAGTCCCCATGGAGTCAGGGAGTGATCCAGAGGTGGAACGGACCTCAGTCGGCTTGAAAGCAGATCCCCTGCTCTGCATAGGGCATGGGATTGTGTGTTATGGCTGTCCCTCCAAGGAGTGCTATATCCCCATATGGCCAACTACATTTTTAAACAAAGCAGAATCTGGATGCCATACCTCCCAGCCCTCCATGCCTTGTAGGAAAGCATGCACCATTTGATGGAGTTCCCCTTTAGCATAGAACCATGCTGATGGACCACATGAAGGCCTTTAGATCTTATGCCTGTGGTCCCCCTGGCATTACCTCTGAACATTTTCAGCCAGCTCTGCAGCATGTAACTCAAATCCAGGATCCCAGTAGAGTCTGGCCACTCCCTTCTGGTGGCCCTCAAACAAATTGCCCATGCACTGTAGCTCCATGGATCATGTCATAGCCACCCTCCATGGTAGTAAAATTTCATTCTGGGGGTGCACAAAGGCATTCTCAGGTGCAGAGTGGGGTCACCGCACCTGAGGGCCTCTCTATTCACCTCCAGAGGGGTACACTATGGTTTCTAGATTGGGCTCATAATTTGCCATAGTATTTTAAGGTTATATCAGCTGTGAAGAAGCAATGAAGGAAAAATATGAGAAGTGTTCAGAATGTGAGAGAGAAAAAACGTGATAATGTAAGTAAGGAGGGCAAAAGATGCAGTCAATTCAAAAGGCATTGTAGACGCACTTACCAGCATAAACAAATGATACCGTGAGATCAAGCTGATGCTGCAGAATGCAGGTAATCAGATGAGTACAGGCTGCAACCAGATTCACTCAGTGACCCAAAAACAAAACCTCCTGCATGAGCAAGTGTATTGCACTGTGAGTGGTACTTTGCTCATTTCTAGGAAGCAACACACACTGACTCTAAAATCTCAGGGGTGGTGGTACTTTTAAAACAGTAACCATGAACAGTGTATCTTTATCAGTATATGTAACTGTGAAAGTGTACTGGAGAGTATACCTCTCAATACCTCTCAACTAGTGTTGGTGAAATGTAGGAACAGGCACTCAAAATGTGGGAAAATGAGGGAAACCAGCCCTCAGAGTCTGGATCACATCATTAAACACAGAGACACAAGCTCTGAACGCTGTGGAACCTAGTGCTTTTTACTTGTACAAGTTTAGATTTGCTTTAGTATCCTAGAGTGCTATGAATTTCTGCTTTGAATTTTGAGTTTAGAGCAGCTTCTCTTTGTATTCAGCACGTTTTTCATGAGGGACAGATGAGGGACAGAGCAATTCTGAAGGATAAAATGAGGGATGTCCCTCGTAATTCGGGACAGTTGAGAGGTATGTTGGAGAGTGTGTTGATCAGTAAGTCTACTTGTCAGGATGAATGTGTAAACAGCAGGTGTGGCTGCAGAGCAGTGCATGTCTGCCAACAAGTTTAAGGGAGTGTAAACACTTTTTTTATCTTTAGACCTTTCTCTTCTTCTCTGAGAGGGTGGTGGATGTTTGGAACAGCCTTCCAGAGGAGGTGGTGGGGGCTAAGACAGTTGAGGGGTTTAAGAACACATGGGATAGGTATAAGGGAATTTTTGGAAAAAGGCAAGAACGGGGGTAATCGCAGGACAAGTAGGAAGAGTAAGGGGGCTGTAAGCAGGGACATTGGGCAGACTGGGTGGGCCTTGAGGTCCTTTTCTGCTGTTAACTTCTGTTTCTATGTTTCTCATTACCTCATTTTGGGACAGCTGGGTCAAATTTGATCTATGCTGTCAAATCCCCTAGCACTGCAATGGGTGTAAAGGGTATGATAATTGCACTGAAGGTATGGAAGCACATTACAAATACAGTATAAAGAAATAGGCCAACCAGATGGCCAATGGTGAGCATATTATCTCCCCATGCAGTAACTACTGAGGCTTGGATCCCAGCTGGGCTTACATGGGGCTTAGTACAGGTCACTACAGAGTGCTATTTTGCCTCTTATGAGGATCAATAGAATCTGTGGTAGCTCAGGGAATTAGGGCACTTGGATTCTGTAAACTACATATACGGTATGTCTTTGGAAACAACTCCGACATGTCCAAATCCATGCATAGTGTAGGTTTCCACAGTCACGGATTCTGATGCTAGTCACAGAAATTTAAAATTTTCAACATCCAGAAAACAAAAAGAAAGTGTATTCTGGGACTGTGATGCATTCTAGGAGGAGCAATTCCTGAGATAATTCTGATATGGAATTTACTATAGGTTATATGTCCAACCTCAAGGAGAGAGGTGCCAGAGGAGGAGGATGGGAAGAAGGTGGCAAAAAAAAATTCAGAGCACCCAAAGAATGCTTGGATATGCGTGTTTTAATTGCGCCAAGCGTGGGCATGGCACGTGATGTGTGCTTCCCCTCTGAGCCATAGACAAAACCTTTTAATTCATAGGGCTATTGGGCTTTGGATTATATATGGACAGCCGAAACTCTTGAACCTGATGCTCAGAATCCCAACGCCGGGTGCCTGAAACATAGTTGCTAAATGTCGGGATTTTGCCTGCAGCAAATATCTTTTGTATGTTTCAGCTGGCTTCGCCCCTATACTTATAGATATCAACTGTGCTGTGGGCAAAATAACGATCTCGGGCAACCATGTTTCGGGCACCTGGCATCGGGATTCTGGGCATCGGGATGGTGAGTTTCAGGTTATTGAATGGATACCTGGGCTGTTGAGTAGATTTCGGATTGATTGAAGACCTACTAGGATGTGGTGCTGGTGCAACTGTGATCTTTGGCTTATGCTGTCTGTGTCCCTGCTACAGGGACTACTACCCTGTTGGTGTCTCATATAAATGCAGAACCCTGATGACAGGATCCAATCCTTTGAGGTATCGCAAGGATGGAGCCCCAGTTGCAAAAGTACCTTAGGAAAGAAGGCCCAAAAGGACAATGTGAGACAGACACGCACATTTTTAAGAGGGAGAGGAGAGACATAGCCAGACTGAGACCCAGACCTGGAGCACCACCAACCAACTACAAGTCCTGTGGAAATGCCCTAACTTTTTATGACCTGTGGCATGAAGGAGAGGGAAAAATCCCTATAAATGAGGAAACCTCTGGGATCCAAGGCATTGGTCATCTTCCCTCTAGGCTAGAGACAGAATTAGTAATGCTTTGGCTACTGTAGTTTAGAAACCCAATTTAGGGGAAGTATTTTAGAAAAAAGGCTCTCACTCTATCCCTTTAATGGGAATACCATGATGGTGCCATGAGTCAATCTCTGCAGCTAAAGGAGGTTCCCCATGAAGGAGGTTCACTCCAAGGTGGGAAGGAGAAGACCAATGACCGCTAAAAGGCACTCACCTTGCCTTCACTGAGGGGTTGACTAGAGAGGAAGCTGAGCCCTTTAAGGGCAAGGCATTGGAGTTGAGCCCTTGAGGGGCAGAAATATTGAGTAGTTGCATGATCTTCACCCATGAGGGGCACAGGAAGGATAGCAGCTGGAAACCAGGTGAACCTTAGGTGGCTGAAGGGAAGAATAGCATTCAAATGTGCTGCTGATGTGGTCTGCACAGCAAAAGGATCCCTCAAGGACTTAGCTGTCTCACCTTCCGGTAACTTAAGTCTTAAATGCTACATCAAAAGGTGCCACCAAGTCAATCTGTACGGCCACAGCATCCCCCAGTGCGAGGACATTCTCACCCAAAGGGCAGAAAGAGAAGGACCCTTTCTGAGTTGAGGGACCCACCCTCAAGATGACAGCTTACAGGGCAACGGAGCCCTGGAATCCATGTTATGGTCATAGCTGGCATGCATCCAAGTATAGAAGAGCAGTGGGAGGCTGATGGTGAAGCCTGACAGCCACTGAGTGCAAAACAGGTCAGGAGACTGAACAAGAAGATAAAATGACTGACTGAGAATGGTAGAAAAGTAGATATTACTGAGGCTTGACTGATACGGAAGAAAAAAACATTAGTATAGGCATACACATGCCAACCACTTCCACGGTGTAGGAAAGCTAGGCAGGCCAAAGCAAAAATGAAACTGAATGAAAAACTGTTGAAGGCGAAAGTGGAGCTGAGTTGGCTGCAATAGAAACTGGAGATCTGCATGCTGATGAATGTTGGGAAAGGCATGCTATGGTTAAATGAGAGAGGCTGAGCAGCAGAGAACAGCAGGGGCACAACTTAGTTAATTTTTCAAGGAAGTGGGATGTGCACTGTCAGATTTCAGCAGAGAACTGGTTGCTACAGTTCTATGACTGCATCGGGGAGAGTGTGGTCAGTGAGCTGGCTGACTTTCTACTTGCTTCTACCTTTCACTTTGTGCATTTGTAATAAATATTTTTTATACGGCAAAATTGGATTAACGAATATTCTTTGAAGTAGCCATCTGGGACTAGTGCTGTTTAACACATTGAGAAGAGACCAAACAGCAACCTGGCAATAACCTGGTAAAGGTGCTTTCATATTTTCCACAGTAGTGCACAAAGTTACAGCAGTTGTGGTTTTGTGAGGGATGCCCCCCTTTTGGTGCACCCTCCAGTGTGTGATTTCACAGTCTTTTTCTTGTTGGATGAGAACAGCAAGGGTACAGCAAGTAGAGAACATTGGAATGTGGAGGGCAGTAGGACCCAGGAGTCAGCCAGAACCAAAACCGGGATAGCAGTGAGCTGGACAGTGCCCTGTGAGGTGAAGTTGCTGGTGGTATGAGCGAGATCAGAAGGCAGGTACTCTGGGCCAGCAAGGGGAGAAACAGCAGCTGGCAGGAGGTAACAATGTGGACCATGTTGCAAACTGGTGCCAGATCCCAGAGGCCACCAAGAAGCAGACAGGAGTGGCAGGAGGCTGTGCACAGTGAGGAGGGATGGCTGAAGGCAGCCACGTGGCAGCAGAGGTACAGGAGTGGCAGGTGGAAGCAAACAAAGCTATCGTGCAGCAGCCAGGAAGAACAACAAAAAAGTTCAACATACATAGTATTAACCACATGGAGGGGGGCATGTCGTGTGATGCCCACTGCCCCTCAGAACCACAGACAAAGCCTTTTAAATCTGAAATGAAAAACTAAACAAAAAACCTCAAGTTCGTTTTCTCACCAACAATTATCAATATACCATTACTAGGAAAACACATTTACTACACAAAACAAGCATACATACACATCTCATAAACTGTTATGAAACCACACAAGCATATATTATTTTAATAAACCAAAAATAGCATCCTAAAATAAGAATTGCTCCTATTCATAGGCAGCAACAACAGAGGAAGAATGTAAAAAGCTGAGAATAGAAGGTCAATCAGAAAAGAGCTGCAGCGGCAACCAATGCCATTCATTAAGCTAACACACCATGGTGTTTGCTTCTGCAATACCAACAGCGGATGCTATCACTCTCAAGCAGTAGCATCCACTGTTGGAATTGTAGTAGCAAACACTATGGCATGTTAGAGAGGAGCGTGCTTTTTCAGTAGCAGCCCCAATTCTGTGGAACTCGCTCCCAAGGTCCTTGAGGGAGGCCTCCTCACTGGAAGCTTTTAAATGAAGTCCCACCTATTTTAGGATGTTACCAGAATTCAATTCCTGAAGACTTCGAAAACTGAATAATCTAAAAATTAAGATGGTTCATCAAAAAGTGCAAGACTCGCAGCAACTGAACAAGAGTAAGGCCACTGGAGCAGCGAATGATGGGGAAGCTGGTGTTACGACCTCATTGGAACCCCCCTGAAAAGCAATGCTCGTATCGATGAAAGCCATGGATGCTAAGATAGAGAAGACTCTTCAAAAATTAGAATTTCATTATGCTGCAATACAAACTTTAACAGGCTCAGTGGCTGAATCTGAACAACAGGCCGTCTCTACCATGGCTATAGTGGCTAATCCTACCCGGGAAAACACCCAGTTGAGAAGCTGTATGGAGGCAGTGGAAAACAAACTCCACTCTGGGAATGTGCACATCGTTGGGGTTCCTGAAGGTATTGAGGGCACAGATATACTGCAATTCACTATAGAATGCTACAGGAGAATTTAATTGTGCCTCCCACTTTCGAATGGTCCTCGTTAAAATGAGCATACCGGGTGAATCCTAGAGTAAGACCTTCTGGAGCAAATCAGTCCAGGACTGTCCTTGTTCACTACTGGTTCTCAGGTCCAAGATCTCCTTATTGTGGCTGCCAGACCCTGGTATCCCTTGGACATCAACAGGTCAGATGGGAAGCTATACCCAGACCTCTTCTTCCAGACGAGAGCTCGTCGTAAAAGTTTTGATTCTGTTCAGCAGCAACTGAGAACTTTAGGCATCATCCACTCATTCTTGCTCCCAGTCTGCCTAAGGATTGTGTACGGGAGCAAGACATGGAGTTTCAACAACCCACAAGATGCTGGTCGCTGGGCTGAGAAGGTGAAGACCGAGTTCACAGGCTGCAGAGAAGCCTCGGACCACCAGCACTCTGAGTCAGACACTGAGGATTGAACCTGAGCCCTATTTTTGGCCCAGGGTAGTAAGTGTTACAGGCAGTAGCTTCCAGATAAGAGGGTATCATCTTTAAAATAAAAAAAGATGTTCAAGAACGAGGGGCCATGATATGAAAATAGAGGAAGGTAGACTTACCTGTAGGGATAACTGAGAAAGTATTGTTTGACAGAAAGGGTGGTAGATCCATGGAACAGCCTCCCAGCAGAGGCTGTTGGGGCAAAAATGGTAGGAGAATTCAAAAACACATGAAACAAACATAAATCAACTCTAGTGATAGGAGAGAGAGGGTAAGCTGCAAATCTTTTAGGATCTGCGGTGTATGAAACAGGTAGGGAAAATGGGCAGACTAGGTGGGCCAAGCAGTCCTTATCTTCCATCAAATTCTGTGTTTCTATGTTTCTATGGTCCTGGACACACAGCAGGTGCTGCAGTCAGAAAAGCCTTAACTCAGCTAGCCACTTGGGACACAAGTAACGGGCAGCAGGAGCTGCACAAAAGCAAGAGCTGTCTTTGAACAAACATGGTTGCTGCCATGCTGCTAGAAACCTTCTGACCCCACAGGACAAATGGGGCAAGGGATCAGAGGCACAGAGTGCTTTTCCCATGAAATCCATTTGTTTCTGAGCCCAGGTTTGCAAGGGATATATTGAAACCTGGCCCAGAGAGAGAGAGAACTGTATGCTTTTTACTGTGAACAGTACATTCCAGGGATTATAGGGAACTTGGGCAGACTGGATGGACCTCTGGTCTTCTACTGTCATTGTCTATGTTTCTAAGTTACAGACACCCAGGTCTCAACCTTGGAACTCTGCAAAAAGCCTGGGAGCAAGCAATAATCACTTAGCCTGTAGGCTATGGAACTATGAGTCATCAAGAGAAACATAGGCTACCAGTTCTCAGAAGAGTCTGGTAGGAATGAAGAGTGCACTCTTCGATTGATCCTCCATGAAGGAAGATGGTGTTTCTACTGAGACACTGTATGGAGAAAGGTAACTGTTGGAGAAAGGTGAATTTACCATAGAATCTTTCCCTGCTAGGAATCCAGACAACCAGCAGGTGAAATCTTTTTAATCTCTTTTATATTCAGAAAAGACAAATTCATTACACAAACCGAATATCATTGTTGGGGCTGTAACATTGCCCCATTTTAATGAACTTAATAAAGGAAAAACAAAACGAACACCAGTGAACCCTCATTTGATCTGTATATAAAGGCTTGAGAATAACCAGCATCATGTACATACATATTCATTGCACAAAACTTTGTTAACACACCAGTTAGGTTTAAAATGACAAAAATAGGGAAATGTGTCATCAGGGTTTATAACCCTAACTCCCCACCCTCAGTACCAAAAGGAAAAAACATTACAGTCTTCCCTGTCTTGACTCTTGGTGAATCAGGAGTAGTGTATTCATTAGGGTTCTCAGCCACAACGTTCACCCCAGTTCATGCACAAATAAGATCAGATGTGATCTGTTTTATGGGAGGGCTGAATCCTGAGGTTCAATGTGGGGGAATAGCTCCTCCCACATCCCAGATATAAGCTAGCCTCTCATAACAATCCATGTGCAGCATGCTTTTTTTCATTGCACCAGGGTAGCTATGTGGTCTGTGTATCTGTACTCTTTTTTTCTGTCTCCCCTTGCTGCCTCCCTTTTGTCTCTTCCCCCTTGCCATGGCAGCGGCTTCGTCCCCGATGGTTCTCCACCTCTTCCCCTTTTCATACTTCTCTCCTCTTCTATGTCTCTTGGATCTCCTTTGTCCCTGCTGGCCTGGCTCCCTTGTTCTTTTGGGGGTTCCTTTGCATACCTCAGAGCGGTTTCTTTACCTAGATCCATCCACTGAGCCATTTTCGCTCCCTTGGAGCCTTCTGTACTGCCAGGTTGTGACACAGTCGGCATCGCCTGGTTAAGCTACAGCTGCTCAGTTTTTAGACTTGGCTCTTCTGTTACATCTCCTTGGGGAAATGCAGGCTTTTAGTGGGACAGCACATGCTTGAATGGCTATTTCAGCTTCATCGAGCTTCAGATTGAGGGACACCACCACTCAGAGACAATAAGACACGGCAAACATGTCTTTCATTTTATTTCTATAGTAACTATGTCTCTCAACAGCTATACATTTTGCATAGTGCTTTGCATTTGCACTTGGGTTTGCCCTTGCTTCGCAAGGGTTTGTTGATGTTCTTACTAGTGTTGGGGCTGTTTCTGGACACACACTGACTGTTGAAGCGTTGCCCTGGCTTGGTGGAACTATTTCTCAACTCTGGTTTTGTGGGACCCAAGTTGTGGAAATAGTATTATTGGGGAGGGAAGGTGTTGCCTATTCTGGCCACTTGCCATGGATTTTGAAGTTTATGCTATGATTTTATTGCTGAAAAGTGGAGAGTTATGGCAAGTACCAAATGTTCCTCTAAGCACCAGTGCACGAATATGGCCCAGTAAATATCCAGGATTCATGGGACGCAAAGGATTCAGGCTGATGTTACCTTTCATTTGTATGTTTTACAGTTCTTTATTCCTTTAATTCCCATACCTCACTACATATTGCCTCCTTCACCAGGGACAAAGACCCACAGTTCGTGCCACATCTTTAAAATAGTTACTTTTATTCGGCCGACTAGCAGAATAAAGGCAATAATGCAAGGTGCATTTTCTGAAAAAGAACACATCTGTAACTCTACGATTTGCCATTTTTCATGGATTAACCCCCACTATTCAGACAAAAACACTCAACTTTTCCGTGGGACTTAAGAGAATTTGGAGGTGCGATCCTGGATGTTCCAGAACATTTGTGTACAGAAATATAATCAGAGCTAATGGATTATGTACTGTGTTTCATATATTTTTGATACTTGCTAAGTAACTGTCTTTTTGACTATTGTATATAATCTTGAAATGTAATTAAATCTTTGCGTCAATGACCCCATTGAAAATGAACTTTGCTCAGTTTGGGTTACTAATATTCATGAAATTAATAAAATATACTACCATTTTAAAAAAATGGACAGCACAGGTCCTCTATACAAGCCAAAGAAAAATGACTTATCCAACATTGGTTTTAATGTACTTTTTATTATATTCCACCTTTATGCCAGCAATAGGTATTTCTAATTTAGGCTTAACTTAACTGGAGGCTGTGATTTTAATTGTAATATATCACTCAGCAATAGCCTGCTTTTTGATACCTCCCTATCCATTTACTAAATAATAATAATAAATTATTTTTTTTCTAAGCATTATTTGACAAAGGGCACTGTAATTTTCATCTCAGTATTTTTAATTTTATTTATATTTAGAACCCACAGGGAACACAGCACATCCACTGCATCAGGCAACATACCCGGCATCAGAGAGCCTTAAAGGTAATTCGGAGCTGCCTCCTGAAGTGGTTCCTTACAGCAGAGTGTTAGCCCATCAATGCTGTGCATCAACTGCCCCACCCTCACCAGCCATCCTCCCACCCAAGGGCAGCTCTCCCTTTATTGCTCCAGACATGTCACATGATGCCTCACATGACCTCCCACTAATTTTTCCTGTTTTCCCATTTGCAGATTATACCCAGTGACCACTAGGAGTCACTGCTGTGCCCACACCAAATTCTGATACAAGCGCTGTCTCCCCCCAAAGAACTGCACCTAGCCATTTCCTCCTCTGTCCTGTCACTCATAGATTATGGTATCATTATCTATGATTCGGCAGATATCACATTCCTCAACAAAATCAGGGTTGTTCTGAATAAGGCCTGCAGGCTGGCCACTGGCTGTGATTGGTTCACGCACACCTGCACGCTCTATGCCAGTACCAAGTGGCTAAACTTCGATGATCGCCTAAAGTATCAAACCTGTCTTTTTGCTGAGAAAATCACAGCTGGCCTCATGCCCTCTGCTCTTGCTCCACTACTTCCACAACCTCCTAATACCAGACACAACCGTCACTCTGAGAAAACTCCTTACCAGGTCCCTCTTTGTAAAACCTCCATGGGGCAAAGAACCTTTAGGTACTGGACTCCCATCTGGCTGAATTCGCTCCCCAAAACAGTCCTCACAGAACCTAAACTGGGCCTGTTCAAATCCCACCTCTGTAGCCACATCTCACAGGTCTCTGCCTCTGACTGCACCTGCCCACCCCAACAACCCTTGCTGCACTATGACAATGGGCCCCTCATGGTCCTGCCGGTAGTGTACTTGTCTCTGGCCACTGTCTTTGTCTCAGGCCACTGTCTGACTGTCACACACTAGCCTGCACTGTTTTGCACCTGACTGTTGTAAATACCCATCTACCACATCTGCTAGCTTCTGTTTCTTCACAGTAACTATTGTACATTGTTAATTCTTCTTGCACCATTGTCTTGTTTTGCACCTGAATGTTGTAAATACCCTGAACCTCATTGCCTGTGTTGACTATACTCTGTATCTATTGTAAGCTGTGATATTTTCCTCACACCATTTTTTATACCTTGTAATGTCTAACAATGTCTTACTATTGTATTCTATGACATGGAGACTTTGTAAAGGAGTCTCTGACTCAAAGGTATTAATTCCGATATATTCAATAAATAAATAAATAAATAATATGAATTAAATTTAAGATAAAAGAAAGAGTGAGCTAAATTCAAGACTGGGCTCTATCTAGATCTCCTTATTATAGATGCTGTGTCTCCAGGGAGTATAATCCTAGCATGGGGGAAAGGGAAATTGTTTAACCAGGAAAAGCACACTAAGCTGGAGCTTGTTTCCAGGTGCGACCTGGGAGCACAAGGAAGTTAAGTGACTTACTCAGGGTCACACAGTATGCAAGTGGAAGCTGTGGGATTCAAACCCAGATGTGGTCTGCTGGATGTCACCAGATTTGAAGCTCAGAGCCTTAGACCACTGTGCTATACTGCCTCCTCATAGGAGCATAGGAGTACCCTATTTACTGAACCAATGAATCCTAGAAATACAAATTACTGAGCAAAGGTACAACCTTTTAACGTAACAGCATAAGCACGACACATCCTCGGGGGACCAAACTAATGTTGGGTAGCTTAAAAGAAGCATACTGTTTCAATACCCTAGCAGTGGTCAGGGTGGAGTTAAAACCATGGTGCTGGGTGACCATAACATGCCGGGGTGGATTGGAACACCATGGCATCTTTAGGGAGCAGCACTTACTGGATGTTTTCCAGGATGTGTTCCTATCTCAGCTGGTGGCGGACCCGACAAGGGATGGTTGCATCCTGGATGTGGTCCTGTCTGATAGGGACCTGGTTAGGAACCTAGTTGAAGGGGACCCTATGGCAGGGAGTGACCATGCCACGGTTTGATTTTCCTTAGACCTGGGAAGGATGGAAAATTGCACAAAAATGGTAGTGGTGGATTTCAGGGGAGTGGACTTTGAGGGTGTGGTGGGAGTTCTCAAGGGCACTTGGAGGGGATCAGATAGGACATGAACATGGAGTACAGATGAGAGATTATTAAGAGGGCTCCTTGAAGCCACTAAGGCCTGCATGAAGGTCCGGCACAAGTTTGGTAGAGCCAGAAAGCTGAGCTGATGGACCAGGGAGGCTCGGGGGTGGTGAGGAGGAAAAGAGCAGCTTATGAGAAATATAAGCACTTGCAGGGGGACTTGGACAGGAAGGAGTACAATAGGATATCCCAAAAAGTAACCAAGGTGGTGAGATTGGCCAAGGCGAAGATGGAGCAGTGGTTGGCACAGGGGATCAGGAATGGGAATAAAGGGTTCTTTAGGTATATCAGGGAAAGGAGGAAAGTGAAGAGGCAGATTAGCAGACTAAGGTCAGAGAATGGGTGGGCTGAGGAGGCCAGAGAGCAGGTGGAGGTACTTAAGAAATACTTTGCCTTGGTCTTCAAAAGGGATGATGAAGGACCAACATCATATGGGGGGAGTCGGTCTGGAACTGAGGAAGGAAGCAAGCTCACTGACATTGACATTCCTGTGGGCAGGGTGAGGAAGGCTCTTAAGTCCCTGAGAATGTATAAGGTGCCAGGTCTGGATGGGATTCATCCCAGGGTCCTGAAGGAGATGGCAGCTGTCCTTACTTGCTGCTCCATTGGCAGAACTTTTTAACTCCTCCCTTGGGATGAGTTGGGTGCCTCACGACAGTAGGATGGCTCATGTCATGCCTATCCATAAAAGTAGCTCATGGGAGGAGCCGGGTAACTATAGGCCTGTCAGCCTGATGTCAGTGGTGGACAAGATGATGGAGGCCATCTTGAAAGAGAGACTGGAGGTGTCCCTGGGGACATGGGGCCATCTGGATGACCATCAACATGGCTTCATTCAGGGCAGATTGTGTCAGACAAATCTTGTGGAGTTCTACGATTGGATGGCAAAGACACTGGACTAGGAAAAGCCAGTGGATGTCCTCTCTCTAGACTTCAGCAAGGCGTTTGACTCAGTGCCACACTCAGGGTTGTTGGACAATCTGAGGGAAATGGGGATGGGGGAAAAGATGGTGGGGTGGACATGGAGCTTGTTAACTGGGTGGTTACAGAGGGTGGTGGTCAGGGCTGAGGTATCATCTCCTGGAAGGGTCATTAGTGGGATCCCACAAGGGTCAGTGTTGGGCACACTCTTGTTTAATGCCTACATCTCAGACATCAGGGATGGTATCAGGTGTGAAATGAGCCTCTTCATTGATGACTCGAAGCTGGGGGTGGTAGTAGATGGGGAGGAGGGTAGAAGGGTCCTATGGGGGACCTGGAGACTCTTGAGAAGTGGTCATGCACTTGGAAACTGAGGTTTAATGCCAAAAAGTGCAGAGTCCTCCACTTGGGGCTTAGGAACCCTAATCATGAGTACTTTTTGGGTGAGAAGAAACTGCAAGTTTCAGGGGGAAAAGGATCTTGGGGTGTTCATGGATGTCATAATGAATAACACTGAGCAATGTAGGAGGGCTGTAGCAAAAGCAAATAGAATGCTCGTGTGCATTGCCAGGGGGATGACATCGAAGAGATGGGAGGTACTTCTTCCTCTGTACAACTGCCTGGTCAGACATCACCTGGAGTATTGCATGCAGTTTTGGTGCCCATACCTAAAAAAGGACATTGCCCTCCTGGAAAGGGTCCAGGGGAGGATAACCAGGATGATACAGGGTCTGGGGAAAAGATCCTATGAGGAAAGACTTGAGGAGCTGAACATGCACTCCCTGGAGGAAAGGAGAGGAGAGACAGGGGGATATAATCAAGGTCTTTAAGTATCTAAAGGGAGTGAACAGGGTCAGCCTAAAGAAGGTGTTCTAGCTAAGGGAGGAAGGGACCACCAGGGGGCATTGCATTAAACTGGTTGGCAGGAGGCTCAGGTGTGAGACTAGGAGACATTACTTTACCAAGAGGGTGGTGTCCCCATGGAATGCACTGCCTGGGAACTGGTGGCAATTGATACGGTGGGGGGTGGGGTTCAAGAGGGGTTGGGATAAATATAAGGGAAAGGTAAAACTGAGGAATGCCAGAAATGGGGGAGTAACTATGGTGGGGGATGGGGTCAGGGGGGTTACAGGGGAGGTGGAGGGGGGGCAGCACCTGTGTCTTGACTGCGTTTTATTCAAGCAGACTCGATAGACCTTTTGCCCTACTCTGCTGGCATCTTAGTATGTTAGTACAGTATATAAGAAATGACTCAGAGGGCTAACCTCCTCTCATGATATTTCTTTCTGTTGGAGAAATTTCTGACATCTTCTAAATTATAATTAAACCCTTCACTGACAGCACAATTGAATAAGGTGCGGTGGTTTAACCTATATTACACTTTGATTACAGGATGAGGGAGATATCTTTGTTTTAATCATTTGAGAACTTAACTACAAGAGCAGCAATTAACAAATACTAAACAAGATAAAGTCAACAGATAAACATCATTTAACGTGTAGAGTTGGCAGCTTGTTCAATGAAGAAGTATTTTTTAGTTTTGAATGTGCATTGCTGACACCTTGGAATTTTGTGCTGAGCATTTCAGGAATTACAATCAGAAGATTGTTGAGTCTTGCGTTACCACTGAAATTAGCTATCAGTGGGTTTCTATACAATACTTGTTTCCTTTACCTAATTGCTATTTAACATTGTTTGTTTTTTGTTTTAGTATGAAATTATGTAATTTTATAGTGTAGAACCATTTGTGATAATCTATAGTATATAAAGTATACAGAACTGAATATCAGGTTCAGTGGAATATTCATTTTGAAAGGTTTTCCAAAAAAATGTATGTTGCTGTATTGGTCCTTGTACAATAAGATGCACAAAATAGGTGATTTGATACCTTTTATTTACCTTCTTACCTTTTTATGGACCAAAGCCAAGGTTTTCCAATAATAGTTAATAGATAATAATAGATAATACTGTATTAGAGCTATTTAGTCTATAACTCGATTTTTCTTTGACTCTTGTCACAAACCATTACAAGCACTGGCAGGTATTAGTTACTCATTATTGAAGTGTGTCTTAATTTAACAGCATTGTTGTTGTGTCTGACAGTTAGTGACACTAGACTGAGATATAAATTTAGTGGACTGTTTTAGAATTACACTGATTTGTGCTATGCAGATTATAGTTGTATAAATATTTTATGGTGACTATATGAATACATCATAGCTTCATGGAATGTAAAAGGACTTAACTATAAAAAGATAAAAGTTGATAGGATATCTATAAAAAAAAAAACAGGATATATATTGCCGTACCAGAAGAGACTCACTTAGAACAGGAGGGATCTTGGGTTGCCCAAGTGGAATTCAGATCATTTAATTAAAAAATAAGGGGAACAGCTATATTTAATAAGAAAGGACTACATTTTGTGAAAGAGGAACACACTGTGGATCCAGAAGGCTATTATCAGGTATTAAAATGTTCACTCAAAGGCACAAAAAAGTAATAATTTGTATCAGCTATGCTCCTAATAAGAATGAACACCTTTCTTTGATGACATAATAAGGCAGTTTTGAGATGCAAAAGACCACAAAATACTCATGGTAAGGGATTTCAATGAGGTAGTGGACCAGTGGCTCGATTAAAACAAATACCAAATGCAACAAATAATATATAAGTCAGAAAGAGCCTTCTCAAAATTAATAGAGGCTCTAAGCCTAGTAGACACCTGGGTTGGATTAACAAAGATCAACGCAAGCTGCTTCAAACAGCAGCTTGTGTCAATTGTTCCCATATGGGATCACATCTGCAAGCCACGCATGCTGCACCCTGATGGGTGTCCCTCCTAACTGAGGGTCTGTTGCCCATCCCCAGGCAGGGACACTTGCTCACTGGGCATCTTGTGCCACTGGGGGTCTTCTCCCACAGCGATCACTGTTACAGGGAGTGAACATTGACAAAAAGCAAATCGGTGATGTACACTTGCGGGTGACAAGACATCCGGCAACATAAAATAGTATTTATTGCATCCCCCCCAAAGAGGGGCACCTCCCTGACTAAATATAATCTACTCTGGGGGGGGGCACATGTCAGGGAAGGGGAGACAGTCTGACAAAAACCAAAAACAATGGCAGCAGTAACATTTTCTCCCAACCCCAGCCCTGAACCCAGTGCCAGCTGCACTGAAGCTAGCCACCCTCACCACCACACCACATGGCTAGCTTGGTAGCAGCATGGCACACTACCCCACACAAACCCTCTTCCCTATCCCTTCTCTACCCTGCCCCTCCCCTTCCAGTCACCCTCCCTCACTCATTCCTACTGTCGCTTTCGTATTCCGGCACTACCCTTACAGGGTAGCCCAAAAGGGTAGCGCTGTAAATGAATCGCTGTTTTGACAGTCACTCATTTACAGTTGCTATCATCACTGGATACCTTATTGAATCCCATTACCATTTTTGCCCCCGCCACCTCCACTGGGAAGCTGTTCCAGGCATCCACCACTCTTTCTGTAAAGAAGTACTTCCTTATATCTCCCTTGAGTTCCCCCCCGCCACTTAATAGCATGTCCCCTTGTTCTTGAGCATCTTTTTTTCTGAAAAATGCTTCCCTCTTGAACTTTATTTATACCCATGAGGTATTTGAATGTTTCTGTCATATACCCTTTCTATTTAAACTAACAGTATACTATCTTTCAACTGATTCTGAAGAAAACTGTCCATTATAGCTTATTGGAGAACAACAAATGGCATTTCCAAACAAGCTATCTGACTTTCAATTTGCTCCATTAACAAACAATCTCCTTAACCTATGTGATCTCTCTCTTCAGTTGCCTGCCCTTTAGAACAACACAAAAATATTGTATAGTAATAAATCCTGGAAGGAAGAGAGTTGCTTAAATTAATGGTTACAAACTTGCAGGACTTAATTGACTCAAAATGAGATACCTTTTTATCTTTTATGGAACTTAAAAATAAGTTCAAGTTACATAGATTTCAATTCAGCACATATTTACAGACCAGAAAAGCTCTGACAGACTCATTGGCAACAACTATGTAAGTTAGCAAAAAAATGAAAAAAAAAGTCAGCTTAATTTATAGATCACTGAGTGGCAGAGATAGTGGCACTCCCAGTAATAATCAAGCCAAAGAGAAAAGGGGGAAAAAATGTTTATCTACTGAGGAAAGGTCAACAGTATAGTCAAATACATAACATGGCAGTAAGGAGATTCAGGAGAAAACTATTCATTACAAAATTTAACATCACTATTATAATTACTCTTCCCACAAGCTGAAACGTAGGGGTATCTCCCATCAGGACAATGTTGGAGATGCTAATAATTTCATGCTAATTTATTACTCTACATATGCTATAGAGTTACCCTAGACTTCATACTATTTAGAAAGAGATTCATAAGACCTGTGAAAATCTAATTAAAAACAAAATTCTGTTTACTTCCTTAGTCTGGATTTTGGGTAGAGCTTCTCTCAGCTCTAACATCTCAATCAGTCACAAAGATATGTTTAGCTTCACTGTTGCTTAAGAGACTACTACTAGCTAACTGGAAAAAAAGACTTGTGTGCCTGTCTTTCAGGGGCGGTATGAAAACTTGAACTTGACAGCTCAAAATGAAAGGATTTCCTACCTTTTAATGAACAAAATGAACATGTTCTACAAAATAGCGTCACCTTTTTTGGAAATTATACTGCTTAGCTAACAAGTATAAATACACCTGTATTGCATATATACTAGGAAGTGCTGAAGCTTTGAAGGCTGAAGCCCATTTTTTAGTTTCATACATTATTGTCTGGCTATTCCTGTATGGTTTTCCATCCATTATCCAGTCTTGTTTTAAACTCTATTTTATTTTTGTTGATGATTACCAGTTCTGGCAAATTATTCCATGAAACAATTACATGGTATGTAAAAAAACTTCTCCTTAACGTCATCCAGAATGCTCCTGAGCTGCAATGGGTTATCATGTGTGCTAATATTTGTATCCTTAAAAGCTAGATTAATTTCTATCATCAAATATGGGTCCTGAACAATAGCAAATAGTATAGCCATCTGGTTGAAGTTACATCAATTTTAGTGAAGTAATACAGGATTCATATGACTGATTCTGAAGTCTTTTAATGGATTCTGTCAACCTTCTTTGAATTTTTTCTATTGTTGAAACATTTTGCTTAAGGTGTAGACTCCAGACTTGACTTGCGTAGTCTAAGTGAATTCTTAAGTAGGATCTATGAACTGGTAAAATGACTTCTATTTCTCTACTTTTAATAAGTTTTTGGATTAACCATAACATTTTATTTGCTTTGGCTATTGTTGAAGTGCACTGGTTATCAAATTTAAATTAATTTGAAATTATAACTTCTAGATCTTTCTCTGTTGTAACAACTTGTAATGTTTTATTTCTAACATATATTTTTGCTGCGGGTTATTCCTCCCTAGATACATACTGTACAGTAACATGGCATTTATTCAGATTGTAACTCATACTCCATTTACAGGCCCATCCAGAGACCTCGTCAAGGTCTGACTGGATGGAACTTGTTTCTTCCTTGTTGCTGCATGGATCAGTTATTTACTGTCGTTAACACATCCGTGTTCATATCAGAGATAAAAGGGACAATATAATAGGTCCCAACATTGAGCCAAGGCACATCTCTAGAGACATTTCCTTTTTGTAAAACATGGCCATTAACTGTTACTACTTGAGTCCTATCATGCAACCAGTTTTTGACCCAGCTGGTTATATATGGGTTAATTTGTAAATTTACCATTTCATCTATGATGGCCCAATGTAATACACTGTCAAAGGCCTTACAGAAATCAATGTATGTAATATCGACTTTAGTTTCATTGTCGAGCACTTTATTTACTTTTTCATAGAAACACAGTAGATTTGTCATGCATAATCTGCCTGGGGTAAATCCATGTTGTTTATCATCAATACTGTTTGTTCCATCTATATGTTAATGTTGTCTATCAGGATTGATTCTGAAATTTCTGCAGGGACAGATGTCAAGCTATTTGGATTGTTGTTATTAGTGTCACTTTTAGATCCCTTTTTAAATATTGGTGTGACTTCTGCCATTCTCCAGTCTTGTGGGACTTACATGTGGTGATAGATTTATTGTAAAATATGGCTTGTGGAGTAAGAATTTTGTTTCCTATAAGTTTTAGCTTTTTGGGCATTATTTTATCAGGATGCAGAGAGCTGTAGTCTTTAAGTTTTTCTTGTCTTCTTTTTTATTTTCTCTATAATGTCCCTTGGATGACTCCTAATGATAGGTTTTCTATTTGTATTAATATCTGGGCTATAACCAAGGTTGTTTGAAAAAAAAAAACAGAACAAAAAGAATATTAAATTAATTTAATTTGCAATTTGTTTTAGACATGTAATAATGACTCCATTTTTAATAAGTGCTCCTATTTTTGCATCACTTTTTTAATGAATTTATGTAGCTGAAAAACTGTTTGCTGTTGTGTTTATTAACATTTTTGCCAAGTCCTGTTCAGCTTGCTTTTTAGATTTCTTAATCTTATGCTTACACTGCTCAAGGATAGTTTTATATTTAAGTCAGTCCTCATTTGACTTTGATTTGAGGAATTTGTTATATTGTCTTACATAGAAACATAGATTTTGATGACAGATAAGGACCGCTTGGCCCACCCAGTCTGCCCATTTCCCTACCTAATGGATAAGCTGCAGATCCTAGTTAACCAGCAGCCTACTTCTTCCTACCCCCAGCCCCTAGAATTGCCTTATGACTGTCCCATGCATGCTTGAATTCCACCACTGTTTTTGACTCCACAACCTCCTCCAGAAGGCCGTTCCATGCATCCACAACCCTCTCTGTGAAAAAATACTTCCTCACATTACCTCTGAGCCGCCTCCTTCTTTCTTCAAATTGTGCCCCCTTGTTCTTGCACACCTCTTTTTTTGAAAGATGCTACCCTCTTGGACTTTGTTGATTCCCTTGAGGAAATTGAAAGTTTCTATTATGTCCCCCCTCTTCCTCCTTTCCTCGAGGCTATACATATTTAGCTCCTTAAGTCTCTCTTCATATGTCTTCCAGTGCAGACCCTGCACCATTTTAGTTGCCCTCCTCTGGACAGCTGCCATCCTGTCTATGTCTTTGCGGAGACTGGGTCTCCAGAACTGCACGCAGTACTCCAGATGGGGTCTCACCAACTGTCTGTACAGAGGGATAATAACTTCCTGTTTTCTACTGGTGATGCCTCTCCCTAGCATCCCAGTATCCCCCCAGCCCTCCTTGCTGCCCTCTCACATTGCTTGCCCATCTTTAGTTCATCTGATATGACTACCCCCAGGTCCCTTTCCATTCTTGTTGTTGTTAGTATCTCACCCCCCATTGTGTACTCTTCCCCTGGGTTTTTGTTTCCCAGGTGCATTACCTTGCACTTCTTAGCATTGAATCTAAGCTGCCATACATTTGACCATTCCTCTAACCTTGCCAAGTCCCTTCTCATCCTTTCCACCCCACCCTGTGCATCAACTCTGTTGCAGTGTGTACCATGTTTCTGTGACTGCCACGATATCCAGATGTTCCTCCTCCATCAAGGCCACTAATTCAGGAAGCTTGTTACTCAGACTACGGGCATTGGTACTCATTGCTCTCCATTTTTTGATGGCTTTACCTTCTTTTGCAGCATCCCCCACTGATCTTTCTACCTTGGCCTTTTTCTCATTTAGTACCCTGTTTTGTAAGGAGAGGCTGGGATTTTCCTGCTGCTTATCAGTGCCCCCCTTGACTAGTTTAAAAGCTTGCCAATGAAGCATTTAAACCGATTGCTCAAAAGACTTGTTCCCTTCCTGGACAAATGCAGACCATCCTGTCAGTATAGGCTGGTGTTCCTCCAGGTGGAACCCCAGTCCCCAAAGAAGCCAAACCCCTGTGCTCCACACCATTTTTTCAACCATTCATTAAACTGCATGGTGCAAAGTACCCTTGCCTCACTCATGCCATTGACAGGCAACACCTCAGAGAAGGATATTTTGTGTGCTACTTGACTTAGGCCCCTCCCCAATTCTACAAAGTCCTTCTGCACTGCTCTAATCTCATGATGAGCCAAGTCATTTGTCCCTAAGTGGACAATGACATCCAGCTCAGACTCCCGTGCAGCTGTTCTCGTGATCCTGAGGATGTGCTTCCTGTCTCTCCAAGCCATGGCACCAGGCAGGCACCTTACTTCAGTTTTCCCTGCTTCCCCCAGTTCTAACCCCCTAATAATTGAGTCCCCCACCAGGAGCTGCTTCCTTTCCTTGTGGTGTCCTCTGCCTCCTTCCTGTGGGCCTCCCTTGTGACAGTTGTCCTCAGCCTCCTTAGTCTCCTCTGCGGATGCATCCATAGGGGTGCTATGCTCTCCCAGAATGGTGTATGGATTGTGGTGTGGAACAACTGACTGGTTGTGCCTCTGTTCCACCATCCTCACCCTCCCTGAACCCACTGTGGCCCAACTGCTGTGCTCTCTTCACAACCTCTGAGGTAGTGGTGGTGGCTCTGGTGCTCCCTGGATGGAGGAGGTTCCCTTCCTACCATCCAGTGTGACCTGGGGGAAGGTTCCCTTACTACTATCCAGTGTGGCCTGAAGACGGGCAACTTCCTCCCTCAGGGCAGAGAGTTGTCTGCAAATAGGGCAGCATCTCAGCCTCCACAAAGACTCCCGGAAGACTGCTGCCCCACAGCCATAACATTGCACTACTCCCCACATTTTTTTTTGTGTGTGTGTGTGTGTGTGATTGGTTTGTTATATAGAAAAATATATATATATATTATACAATGTGTATGCTTATATTGTCAGTGCAGTGTGCTAGAGAGGATATGACAGTGATATGCACCTTGTTTTCTTTCTTCATTAGTCCATTGACTGACTTGGTTAGCCATAATAGTTTTAATCCCTTATGGTTAGATTTTCTGGCCTTAATGATGTATCTGTCACAGATAGATTTAATATGTTTAATTTTCCACCATGATTCATCCTCAGATGCATCCCTACATTCTTCTTCCCAGCTGATGTTACTAAGATTGTTCTGTATTTCAGTTATATTGGCAGTATGATAAAGATATGTTGCAGTAATTCTTGTTGTATGTGTGTTGACATACTTTCTGGAACATAGATATTTTCAGACATTAACACAAGATTTAGTGTATTCTCTTTGCTAGTTGTCTTTTTTACCATTTGTACCAAGTTTAGTTGGTTGCATGTGTCTATAAAGTGCCTTCCTCTGTTGCTTTGTGTAGTATTGTAACCCAGTTTATATCTGAAACATTAAAATTACCAGTAATTATAATATCCCCAAGGTCTGCTGCTTTTTCAGTTTCTTGCAATATGCTAGAATCTGTTTGTCCATCTGTATCAGAAGGTCTATAATATAGCCCAAATATTTGACCAGTCATGTTTTTATTTATTAATTTAACCCTATTGCTTCTGAATTTGAACATATGTGCCTCCATATTCAAATCTTATGTCAGCGCCTTGCATCTAGATGCACTGCCCAGAAGAAATGGGCCTGCACAATAACATACTATATTCAAACAAGATGTGTGATCACACATCTTGTCTGACTATAGTGGGTAAAGTGAGTAGCGCAAATGTGAGCTGCTGATGATGTACCGGCGCATCCCCTTGTTTGGCCGGAATACCTGGAATGGAGATGCTCCATGCCCAAATTCCAGATATTCATCCCAAAACATGCAAATGGGACCATTAGGCATGCAAGGTGCAAATGGGGCCATTTGCATGTATTTATGGCCCCATTTGCATGTGTGCAGCAGGGATGTGCCAGGCGGCATGCAAACCCCCCAACACCCCAGCAAGTCCCATGCTGTGTGCCCACTCCACAGCACCGGACACCAATCACCGTAAATGCAGTTGTACATATGGAAATCCCTCCCTGTTACTCTAGTTCTCCCATTCCCAAATCCCAATAACATAAACATACTGCCCAATCTCCTTTTCTAAATTGCAGAGTCTGATCCTATGAGGAGGAGGGACACTACAGAGGATCAGGCTGCACTTTACTGTGCAAATGGAGATCACTATGGGGAGCGGGACACTGCAATTTGGAATGGGAGATTGGGCAATATGTTTACTTTGTCAGGGATCAGGGATGGGAGGGTGGTACCACTAGACTACCAGGGAAAATGGTTCATGCTTTATTTGGATACCATCACAGTTCAGGGATTGGGGGAGGCTAGACACACAGGGGCTGGCAGCTGCTGTGCTGCTATGTGCAGTATAGCAGCCTGCCTGTGAGTGGATACCAGTTAATCTTGTTTTTTACACGCCTAACTTTTTGTGGCACATCTCCGAGATGTTCAGGCAGATACGCCGCACATCTTGGCTGAATATAGAGATGTGCCGCTTATTCATGGGCATGCCCCCTGGAGATGTGCTGCATACACTATTGCTGCATTTCAGTGCAGTCAGAGATGCACGATGCATCTCCAGCCTTTGAATATAGCACAGTGGCCCATTTCTTGAGATGCGCCAGTGTATCTCAGTTGCGCCACTGCTTCTCCTTTGAAAATGTCCCCCATGTTCTTTATTTTGGATATCATATTCATAACTCCTAGATTATTTGCAATGCATATGGCAAGTACATCTCCTCTGTTATTTGTATGATCTTGTTTCAATAGATCATATCCCTCTATGGCCTTTCCCTATTCGTGATCCAGTTTCCACCATGTTTCTGTTATAAGGATTAGTTCACAATGATTTTCTAATAATATTATTTATACATCATTCTTTTTGTTTGATAAACTCCACGCATTACATAGCATGCATTTTTGTTTTTGGTGGATATACATTGTTTCTGGTAGTGTTCATATGATGTTTAGTGATATTTCCGTTCTGCTTAGTGTGGTTTGAATGATTAGATCTGAACCCACCCCCAATTAAATTTAGTTTAAATGAATGGAATTCATCCTTGTTCTAATAGTAATTCCCAGTGTACCGTTGCATACTGTCTGTGGCCCTAACTTTCTGGAATTCTCTGCCTCCCCCTACTCGAGAGAGTCAAAACACGGAGCACTTTACGAGGGAGCTGAAAACTTATTTATTTACTGTAGCATTCCCAGAATAGAAATAGTTCTTTTATTGATTTAATAATGATTGTGTACTGTTTTATTATATTTGCGTTGTTTTAAATGTTTTAATGTAAAGTGCATTGGTTCATAATGAGATTTGCACTCTGTAAATGAAAAATTGATTGATTGAACTTGTCAGCATCCTGCTTATTCAAATGGAGGCTGTCTTTTGCATACAAACTTTGATTTCCTTCAAATATCTCCCAGATGTCTATACACATTATCTCTTCCCTTGTATACCAGTTTGATAGCCTTGTATTGATACTCTTTCGAAGTACATGGAACGGGCAAGATACCACAAATAAGGACCTCACAACCCCTACTCTTTAGTCCCATTCCTAATTCAAGGAGCTCATAGCAGATATATTTTTCATGCTCTAGTCCTATGTTGTTAGTGACTAGGTAGAGAGTTGCAATTGGGTTTCTCCACACCCTTTAATTACATTTGTTATTCTTGGTTTGGTATCTTGGATTTTTGCCCCTGGAAAGCGTGATGTCATTGAATTCATTTTTTCATCTTTACAGATGAGTCACAAAATCTGTTTACTAAATCACCAACCACAATTTTCATTCTGCTTATTAGAGGGTTGGTGGAGATGGCGGTTTAGCAATATACAATATATTACTGCAATATATGCTATTAACTGTATTTATTCAGGCACTTGATATGGTATTACTTGAAATTTTAGTTTTTATCTTTATAACCAATGTTACTATGTATAATTGTTAGTTGTACATGAGAAACTGAAATAAAATGTTTAACAGAAAAAAATGACTGTTTATCTGGTCATATGACCCCATTTAGAGGAGTTCTCCAAAGTTATATCCTGAGCCCTCTGCTATTTTTGGTCTATCCAAATGACCTCCCCAAGGTCCCGTCTGGCTCATGGGTCTGGATATATGCTGACGACATGGTCCTGGTGGCAACTGATGAAACTGGAGGGGAGGGGGTTGCAGCAGTTGAAAGTGGAAGCTGAATTTGGTGCAGCACAGGAGCGGATCACCAGGTCAAAGCTAGAAATGAGCATCCAGAAACCCAACATATGTGTTTTGGGGCACAGAAGACAAAGTCAAGTGAATTGTGGATTAAAGATCTTGATCTATGATCCAGGTCACATAGTATAAATATCTTGATGTAATCGATAGATCACCTTAACTAGTCATATTCAAGGCTTCAGATTAAAAGTGACTAAGAGGCTGGGGGCTCTGAGACACATATCAAGACTTCTAACAAGAGAAGCCAACCTAAAGATTGTAAATACATTAATTCCACATAATACAGAAACTGCTTGTCTGTGCATGCAAATATCTGGGGAGTCTTGTCAGGGTTTAGCAAGCCAGTTAATACTACCTTGAATGCTAGCTTTAAGACACATCATTGTGACCTTTAATACCTGTTTAAAATGGAACTCCCTGCAAGTTAGGCATAATCTGAATTATCTTCAAGGTAATACAACCCAAGGGGACTTACCCCTATCCCAGCATGTGGCCCTTGAACAAAATGATGCCCTGAGATGTGTCTCCAGAAATTCAAAAATTAAAAGGCTAAAAGTCCCAATGGTGTCTTTCAGATTTGGGGAGATGGGGATTAGTTATCCTGCAGCATCACAGTGGAACAAATTGAACAAGGTAACCAGAAGTATAATGCCCGCTGAGCTGTTTTGAAAGTGTCAGGCATGATTTACAGTATGAATGTAATTGTTTTTAGTGGAACAATTGAATATAACCAGTTGTATTTTGTCTTCTGTGTGGTCCTAGAAGTGTTAGAAATGACTTGCAGTATGTATGTAATAATTTTTAAATTGTATCTGAAATGGGTATTGATAGAGAATGTGCAATATATGAATTGTGTGTTACCAGAGTGCATTTGAGCACAGCCTATGGCATGAATATGTACTTTTCTTGTTTAAAAATCAATGTTATACCTACCTACTAAACGGGTTAGTGTTTTTGCCCCTGGGTGCCATTTACATACCATTTTGTGGCTTTCTTCAATGCTGCTATGCATATGTATATATGGAGGCATTGTGCAGAGCTCCAGCTGTTGCACCCACCCTCACCCAAACATTATACACTAAATTGAAAAAACCTGCAGTGAAATGGTATCCCCCTCACCCCGATCCCCACTGTGCATTGATCAGAAAACCTGGCAGTCTAGTGGTACCCCCTTCCTGCCCTGATCCCTGTTGAAAAACAATGTCCATTCCTCCCTGGCCCACCCAAGCAGCACCCACCACCATCCATCTGCCAACCAACCCATCTGAATAACCCAGCCATCACTGGCAGGCAGAAGAGGGACAGCAACCAGCACAAACCCTCCTCTCACCACCTCCACCAACCACCATCTGAATGACAGGGACCGAGCACATGCATACTGTAGACACAGCTCTTTCAACAGTACATGCATGCTCAATCCCTGTGTGATAAGCTGGCCTATGGTATATAGAAAGGCAACACGCTGTGTTTCAGGTTCACAGAACAAAATGCACTTTTATTGCTTCAGATGTGAGGTGTTACTCCAGAAAATCATAATCAGTCAGTTCAACTTCCCCAACCTGGTCTGGTAACATAAAAATTAACATAAAACAGTTCTTTCAGGCTGACTTGACAAAGGAATCTTTGCACCACTTATATGGGCTAGCAGTTTGTTCAAAATACAGTCTCAAATGAGGCACAAACAGTTTCCCCTTTTAGCCTTGTCTTCAGGCAGTTCTCAGCAGTAGATTCTACTCACTGTTATTGGCTCAACTGGCTAAACTAGTCCTTGACTTCAGAATCCTGTGCTCCAGACATGGTCTGGTTCTCAGTAGCAGGCTTCAGCTATTTTTCCCCAACGGCCCTCTGCATAACTTAAAACTTTCTCTTTGGTTTCAGTTCTGGTTCCTCTCTCACAGGCAGCAGCTTCCAGCTTCTCTCTCTCTCTCTTGCTGAATTCCCCTTCTTTTTTTCAGTCTCTCTCTAATTGGCCACTCCTGTGGAGGCATCCCCCCCTTTGCCTGTTGCAGTCTCTATATTTCCTCCGTTTCATCCTAGGGGTTAACCCCTTGTTCCCCGGTGTGGTGTTTACCCTGTCACATACCACCCCCCTTTGTGCGAAGGCACAGTTGGTCGGCCCCTGACCTCTCCCAGGACAGGACAGGAAATCCGTGTTTCCATTCTGGGTCCCAGCCCGGTGGTGCACTGTGAAGAAAAATGGCTGGAGGGCCAAGTACCACCTGGTGATGCGGGGGTTGTTGTACTTCATTACTTGGAGCCAACGCAGAGGGGCATGGTCAGTAACAAGGATGAACTGCCGGCCATGCAGGTAGTAGCGGAGGGCATCCACAGCCCACTTGACTGTGAGACACTCTTTTTCTCTTACTGCATAGTTTTTCCTCCTGGGGAAAGAGTTTTCAGCTGAGGTAGAGAATAGGATGTTCCTCCCCCTCAAACTCCTGGGAGAGCACGGCTACTATCCCAACTTCAGAGGTGCCAGTTTGCAGGATAAAGTTCCTGTCAAAGTCAGGACTGCGTAACACTGGCTCTCTGCACAGTGCCGCTTTAAGTTGTGTGAAGGCCTGATCACACTCTTCTGACCAGTGGATCCTCAAGGGGGCAGATTTCTGGGTGAGGTCTGTAAGGGGGCTGGCAAGGGTAGAGAAGTGCTGTATGAACCAGCGGTAATACCCTGCCAACCCTAAGAAGGCCCTCACCTGGGTTTTTGTGGTGGGTACCAGGCACTCTGCTACGGCTTGGACCATACCGATCAAGGGTCTCACCTGTCCATTGCCTATACAGTACCCTAAGTATTTTGTCTCTGCTTTGGCCAAAGCACACTTTGCTGGATTGGCTGTCAGCCCTGCTTCTCAGAGGGACTGTAGTACAGCTGCCACCTTGGATACATGGGATTCCCGATCAGTGCTGTGGATCACCATGTCAATCAAGTAAGCAGCTGCGTACTGGGCATGGGGGTGCAGCGAGTGATTCATGAGCCTTTGAAAGGTTGCAAGGGCCCCATGTAAGGCGAAAGGCATGGTACGGAACTGGTATAGCCCAAAGAGTGTAGCAAATGCAGTTTTTTCCCCGAGACTCAGGGGTCAAAGGGATTTACCAGTACCCTTTTTTTAGGTCCAACGTCATGATGTACTTGGCTTCCCCAAGTCTATCCAACAGTTTGTCTACCCGAGGCATGGGATAGGCATCAAACTTCGAGATGGCATTGACCCTGCGAAAATCAATACAGAAGTGGGTAGCCCCACCTTCTTTTGGTACTAACACTATGGGGCTACTCCAGTCACTGCTGGATTCCTCAGTCACTCCCAACTCTAGCATGTCCTGTAACTCCTTTTTAACCGTGTCTCGCACGGCTTCTGGCAAGCGATACCGTCACTGCCACACTTTCTCCCCTGGCTCTGTTTCTATATGGTGGGCTATCATATGGGTTGTCCCCAGGAGGAAAGAGAAAACATCTAAAAACTGGCTTACCAACTCTCCTAGTTGCTGTTTCTTTTTATGAGACAGCTGCTCTCCCACTGGGACTTGTATCCCCAGATTGTCATCTGGCACATGGGGTCCCAGATCCACTATGTCTGGTTCGGGGGAAATCAATAAGCTATCCCTCTGGTTCCAAAATTTCAGCAAATTGACATGGTAGATCTAGGTCTCTCTTTGCCTGTCTGGCTGGCAAACTTCATAGTCAACTGGGCCCACCCTCCAGGTAACTTCGTAAGGCCCCTTCCATTTGGCTAGAAGCTTATTCTGGCTACTTGGCAACAACACTAGTACCTGGTCGCCTGGTTTATATTCCCTCAACCAGGCTCCCTTGTTATAGTAGTACTCTTGTGTTTGTTGAGCCTTCACCAGATTCTCTCGGGCAAATTTCCCCACCCGATTTAATCTTTCCCTCAATTGCAGGACATATTGCACTACATTTTCAGTCTTGGGGTTGGGTTTCTCCCACATTTCATTTGCTACATCAAGAACACCTCATGGGCGGCACCCATAGAGGAGTTCAAAAGGAGCAAACCCTGTAGATGCTTGAGGGACCTCCCGCATTGAGAACAGCAGTAAGGGAAGTAACTTGTCCCAGTCCCTGACCTCAGTGGTTGTGAACTTTCGAAGCATGGTTTTGAGGGTTTGGTTGAATTGCTCCATGAGACCATCCATCTGGGGATGGTAGATTGAGGTCCTTATGGAGCTAATTTCCAACAAAGTACAAACCTCCTGAGTCAGGCGGGAAATGAAGTTAGTTCCCTGGTCAGTCAACATTTCCTTCTTTATTCCCATGTGACTAAAGACCTTTAACAGTTCCCCGGCTACAATTTTGGCCAAAATGCTTCATAACAGGATGGCCTCAGGGTAGCTGGTAGCATAGTCCACAATTACCAAAATGTACTGGTACCCCCCCTGCACACTTTTCCAGGGGTCCCACTGTGTCAACCCCGATCCGGTCAAAAGGTGCCTCCATAACAGGTAAAGGTACAAAAGGGGCCCTGGGATTGTTCTTTGGAGCTACTAACTGGTACTCAGGATAGGATGCACAATAATCTTTAACCTGTTGATATATGCCCAGCCAAAAGAATCGGGGTAACAGTCAGGCTAGTGTATTCTCTACCCCACAGTGACCAGCCACTGGAATAGAGTGGGCAAGGCATAATAATTCCCCCTGAAAGACTCACAGGATTAGCAACTGATGCCAGGTATCCCCCATTTGGGCCTCTTTACTAACTTGATACAGGATACCTCCTTGTAACTCAAAATGAAGATAGCGTGCTGCCCGATTCTCATCTACCACCTCCCCTCCCCTTCCCTGACAGCCTACTGGGTGTATACCCGGCTGAGTATACTATCAGCCCTTTGTTCTTTGGCAATGTCTGGGCAGTGCTTTAATACATCTTGCTCTGATAGGGATGGCCCTCCTGAACTTTGGTTAAGTGGGTCAGCGTTAGGGTCGTGCTGTGGGTCTGGACCCACTTCTGCCTTTGCTTCACCTCCCTGTTGTGCATCTGCCCCTTCGGGACTCCTTTTCTTTGCTGCCCTATGTTCCTGCTTAGATTTGCGGGTTCTGGTCTGGGCTTTAAAAATCCCTGGGTCCAGGAAAGGAAAAACGTCCCCATGCTGCGGGTGGCTGCCCCACCCCCCATGACCCTGAGATCGGGTAGTTACCAAAGATAAGTCTGCTTTCCATAAGTCATCAAACCATTTCCAATCCCTCCCCAGTAACACTGGATAGGATAACCCCGTGGCAACCTCACCTTTATAGTCTCTGTTCAGCTCCCCAGAGTAAGGGTAACCATCGCACCAGGGTAAGCCTTTACATCCCCATGCACACACCGGATAGGGACTGGGTTCTGGTCCTGCCAGCATCGGGGGTTAACCAGGGCCACCCTGACTAGGGTCTGGTGGCTTCCTGAGTCCACCAGAGCCTCCATCTCTATCCCTTCTACTTTGACAGAGATCACAAAATCTCGGGATTCAGGGCCCCCACCCCCACTGTACAGTGAATATCCATCTGTAAACGTGCAGTCTATGAAGGTACAGTCCATGTGGGGGCAGTTCTTTGCAAAGTGACCCCTCTGTCCACATGAGAAACAAGCCCCTGTGTCTCGGCTATGGGGTGAGCCTCCGGGCTTAGGCAGGGGACCCTCCGGAAATGTCTTCCTGGGCTGCTGGGGTGTCATTTTTCCCAAAGTCTGACCCTTATTTGGCCCATACACCCCCTCCCTACATGTCCAAGGTCCCTTCATAGTTCCAGCCAATATTCCTTAAGTCTGGCTCCTGGGTCAATTCCCCATCTTCCCCTGTGGCCTTGTAGGCTGGATCATGGGGGAAGGAGGAGAGTTCAGCATCCAATACTTGTTCCGCGATCTGCACGGCCTCTGCTAGGGTAGAGATCTTCTGTTTGTGGACCCAGCTCTGTATTCCTGGGGGCAGGATATTCAGAAATTGTTCCAAGATGATTAACTTGGCCACCTCAGGGCCACTGCATCCTTCAGGCTTTAGCCAACGCCAACACAGATCCTGCAGTTGTTGTCCCACCACTCTAGGTTGTGCATCTGCTGCAAATTTGAAGCTTCGGAACCTCCATCAGTAACTTTCTCCATTGATGCCTAGGCGGTCTAGGATTGCTGCTTTCACCTCTGTGTGCTCTCCGGCGGTGGTACTGTCCATAGCTCGATAGGCTGCTTGAGCTTCCCAGGTCAGACAGGGGGCAAGGTGGACAGCCTACTGGGGTCTGGGCCATCCAGTAGCTTCCGCCACTCACTCAAACGTTACCAGGAAGGCCTCAGGATCATCTTTGGATGTCATTTTGGTCAGCATGGCATTTATCCTAGAAACCCCTGGCCCCATGATAGTTCGACCAGCCTCCCCAGTAGCATCTTGTTGTGGCTGTTGCACCAGGGACTGCAGGAGCTGCTGTTGTTGTTGTCTGAGCTGTATAAGAAACTGCTGTTGTGCCTCCTGTTGCGCTTGTTGTGCCCATTGTTGCACCTCCTGTTGGGCTTGCTGTGCTTGTTGGGCCCATTGCTGTGCCTCCTGCTGCTGCTGAGCCAGCTGAGTGAGAACCTGGTGTTGCTGAGCCTGTTGTGCCCATTGTTGCACCTCCTGTTGGGCTTGTTGTGCTTGTTGGGCCTGTTGCTGTGCTTCCTGCTGCTGCTGAGCTAGCTGGATGAGAATCTGTTGTTGCTGAGCTTGTTGTGCTTGTTGTTGCTCAGCAAGGAACTTCAGCACTTTCTCCAGGTCCATTTTTCCAGAAGGTAACCAGTCCTGCTCACTCCAGCAGGGGTTCAAATCCCACTTCTAACACCACGTGTGACAAGCTGGCCTATGGTATATGGAAAGGCAACATGCTGTGTTTCAGGTTCACAGAACAAAATGCACTTTTATTGCTTCAGATGTGAGGTGTTACTCCAGAAAATCATAATCAGTCAGTTCAACTTCCCCAACCTGGTCTGGTAACATAAAAATTAACATAAAACAGTTCTTTCAGGCTGACTTGACAAATTAATCTTTGCACCACTTATGTGGGCTAGCAGTTTGTTCAAAATACAGTCTTAAATGAGGCACAAACAGTTTCCCCTTGTAGCCTTGTCTTCAGGCAGTTCTCAGCAGTAGATTCTACTCACTGTTATTGGCTCAACTGGCTAAACTAGTCCTTGACTTCAGAATCCTGTGCTCCAGACATGGTCTGGTTCTCAGTAGCAGGCTTCAGCTATTTTTTCCCAACGGCTCTCTGCATAACTTAAAACGTTCTCTTCGGTTTCGGCTCTGGTTCCTCTCTCACAGGCAGCAGCTTTCAGCTTCTCTCTCTCTTGCTGAATTCCCCTGCCTTTTTTCAGTCTCTCTCTAATTGGCCACACCTGTGGAGGCATCCCCCCCCATGCCTGTTGCAGTCTCTACATTTCCTCAGTGTCATCCTAGGGGTTAACCTCCTGTTCCCCGGTGTGGTGTTTACCCTGTCACACCCTGTCATTCAGGCGGCAGCTGGCTGAGGTGGTGAGAGCAGCGTCTGTGCCAGTTGCCATCCACCGCTCTGCCCACTGATGTCAGTGGTGTTATTTAGAATGGGCAAGGTGCCAGACAGACAGGAGGATGGTGGGTGCTGACTGGATGGGCCTGAGACAGCTCATCATTTTCCATTGAGGATCAGGGTGGGAAGGGACTACCACTGGACTAGCAGGAATGCTGATCAATGCACAGTGGGATCAGCAGGAAGGGGGTACCACTGAGCTACCAGGGATTTTGATCAATGCACAATTAGGATCAGGGTGGGGGGTGGTACTACTGGATTACCAGGGAAGATTTCCATACTAAAATGAGGATTGGGGCAGGAGGGGGAAGGTTTTGCTGGGACCAGTGCTGCTGGGGGGGGGGGGCACGCACCACTGCCTGTGTTCATAAGAGCAGAGTTTTGAAAGACTAAAATAGCCCTGCCTCAGAAGCCTTTTAGCACTTCTAAAGTCCTCTAAATATACCACTACACCCTGTATGCAAGGGGGTTCTCATTTGTACAGGCACAGTGATGTGTTTAGGGTAATCATGCTATCTGCTGTGCAACATGCTGTGGGGGCACTTGAATATGGCCCCGACCATTCAAATTCAGACATGCTATGTCCAGTTAATGTGGCGCTGTTCATATTAGTGCTATACTGGCCGTCTGAATATGTGGGCCACAAACAGCTATCCTGTTACTATCTCCATCACCTGCCCTGCGTACAATAACAAAATAGCTGTGGTACGAAACAGCGAAAATGAAAGCAGGAGTACTGAAACATCCTGGCTCCAATCTGGCCAATAAACCTTGCCCAGCAGTATTTTGTTGAACAAGTATAAAAAGAAAAAGGGAGAAAAGAAGAGTGGGAGGATGTATTTAATACCCATAGTGAGGAATGTATCTCCCCAAGGTGTCATTCCTAGAACTCACAAGTGATCCCTTTGCTATAATTCAGATAAGCAGGCAATTAGTGATCTCTGGCTGTCAAACTACAAATTAACAACTAGCCTGAAACTTTCTGCTGTAAGCTGTTTCTGCCACTGGTAGGTTACCCCAGTGACATTAGCCAGTCCTCAGTGTAAAAGCATGTGGCACTTATCACAGATACTTTGCCGCATGAAACTAATAGTTTTCATAGTACACACAGCACTATTGGCAAACAAACAAGAATTTAATCAGATAACATACTTTCTAAACACTTTCAGTGACGCAACACTCTATTCTTGTTTGTTTGTGTACATTGTGAGTGAAGCTGTTTAGTGCAATTGGAGCCATCTTCATGCTGTAAAACTCAGTCTGTGTGAATATAATACTGCATGTAAGGTACTGTAATAATAATAGTTTTATTTATATAGTACAATTCCAATATCAAAGCACTTCACATACAAAACATCAACAAACAATTCATTAAAATCACATAAAATAACAAATTCAATTAAAACCCACAGAATACCTAGAAGTTCAAACATTAAACACCTGTTTGAATAAATCAATCTTTAAACTGGTCTTAAAGCCCTCCACGGTCCTGCACTCTCTAATCTGATGAGGTAGAGAGTTCCACAGGGATGGCATCATGAACATAAAAGCCCTGGCACCAGATGTCTTTAGCTGCACCCTGGGAACCTCTGACAACCCCTCGTCAGTTGAGCGGAGAGGTCGGCCTGGCCTGTAAGGAACCAGGAGCTCTTGCAGGTAATCTGGTCCCAGTCTGTGTAGGGCTTTGTAGGTCAGAAGATCGACCTTGAAGGTGGACCGCCACTGTATGGGCAGCCAGTGTAGATCGCGCAGCATGGGAGTAATATGACTGGTGCATGAAATCCCAGTCAATAACCATGCCGTAGCATTCTGCACCAGCTGCAAGCGGCGGACATCAACCCCCGGGAGCCCTAGGTATAGGGAGTTGCAGTACTCTAGGTGCGAGGTCACAAAAGCATGGATCAATGTGGGCAAATCATCAGACAGAACAAGGTACTTAATTCTGGTGATGTTCCTAAGATGGTAGAAGGAGGATTTAATGACTGCTGACACCTGCGCCCGCAGTGTCAGTCCATCATCAAATACCACCCCCGGATTATGCACCCATTCAGAGGTGGGCAGCTGTACACCATCAAGCCAAAGCCCAGAAGGTAACCCCACCACTGGCCTCTCTAGCTGGCACCCTGGATCCACAACTAACACCTCAATCTTCCCAGAATTCAATTTCAGCCAACTGGACTTCATCCAGTCATGGATTTCTGCCAGGCAGTTGTTAAACATCGAGACCGCACTATCCTGGTCGTGTGCAAAAAGACAGATAGAGCTGTGTATCATCTGCATAGCAGTGAAAACTCAGCCCCTATCATCTTACAATGTCTCTGAGAGGCAGCAAATACACTGCGAACAACATGGGGGACAGCACCAAGCCCTGAGGTACCCCGCATGGCAGAGAGAATGGTTCAGAGGAAAAAATCCCCGAAACCACCCTCTGAGGCCTGTCAGCTAGGAAATAATGAAACCATCCAAGAACTGGACCAGCCAGTCCACAGATGAACCTCATGTGCTCGAGCAAAATCCCATCATCTACAGTGTCAAACACTGAAGAGAGATCCGAAAGCACCAAGGTGGAACAGCGCCATCTGATATCTCGCCATCAGGAGGTCATTGAGCACCTGAATCAGAGCGGTCTCAGTACTATGTGTCTTTTGAAAACCTGACTGGAGAGGATCGAAGACATCATAGATGGTATGGTGGTTCTCCAGTTGCAGCGCAACTACTTTCTCAATCACCTTCCCAACAAAGGGAAGGTTAGAGATAGGTCTGTAGTTTGTACAGATGCCTGGGTCCAAAGGAGTCTTCTTAAGAAACAGTGTCACCACCGCCTCTTTCAGGGAGCTAGGAAATTCTCCCAAGTCTAAGGAGCACCAGACAATCTCTGCAAGGGCCGGGCCAATGATCTCCAAACACCCTAATACTAGTAGGGCCCAGATCCAAACTACAGCAAGTTGGCCACAATTTCTGGACAATCCGCATGATGTCCCCCATCTCCGGTCGGTCGAAAGATATCCAGGCAGACCAAGGGAAAGTGACCGTACTCCGACCACCACTAACCCCATAGAGGGTGTTGGACAGATTTCAGCCCTGATGTTGGCCACCTTATCTGCAAAAAAACAAGCAAGCTCATCACACTTGTCTTGTGAAAACGCTCCTCGAATCTATAGACAGGCTGGGTTGCACAGCCTTTCCACAGTTCGAAAGAGCTGAGCCAGTCAGTTCTGAGCAGCAGCTATCTCACCAGACAGGAACTCTGCCTTCTCATGTGAGATTGCTGATTGATAGCTTTGATAATGATCCATCAATCTAAGGTGGTCGACATTAAGGGCTGTCTTCCGCCAGTGACGCTCTAGCCTTCGACCTATCCGTCTCAACTCCCTGAAGGTTCCATCAAACCAAGGGGACCGAGGCAGTAGAGAGAGGGGGTGAACACGGAATGGGATGATAACATCCAGAGCCTCAGTGATAGTCTTGTTATAGGCCAAAACTAGATTCTCTGGATCCTCGGCCACCCTTGAAAATCCCGATAGGTCTAACACCGCCATAAGACCCTCTGGGTAACACCCCTCAATGGGCAGTATCTGACCATCTCCACAGGGGCAGGCCTATAAGGGAGGGGCTGGAGACTGAATCTCATGGTGTAGTGATTGGACCAAATGACTGGCTCCATCACCAAATCGAAGGATTTGATCCCCAGGAGGAAGACCAGGACAAGTGAGTGACCGTGATTATAGGGTCTTGTCTGCAGTAATATCAGCATCACTTGGTACTAGCACTTTCTCATCTGGGCCAAAATGTCATGGACTACACAGTTGTCTCTAACTGCTTCATTCCTAGTGCTGACACTACAGGGTTGTATTAAAGAATGCCACCCAGTTGGAGGTGCCATCCTTCTGATGAGACGGGAAACTGAGGTCATTTTTGTGCTGATTGTCCAGGTAAATGTTAAAGATACTACGTCACTTCTCAAAAAAGAGTAACTGATAACTGCTACCCCATCTTCCTTGACCACATTCCCTCTTTTAACTATAACAAGCATTTGTCAATGCCGAATGTTTGCATGCTGATATTAGCATTGGGCGTGCAGGAGTTATACAGATGCAGAATAGGAATGGCAGTGAAATACTGAACTCACACCAACCCCTTGTCCACCTTGCAGAGATGGACAGGCATTGGGGTGTGCCTTTGAGCGGCCACCCATACTGCTCATGGCATTTCACCTCACTTTATCCTGTAGACACCGACAAGTGTTGAGGTGTGCCTTGGGGTGTTCAGCTTCACAGTCATCCCATTTCATAAGGACATACACTGAAATGGGTGCAGCATAGAAGAATGGGGTGAAGTCTGGGGTCGAAGAGTCCAAGGCACACCTCGATGCCTGTCACTGGCTTCAGGGTGGGGTGGAATGGCATGAGCATTACAGCCAGCAATCCAAAGACACACCCTTGATGCCTGCCAGTGTGTATAGGGTGGGATGTCATGGTTAGAAACCCTAATGCCCTGGGTGTTTGTTGGTATTTACACTACAAATTTTCAACATGGCCTTTTTGTGAACCCCACCTCATGAAAGCATTTGGGACCTCTGCTCATGAACAATGGCATTGTGATTTTGTTAAAGTGTCCTGAACTTTGATCTCCCAGAGTGACCATGCCATTCTGCGCCAGATTTGCGAAAACACAGATTGGGCAGGTGTGAAGAATGACAGCTGTACCATTCATAGGGAGGTGTGAAGAGATGGCAGTGTTGAAAATCTGGAGTGAAAATATTAAAAATGCTTGAACTTCCAAGCATATGAGGAAACCTCAAAATGCATGATCGTAACAGTCATTTAGTGGAATTATTTCATCAAATGTTCAACATAGGCATTTTGTCACCTCTGCTCATGAACATTGTCACTATGATTTTCCTAATGTGTCCTGAACATTAACTTCCCACAGTGACCACACCATTGTGTGCCAGATGTGCAAATACATATTTTGGGCAGGATGTGAAAAATGACAGCTGTACTGCTCATAAGAAGGTGTGAAAAAATGCCAAGTTGAAAATCTGGAGTGAAAATATTGCCAATTCACGAAATTACAAGGGTGCATGGAAACTACGCAATGTACGCTCATAACACAGTCATTTTATGGACTTTTGTCACCAAATTTTGAACATAGGCATTTTAGGACCTCTGCTCATGAACAGTGTCACTGTGATTTTCTTACTCTGTCCCAAACACTGATTTCCCACAGCGACCACACTATTCTGCGCCGGAAGTGCGAAAACACATTTCGGCCAGCACATGAAAAATTACAGCTGTACTGTTCATAAGGAGGTGTAGAAAAATACCAATACTGAAAATCTGGAGTGAAAATATTACAAATTCATGAAGTTACGAATGTGCGTAAAAACTGCGCAATGCACCCTCATAAAACAGTCATTTTTTTTAATTTTTTTACCAAATTTGCAACATAGGCTTTTTGAGAGCCCACCTCATGAATAGTGACACTGCCATTTCGTTACTCTGTCCCAAAAGGTGATTCCATGCAGTGACCGTGAAATCACCTTTTGGGACTGAATAACGCCATGACAGTGACGGAATTCATGAGGAGGGGTCCCAAGAACCCCATGTTGAAAATTTGGTACCAAAAGTCAAAAAATGGCTGAGATATCCACCTGTTGAAAAACCCTGTTTATGCTATTATACAGCTTACCGGCATTTCTTCAGTTCGGTCGGCTTTTGAAGAGTGCAGACGTGTTCCCAGTCCACAGAAGATCATCGCATAAGCCCAGAGGTAAGTTTGTGGTGGGGGGTGTGGGAAGGTGGGGTGCGCAGAAGGTGGGTGCGGGTTAGTGGAGGGGGCAAGGGACTCAATGAGGGACTGTTTTCTATTTTAACAGGTTTAAAAAAAAAGACACCGCGGGACACTTTTGGCATGCTGAGGTGGGCTCCCAGCATGCCACCTAGGTGTTTGTTGGGGGGGACTGGAGCCAACGGGGAATGGGCACCCCCATCTGCCATACAGTGTGCTTGGGGGAGCACATGAGCACACTGGGGTGGGCCCCAGGGTGCTACCTGAGGATTGTTGGGAAGTGCATGAGTCAAGGGGGATTGGGCCCCCCTCAGCACAAAATAAATGGGGGGTATCATGCCAACGGGGATTGGGCTACCCCAAGTCGGCTTTCATGGGGACTCTGAGGTGGACAGCTCCGCCATGTTTTCTGAAATGTTACACCAGGCAAGGCACCACCCTGCAATGATGGATCACTCCCTCATTGCAGCGGCAAATTCGTTTCAACTTGGTGGCACACTTTCTGAACTAGTGTCAGCAGCAGCATGCCACTGCATTGGGAAATGTGGCCAAGCCTCAGAATGCAGTGGAGGCATTGGCCACCACAGTGCCACACCTCCAAAACCTGCTTCTCTCCTAAGCTGTCACAAAATGTTTCTTGCGCATGCGTGCAAGCAAACATAAAAATGGTTTGTAGAGAACTCATAAGAGAGCTTTTGTCAAAACTTACTATTGTCTTTTTGAGAAATGCGACTAGGAAACTATAGTCTGGTGTCATCTATCAATTTAAAGGAGATAGGAAATGATTCTGCACTATTTGTAGGCATTACATAAATCATCAATGTTAAACTACAGCCTTTGAGTGTCTGATTTTATGATGTAAGTCCTCAAACCCATATTTGTATGCTCCAATCATTTTCTGACCTTCCTACCAGCCTGACAATGACTATTTTTGTATTGGTTGTCAGTGTGTGCCAAGTCTTAAAATGCTGACATCACAGACTCCCAATACAATGCTTCTGTAACTGTCTAGGGCAACTGCACTAATGTCTAAGAGAAAGGTTTCATTTGAAAAACAACCAGCAGCCCTTCTCTTCCAGGTAGGTCATGTTGCAAATACTATATATTAGTAGCTGGTCCATAAAACTGAAGCAGCTCTTTAGTAAAAGTAATTGTTTAATTTTTAAAATCAGACACTGTTTTATTTCTTCCCGATGGTCCAGTAGGTTACTCCTGACCTTACTCTATTGCTGCAATTAGACCAGAAAATGTAAATTGTGTAACATACAGTATTACTGTGAATAATAATTAGGGACCGATACTTCATGTCTTTACCTCCTCACCCGCTGCTGACAGATTAATGCAAACTCCAAAGCAGACAGCGTGGTTTGCATTAGCCAGTCAACGGTCAACAGAGGAAGTGAGAGTAGCCCTGTATCATTCGCCGAATATTTATTTTGAAAGTAGGCTTCTTTGAACAAGCAATGTTTTTTTACACTCCTCCCCCCTTTGGGTGCTTACCTCCAGTTCCATAGTAACATCTTTGGCAGAGGGCGTGGTGCCTGATGAGTGGAGGTTGGCATTCGTGGTGCCTATACATAAGAAGGAGAAAAAGTGTGAGGCAGTAAACTATTGGCCGGTGAGCCTGTCCTCTGTGATGGGAAAGATGGTTGAGGGAATCCTTAGTGAAGCCATAATGGATATTATGATATGAAGGGGTCTAATAGATAAAAATCAGCATGGATTTGTGTCAGGCAAATCATATGAGACTAACCTGATTACCTTCTATGATTATATTAGCAAGTGTGTTAGTGGGGGAAGTAATGTTGATATGGTGATGCTTGATTTAAGTCGAGCATTTGATACAGTCCCACATTGTAAAATCATTGAAAAACTGATTGGTATGGGAATTGACCATACTACTGTGAGATGGGTGGAACAGTGGTTGACCAACAGTAAAGCAACAAGTAAGGATACAGGGACATCTTTCGGAACCATTGAGGGTGGGAAGTGGTGTGTCCCAGGGGTCGGTGTTGGGACCACGGTTGTTTGCCATTTTTATAAGTGACCTGGGTATACATAGCAAAAAAAAGTTAAAAAATTTGCAGATGATGTTAAAATAGTGGGAGTAGTGGATACGTTCAATGATAGATTAACCTTTGGACAGGACTTAATTCAGATTTCAGAATGGGCAGCAACAAATGGGATGAATTTTAATAAGGAAAAGTGCATAGTAATGCATTTGGGTAGGCACAATATCCAACAGACCTATTATATGCAGGGCCTTAGGCTTAAGGTTTCAACGTGTGAGAAGGATTTGGAGGTTTATATTCAAAATGATCTGAAAAATGGTGTTCATAGTACAATAACATCAAATAAAGCCATGTATTTGGTAAATTGTATAAGAAGGGGGTTCCATTCTAGAAATAGGGAGGTGTTGTTACCATTGTATAAGACTCTGGTTAGGCCCATACTGGATTACTGTTCCACTGTATGGAGTCCCTTTCTTGTGAAGTATGTTAAATTGTTGGAAAGGCCACAGAGCTCTTTTACCAGATTGATATCAGGGTGTGAGGGTATGCTATATGAGGATAGATCGGAAAAACTGGGATTGTGGTCCCTGAGTAATAGGAGGGCAAGGGGGGACTTATTGCTTTTGTATAAAGTCTTGAGAGATGGAGATGTTAAAATGGAGTTGGGTTTAGTAACTAGGGAGAAAACTTATCAATTGAGAGGGCATGATAGGCAACTGAGGGAAGAAATGAGTAGAACAGAATTAAGGAATGGATTTAAGTGTAGGGTGATTAGAATGTGGAACAGATTGCCCAAGGAGGTGGTGGAAGCTGAAAATTTGAATATCTTTAAGAATAAGTTGGATAATTATTTCACAGAAGTTGGCGACACCTGTTACCGCCACTGAATTGCGGGGAAAGCCCATATGGGCCTTGCCTTCTTGACTTTCCTATTCTTCCAGTATGAACTCCAGTATGAACATCACCATCCCAGGAACCACTCTCGCTGTTGCTCTCAGCCTCCAGTGGTCTTTGCTTGCCTCACCCTCTTCTGAATTGAAACGGGGCTAGGGAGCATGGAGAATTCTGCAGATGCAAAGTAGCACTGGTAGAAAGTTTGCAGCGACTGTTACTCCCTCCTTAACCTTTGGTCTCTGGGATGGAGGAAACATTATGTACGTCTGCTGGTCCCAGAATGGCACATGATGACCATATTGAGGCACCAGAGAAACAGCTGATGAAGGCTCCCCATCCTACTGCTAGAATGTAATTTGGAAAGGAGAGTAAGACCACCTGTGGCTTTTTTTGGCCCCAAATGGAAGTGGTGTGCTCCAGTTCTCCGTCACCACTTTCAGAAAAGAGGTTGGGGAGAGGGGCAGGAGAACGGATTGCTTTAGCCTGGGCACCTCTTCCTTTTTCAGTGTTTTCTGGCCATGATTCAGTTTGGTGGGGGTAGAGAAGACCGCTGCCACCTGCAAAAGAGAGGAGCATGCTACTATGGAACTAGAGGTAAGCACCCAAGGGAGGGGGTGTAAAAAAGTTGTATGTTCCACAAAACCTGCTTTCAAAATAAATATTGGGAGAATGACACAGGGCTTCTCTCACTTCCTCTGTTGACTGCCGACTGGCTAATGCAAACTGCATATTCTGCTTTGAAGTTTGCATTAATCTGTCAGTAGTGGGCGAGGAAATAAAAGACGTGAAGTATCGGTCTATGATTATTATTCACAGTAATACTGTATGTGACAGAATTTACATTTTCTGGTCTAATTGGAGTAATAGAGTAGGGTTGGAGTGACTTACTTGACCGTTGGTAAGAAATAAAACAGTGTCTGATTTAACTAGACCTAGCTTGATGTCAGTGAAAAAGCAAAACAAGCAGCGGCGTTAATGAGCTGGGAGAGTACGGCTGCTGTTAGAGGTACTGTACACAAAAGCGAATGAGATTTTAGAACAAGAACAAAAAAAAAGATTGTTCTTTTTGTTTTATGGGTTGCCACTGCAGACACAGATGGGGGGGGGACTGTCAGCTGGGTAGCAGTGGAATGGAGCGAGAGAGGGTCCGTTTCAATTTAAAATGTTTGACTTGGTGCTGAAAGAAAAAAATGTGTAAAGAAATGTGTTTCTTTCGGCCACTACAATCAGCGGTGGTAACGTGTAGGCAATTTGCATACTATGATGTGTTGAATGCTGCCAATGGCAGTATGCAAATTCCATACACATTACCACCACTGATTGTAGCAGTCATTTGCTTTCAACTGTACGCCACTACATCTGAACTGCTGTCATAGACAGCTCAGACATTCATTGGTGTGGTGTGGACGCACCTGCAAAAAGGATCATGGCATTGGAAGCGGGGGTGGCACACCTGCAAAAACTCGTATGGTGGCACTATGTTTCTTGCACATGTGTGCAAGCAAACATGAAAAGGGTGGTGGTTCTTTGTTACAGAATACCACTAGAATCTTCTACATGTTAGACCCCAGCTATTAAGAGAATTGTCACTTTCCCATTTTTGGCAAAGGTTCATGAAACATTTGCAGTGGCATTGCTACAGGATCAACATCATAAGGATACAAGCATCAGTGTACTTCAATGTACATTATAAATTGTGACATCATTCTTAGCCAATCAGGATTGTTTATGTACCCCCCCAAATGGTGGGACTTACCTGTATGGCAGAGTCCTGCTGCACCATTTTGCATTTGCTCCAGCCCCCAAGAGGACTGTCTGCTTGAACAGCATTGCAGTCAAGAGGCTGTTATTCCTGGTGCAGAGTACACCTATAGCTGCTGCCAAGGGGAGGTCATTGCCACCAGTGACCTCCTCTCTAGTGATTTCTGGTCCCAGGGACATCAGTTTGCTTCATGGGGCCTGAAAAGGTGCTGGGAGCAGGAGGGGAAGCCATTCATTTTGACACTGAGTTGCCTGCTGCAGCTGCAGCTGCAGCTCCATACTTCACATCAGAGGGACTGCTCATCCCTCTGTATGGAGCACGCTTCAGCACTCGCAACAGTGGAGGAATCCCTCTGCAGCCACCCAAACTTGACCAGACACCGGAGCACAACAATGCATATTCAACCTGGGGGTAAGCTAGTAAGCTAAAAGAAAATAAGAGCAGGACAGGGCCCCAATAAATAACTTTATTGGAGTCAGTGCTCCTTTTCAGCATGGAGGCTGCCATCTTGCCAACCTCAGCCACAGCCAATTAGAGGTTAGGGATCTTAGCATCAATCTGCAGGGGATGCTGGGACAAAGAGAGTGTAGTCTGCTTGGTAGCCTTTCACTTAACCAATAGGGCACCAAAAAAACATTCTGCATACTCAACTGGCTCTCCCCTCTAGCCCCACACTCCTATCTGCTGGCCCAGACCATCGGAGATGCCATCCATAGCCCCTCTTATTCTGACCCAAGACCTACTGCCGCAATCTTCGCCAGTCATCCCATTTCCAACTTGTTTGCCCAAACATAACCACCAGGATGGGCCAAAGAGCCTGCTCCATTGCTGGACATTCTTTATGGAATGACCTCCCCCCTCACTGTGTTCCTTTGACCCCCCCCGAATCTAAATACCCTACTATGAACTCACTTTCTGTCCTCCTCGACCTATGACTGTCCTCAGGTCACTAGCACTGCTGTGACTCCTACGTAGCCCTCCCTTGTCTCCCCCCCTCCCACTAGTGCCTTTCTCTCTCACCTTGTACTGGCTCATTGGTCACCATCTTATCCTGATGCCAGCAGTGTTCTATCTGTTTAACTTAATTTTCTATACCCTGTGTATATTTTGATGCTGCTGGCTCTGCAGCTGTATCTCAGACCTACAGTATTTGTCGAGGATGCTGCTACCTATACACTGTATATATGTATTTATATATATTTTAGTATGTACACCTTGATTGTTGTATCTGGCATTCTTATCTGTATGATGACTACCTCATCACTGTATATTAGCCTGACTTGCACTAGTTCTAGTTATTGTTTATCTATGTTCACTGCTGTTCATTCTCACTGCATCTCTCATTGTTTGCACCAGTTTCTGACCCATGCCATGCCTGAAAAAGGTCCTTGGACCAGTGCACCAACCTGGTTAACAAATTAATAAATAAATAAATACTAAGTGCACTGACTGATAGCCCACTGGATGAATCAGAATGGCTCTAACCCTAATGAAGTTCTGAGGGCAGTTCCAGAACAAGTCAGTCAGCAGCTTGCTCTCTCACCGACAGACAGCACTCCAGGCCCAAACTTTTGAGGAGGGGTGCCTGGGCTTCCACAGCCACGGTACAGAAGGCATGTGATTAGTTTCTACAATACAAAGAACAAACTAGAAAGGTGATGTATTTGCTGCTTTTGTCAGAATGACATAGAGAAGTTTGATAGATGGATTCCTGCCTATAGCTAGGAGGTAGCTGAGTGCTAGCTCAGCCTGTGTACCACAGTTGCCAGCTTGCAGTGAGGTGAGAGACTGTGTCTTGCCTTCAGAGAAAAGAGGGTAAAGGCATGCTTATCCAGCACAGCAGCACTAGTGCTACAGCTGCCAGCCTCCAGCGTGGCCAAGAACTTGTGTATTGCTGATCATCAGAGCCTGCTTTCAGACTACAGACAGTCTAGGGACCTGGCTGGCCTGGCTACTGCTTCAATCAATCAATCAATCAATCACTTTATTTAACCAGGCATAAACACCATTGAGCAAGCTCATTTTCAAGGTGGTCCTGGGCATAAATACAATACAGTACACTTCATAAGATTACAATTACGGTGGACAATGGTGCAAAAAAAAAAAGGAAAAACACTGTGAAGGTGCACGGTCAATATGGGCCTATACATACCGGTCAACATAATTAACATGCAAGGTACATAATGATAAGCTTTACTGAAATGAGAAGAGACAACAATCCCATATAGTCTGCTGAGTAAGAGCTCATACCTAAATGATAAAAATAAAGAGGTATTAAGGAATAGGGTAGAAACTGGGGTGAAAGAGTAGGCAGCCAAAGGGAGGCCAGAATAGGTAAAAGGTAGAGAATAGGCAGGGTCATCTTGGATTAAGGGAACTAGGCTTGTAGGTCCTAGGTTTCTGTTGTTAGGAATGTGGGTGGATGAGATACTTAGCGTAGGATTTGAGAGTGGCACCCAGGCTTAGGGGTCATCGCATCTGAAACAGTTGCATGATTCCTTCAGATAATCCGTTAATAGAGCTTTGAATGAAAATGCTTGGAAGTGAGGATAATTTTAATGAGTCTCGCATAGTGTTCCAAAGTGATGGAAGTGAGAAGTTGATTGCTGCTGAGCCAAGGGTAGTTTTCACTCTAGGAATCTGGAAGCAGATTAAGGAGAAGCGTCTCAGGCCATAGGAACCTTTAGCCCATTTGAAGATGTTTGAGATGTATGCAGGGAGGTTATCAGATAATGCTCTAAAAAACCTTTTTCTTCTAGTTGACAGTGAGGTCCATCCCGAAACCTGGTATAGATGACAGTGATGTGTACTACGGGGTAGATTTAAGATAAATCTTAAAGCCCGGTGGTAATGGGTGTCCAGTTTATTTAGCATCGTTGATGAGCAATGACTGTAAAGGAAGTCAGCGTTGTCCAGTATAGGTAGGAATGTTGTTTGTACTAGTCTCATTCTGGCTTCTAACATGAGTAGGTGTTTAATGCAATAGAATAAGCCTAATCGCTGTCTTAGTTTCTTCAAGGTTTCATTTAAGTGGCACAGAAAGTTGAGTTTGTTATCCAGCCAGAACCCTAGGTATTTAAAGGTATCAACTACTTCAAGGCGTTCATCTAAGAGTGTTCAGATCTGTGTGATATGTGGACATCTGGAAGTTGACTTTGGTGAGAGAATCATTGCTTTAGTCTTTTTGGCGTTGAGGAGGAGCTTATGAGTGAGAAGATTGTATTGGATGGTGACAAAGTCTTTCTATAAGTACTCATGGGCCAGATCCAAGGATGAATTTGTGGTATAGAGTACAGTATCATCTGCGAATAAGTGCACATTTTCTGTGCCCAGCTGCGAGTCCAGATTATTGATGTATATTGCAAAGAGGATAGGGCCCAGGATGGAGCCTTGTGGGACTCCTCGTAACAAGGATTTTTGTGGGGACAGATCTCCTATGGCTTTGACTTGTTGTAACCTATTGGTTAGGTAGCTGGTGAACCATTTAATGCATTTTGCAGCGGCAAGCATCTCACACTGGGGTCTGGAAGCCTAGATGTGTGTGTGTGTGTGTGTGTGTTTTGTGTGGCCTCTAGTTCCATGACTGGTCTGTCCCCCCAGAAGAGCCAGAAGGTAGTGAGAGAGGTCTAAACAACAGTTGAGGCAGAAACAGCCTACAACCACCTGAGATGTATCTGTGACTTGCACCATTGTTCAGATCTTCCAAAGCAACTGAACAATCTGATCCACTGCTAGAGAGTTCCTGCACCTGCAGAGCAGAGGAAGAGGAGCCCAAGTTGTCAGGGTAACTGGTAATACCAGAACAATGAGTACTCTCAGGATTTGCCATGCATCTGGGGTTTCTATAAAGTTTCCCATCAAACGTATAGATTTGGCCATCGAGCTGAGATCTATACATACCTCACTTTAAGGTCTGCCATTTAAGCAGTTGCATGGTCTTTGGGGTTTGGGTTTGAAAAGTGGTTTATTTATCTAAAGTGCACCACCGCCAGCCAACCAGCTGCAACCCCAACGGGCATGCACTGTTTCTCTGGCTGAGTACCTAGTGAAGCACCAGGAACTCCCTAAAGGTTTAAAGGGTTTAAACTGGTACTAGTGGAGAAAGGGTATGGCCCCACTACAGGTGGGATGGTGATACAAAAAGGTTAACTGTATTTGCATTGTCTAGTTGGAATGGGCACTACTGTTTAAAGTGTTTAATAGGCCAAGCCTAGTCAGGCACCTAACTTTGGCCCTGGTTCCCTAAAGTTCATGATTTCTGCAAGAACCATCATCATTTGCATTCCCCTATCTCTTGTGAATATCCCAAAATGAATATTTTATTGTTTGTTTAAATTTTATCTTGTGAGCAAATTATTAGTAAGTTGCTAAATGCAACTTTGTTGTATTTAAGGTTGCACTTACTTTTCATGTGTGGGAGTAAACTGTAGGGAGAAGGGCAGGTATTGCATCCCAGGGGGTTGTACCACTCTGACACCAGACCCGCTTAAACCTAAATCTCTGGGTGGAGGCACCAGACAAATCAAAACTAACTGGATTCGACCCCCAAACAGGAAGCTAGCCCTCTGCCTTGTTTCAGCCCACAAGGCAGGGGTAGTAACCATAATATCCATGGTGAACCAGTTACATTTATTTCTAAACATTCAAAGTACTCTTATATCAAGAATGTGCCTCATGCAAATAATTCTAAAATACTGAAACTCTATGTTCAGTTGGCATAGTCCACTTTCCCCACAGGGGTTTCTTTTATTTTCTACAAAGTAAAACATTCTGAATGTGAATTCAGATTCCATTTTTCACAAAGAAATCTTCATCATGATTTGTAATAGGCTTATACAGTATGTACAGTATGTATGGTTCCTTTGTCTCATGCGGTTATAACAGTGCATTCTCAAGATCTTTGTGTCCTAAAACTACTCAGCTTTGCTTCACAGTTCTCTCAGCCAAAGAACTCGAGATTGTACTCTTACGAGAGCCAGATTAACTGCACATATGTATAAGCATATGTCAGTATGTTTGTAACCATAATATAATGGTTAAAAGTTTATTGATGTGCAGTACCGTATATTGACATGTATCAAATTGCACTGAAATAAGGACAATGAAAGTTACATACTTAATGTAACTGTTGATCTTCCAGAATATCTTCACCATTGATTACCCCTTATGGGTCTGAGACGGAGGCAGTAGGATCCCACAAGAGAAAAGCTTTTGCCAGGGGGTTGGCCATGGCTACGGTGCATGGCACATGTGCACACCTCATGTGGTGCCATGTACCAGCCAGTTACCATTGCTGGCTCCCTCACTAACCTCAGTTCTGCTCACCAGGAGAGAAACAATGTGGGGAAAAAATAAGAAAGGGCTAAGAATTTTCCTAGCCTGAAGGGATAGGGAAAGGATATACAAAATATAAATAAACAACAAAATAAAACCTGACTGCCAACCTTTTAATAAAGAAAAAAAGGGTACACTAGGTGGCCTAATGGGATAGTTGGGTATGAAACGAGAGCCTCACACCACTAGCCAGACAGAGATAGTGATCTTGAAGACAGCAACCCTGAATCATGTGGCTCTGGCAGGAAAGCAAGAGGGAATGCCCACAACTGGGATCCTCTTGCAACTGAGATAGCACAATGTACCAAACTAGGAATGGATCACATAGATTCCTGGAAAAAACAAACCCCATGTTACATGATGGAGGATTAATTGAACAGCTAGTCAAATACTATTATGTCCCTCTTTTTTCCATCAGGAAAATAAGGAAAGAATTTCAGGTGCATGTGGAGCTGTAAGGTGGAACAGCCAAAGGAGTCAAGACATATTGATCTCTCCAGCTACCCCTTAGGGTAGTGGGATAACAACCCAGCTGGCATAAAAGAAGGGCATACCAACCAGAAGTATAGTCTGCCATAGCCAGAAGAAACAAGTTGTGGCCAGAGCTGATAGAGCTGCAGCTGAGGAATTTGGGTAAAAATATTAAAAATTACCAAAGTTATGAGCCTACATTAGCAAAATGTAATGTAGGCTCATAAATGTGATGTTTTATAATATTTGTACACCAGATTTTCAACATAGTTTTGTTATGAACCTGCCTCATAAAGAAGGGCAAAGCAAATGTTCAACTCCTGCCCAAAAGGTGATTTTGCACAGGGATTGCGAAATCAACTTTCAGGAAGCAAAAACACATTTTGGACAGGAGCTAGAAAATGACATCTGTCGCATTCATGATGTGTTGTAAAGAAATGGCTATGTTGAAAATATTACTCAACTTACGAGCCTGTATTTTCAAAATTCACCACAAGCTCATAATTTTTTTAAACATTTTTACACCAGCTTTAGAACATAGCCTTCTTATGACCCCACCTCATGAACAATGGCAGAGAACATTTTCAACTCCTACCCGAAAGGTGATTTCCAGGGACACTGGTTTACCCGGGATTGAGAAAGGGCATATTCCATTTTGCACATTGTAAAAAATGGTATTGTCACCGGTGTCTGCTAAGTCAAAATCCGGTTTTACCGGTGTTTGGTTTTGTGTACTTTATTTAACAATTTTTTAACTCTGCTAATATGCATTTTAGCAATTTTGACCTCCACTTTTACACATCCTTCCATCCTTGTACCAGTTTAAAGTTATTTTAGGTACAAGATGTGATGGCAGCAGCAACACTACAGCCCCCATCCCTAATGTGTGATGGAAGCAGCACTATGGCCCCCATACCTCTAGTGTGATGGCAGCAGCAACAGCACTACAACCTCCATCCTTCAGATGTGACAGAGCAGCAGTACTATGTTCTCCATTCCTCATGTGTGATGGCAGTATCAGCACTATGGCCCCCATCCCTCAGGTGGGATGGCAGCAGTACTACATTCCCCATCCACCAGTGGTGATGGCAGAAACACTACAGCCCCAACCCCTTCGGTGTGATGGCAGTAGCAGCAATGCAGTCCACATCCCCTCAGGGGTGATGGCAGTAGTGACAGCACTATGATCCTCTTTCTTCAACACCCACACCCCACATGCACAAGTTACAAATGACTTGGTCTCTTTGCTTGTTAGAACTCAGAAGTGAATTAATCTGAACTATCACTGCTAAGTGGACTACCCTTGTTTTTTCCCCCCATCTATAATTTAACTACCTGAATTGTATTTCTGCCTGTGACACAGCTGACCAGGGTTAGGGAACAGACTTGGGTGTTGGAGGGCCAGCTGATGGATGAAGGCTTGAGTGTCCAACAACCACTCACCTTCTCCTGGGAGGGAGGGTGGGTTCATGGCTCAGCATTTGCTGGCCCCTGGTGGAGGCCAGAGGCATGACAACATGTCAGCCCCTCACTGCAGGAGGGAGCATGACGACGCCGGCTTGTGCCTTGACATCATGTGGCCTGTCAAGCTCCCAAGAAAATGGAAAACACCTGCTGACCAACCGAAGGATGGCTGTTGGTCCCTCCATAAGCCAGAAGCCCCAGACATTTGTCTGCTCTGACCCCATCCATGCCAGGATACACAGGAAGCTCTTTGGGCAATTCTCTTCCCAGGCAGCCTCCCACAAGGTGAGGGGCCACTCAATGAAGGGTTACTTTGGGTTACCTGGTAGCACAGCAGTAAGTGGGTCAGTGGATGGTGGTTGGGGCTCCAGCAGGTAGTGGGCCTTGGCAGGCCTGAAGGAGTGGATGGCCAGGGGTAGGAGGAGAGCAAAAAAACTGCTTGAATTTGCCTTTGAAATGGAGTGTCTTCACCTAAAAATCCACAAGTGATTAGTGGAGGACCTTCAAATGGATTCATGCATTCATGCATCTCCCAGACATGTGGATGCTTTTTTTTCACTTGGTGTCCATGAAAAGGGCATCTCCAGTTTTCATGTCTTTGTTCAGATGTGAATTGAACACTACTCTGCCCACCAGCATCATACAGCCCCTGGGGTCTTACCTTTGTATGTCATTGACTGTGCTTTTAAAATCCACTGGCCAAACATAGTACTCTTAAATACTTAACATTTGCTTTTGTTGAAGCAGTCTATCAGAAAACTTTTTGTTGTCACAGAGACTGAAACAGCAGGTGGCTAAAAGGTATAAATGATCCAATTCACCTAAATGGGGTGCTAACTGTGAAGTCTTTTCATAAGTAGTAAGGCAGTTTCTTCTTCGTGAACATACTTTCATTCAGACTAGTTTTCATTCAAACAACTGAGGATTTTGGATGGCCCTACTGATTATAAATTTGAATAAGTTAGTTGGTAACAGTGATCCTGCATTTAGCAATCTACAACCTAGATGCTTATATGCAAAGAATACAATAAAACCTGACTAAAATCTAGAAACAAGCTTATAAAACACATAAAATGTATCCAAACATTTATCTTTACCTATACAAAATCATTGCAGCCCAAGTAAAACTTGGGTAAATTACATAGTACCCGACTACTATTCTATGATGTAGTAAACATATATTGGTATTTTTTTTTATATTCTTTGTAAAGCAGGTAATGTCCACTAGGTAGAACTGTCTGTTTTAAGGAGTGACCTAAAAGCACTGGAAGGTTAAGTGACTTTCTTGGAGTCGCACAGTATGCAAGTGGAGGTTGTGGGACTCAAACCAAAGTCTGCTGGATGTACCCAGTTCAATCACCATTTGTTACTCTAACCACTAGGCATGGGTGGTTAAACTGAATAGCTGATTACAACAAAGCAGTGCGTGTCATTTCCTTATTGACTCTATATGCAGCAAAGCAGAAAGAATGCAAAGCACAGCAGCATTCATTTTAAGATGCTGAAATCTGGGTCAGCCCATTGGTGCTGCGGTAGCACTATTGCTTGCCTTGCAATGCCAGCGACCCAGGTCAGAAGCAAACTCAGGTTGCTGGAGGTCTGGCCAGGGGTAGTATTGAGAACCAGGGACTGCTCTCCTCCTCCAGGGAGGGTGGGCTGCAGGTCCTGCTTCTTTACCACCACCTGTGTGACCATGGGTGGTGGTGCAAAGGTGCTGCAGAGTGATCAAGAGGGAGGACACTAGCTAGGATCTGGAGCAGTGGCATGTCTTTGTGAAATACCTCCTTGATCTCTAGTGCTGGTGCCCTCAGGGACAGACACCAGAAAACTAAGAACAGTCACTCCACATCGCCACTGGCAGAAGGGACCCAGGTGCCCCAGACTTCATAACCAAGCTCCATGAGGGACCCACTGAGCTGCCTGACACACCAAGTGAGTGTGGAGGGGTGACCTGGGGTCCCATCCTTCCCACCTGGGGGGCAATAATCCAGGCAGGATAGGGCAGGCACACAGGAACTCCTGAGCATTACCTGGGAATGAAGCTAGGGATACCCAGCCTAGGGATCTCTGAAAAGTGGAAACTGATGTTGTGAGAAGGGACATAGAAAGAGAAAATAAAAAAACAAATTGAAAAAGATACTGAAATCTTAGAGATTCTGTGCAGTGACATGCAATTTCCGTGAGGCACCGGTACAAGAATTCAAAATCCGAAAACCAAGCAGGATTCCGTGATTGTTACCGGTGTTACCAGTAAAAATGGAAAACCAGGGTCCCTGGTGATTTCACACAGGGACTGCAAAATCACCTTTTGGGATGTAAAAGGGAGGCAGTACAGTGCAGTGGTTTAAGGCTCTGAGCTGCAAATCTGATGACATCCAGCAGACCAGACCTGGGTTTGAATACCACAGCTTCCACTGGCATACTGTGTGACCCTGAGCAAGTCACTTAACTTCCCTGTGCTCCCAGGTCACTCCTGTAAAAAAGCTTTCAGCTTAGTGTGCTACTTCTGGTTAAACAATTAAATAAAAAAAAAAAAAACATTTTGGCCATGATTTGAAAAATGACAGCTGTCACATTCATGAGGTGCTGTAAAGATATGGCTATGTTGTAAATCTGGGGTAAAAAATTGAAAAATTACTAAAGTTATGAGCCTGTGTTACTTGAGCTTCTCGTGGGCTCATAACTTTGTTGTTCTTTGTATTTATTTTGCAGATTTAGATCACAATCATGACCCCACATCATGAACAAATGTGTAAGAGAAAATGTTCATCTCCTCTGTTCAAAAGGTTTATTTCAACACAGCAACCGTGGAAATCACCTTTTTGGGATTTTAAAAAGCATTTTGGCCAGGATTTGAAAAATGACTGTCACATTTTTGAGGTGCTATGAAGATATGGGTATGTTTTAAATTTGGGGTAAAAATATTGAAAATTATCAAAGTTACAAGCTTGCATTCGCAAAATTCAACATAGGTTCATACCTGTGCTGTTTTTTAATATTTTTACACCAAATTTTCAACATAGCCATCTTATGACCCCTCGATGAACAATAGTGAAGAAAATGTTCAGCTCCTGCTCGAAAGGTGATTTTTCACAGTGAATGTGAAATTACCTTATGGGACAGATTTACCTAACGTCACTTGCATTGTTCATGAGGTGGTATCCCAAAAAAGACATGTTGAAAATTTGGGCCAGAAATATGCATAAATGCCCAAAATATGCCACTAAGTTCAAAACACCATTAAAATACATTGAACCACATACCTGTTTCTTCAGTTCATGGTACGACTTTGAAGAGTGAAGACATGTCTGTGGTCCACTGAGGATTACTGCATTGGACCTTCAATCAGTAAGTAAGGGCTGGGGTGGGGTGGGTGGTGGGTGCTGAGTGGGAGGTTGGGTGGGTGGAGTCTTGACCCAAAAAGACATTGATGGACATTTTTCTTTTACAGGCAAAAAAAAAAAAGACGAGGATTTCTGCACTGGGGATTAGGCACCCCGCAGTGTCACTATTACATTTCTTGGGGGGGAGTGGGGTGGTAGGTGCTGAGAGAGGGCCAGGTGGGGGGGATATGGGGAAAAAACTCAGGGTGTCTTGATCATGACACTGGGGAATTGTGCACACCCCCAGTGTCACTCTTATGTTTCTGGGGGAGGGCACTGAGAGGGAGGGTCAGGTGGGGAAATATGAAAAAAAAACTCAGGGGCATGCTGATCATGACACTGGGGGATTGGGCACCCCCAGTGTCCCTCTTATATTTCTCGGGGGGGTGCAGGGTGGTGGGTGCTGAGAGGGTGGCTCGGGTGGGAGGATATCTGTAATTTAAAAGAAAAAAACAGTAGTCACAGCACAATGCACTGTGCCCAAGATAGCACCAGAGTCTACTGTGTATGCATGACCACTAGCACATGCACAGTGATGTGTGGCGACCATGTTGGACATAGCGGAGTGTACTGCGACTGACAATTTTTTTTCTTTTATATTATAAATAACCCAACCCTCCTTCTCAGCTCCCACCACCTTACACCCCACCCCCAGAAACATAAGTGTGACACTGGGGGTGCCCAATCCCCCAGTGTCATGATCAGAGAAAAATAGTGCCATGCCAGTTGAGACAAGGAGCAGAATGCTCCAGGGACATCACGGACATGGAGACAGCTGTGCTTCTTGTCCAACATGTTCTACAGTCTCAAAGAATGCAAGGAATGTGGGAGTCCTTTTCTCATAGCAAGAGGTTTGCAGGACTACACTCACTGCAGCCCTAAAAAACATCAGAAAAAATTACCTGCTTCTCCTGCAACAACAGAGATGTACCTTTTGCAATAGTTGCTGTACATGATCCAATCCAGTGCACAGCACTCATCCAGACTGTGCAACTGGCAAGTGCAGTTAGACTGGATAGTGCCCAGAAGGACAAAGTGCATTTAGCAACTGACAGCGAGATACCCCAGGAAGGGATATATCCTGGGCAGGGAGAAGGTGCGGAGCCAAGAAAGTAGAAGGAGGAAGGGAGCTGCCTTTTCTCACTCCTTTTTTTTTTTGGTATGAGGTCCCTAAAGGGAACCTTTACCCCAGTTTTGAGGTTTTTGTTTAGGTGGGAGTGGGAACCCACAATGGGTCCCAAACTTTTTTTAAACAACTACTCCATAGGGAGTACAACTGGAGAGTTACCATGGCACCACAGGGTGCCAGCCAGCACTAACAGGATGAGCTGCCCAGTGGCCCTGTTTCTGCTAGATAGGTGTTGTTACCAATGGTGAAGATATTTTGGAAGATCAACAGTTACAGTAAGTACATAACTTTCATAACTTCCAAGAATCAATCTTCTCCATTGATTCCCACTTATGGATCTGAGTACCCAGCTTTCCTTACTTTTTTATTTGAGGGAGGAGCTGGCTCACCTTGAGGGTAAAAGAAAGGCTCATCCCTCTGCATGGGGAACACTGCAGGGGAGGGGCACCTCACTGGTCTGGTGAGACCTGAAACTGGTCAAGGCCAGGTGGAGGGCTCCTGTGGCCCAGGAGCCAGATAGTTCCCCAACAGTTTCCACCTGACCCTAGGGGATAGGAAATGAGCCCTCTAGAAGTGTGAGTTAAGCACCTTACACTGGGCCAAAGGTGCCAGTTGAGAAAGGCAAAACCATGCCTTCTGTCTTTTTTTCATATAGGTTGCTTTTGACTGGGCACACCATGGGCCACTGAGATCAGCCCCATCCCTGCCTCCCAGGTCTGTCTACCACTTCTCTGACTGTCAATCCCCATTCACCCACGGATTTGCCCCTATGGTGGGGCCAGGAAGGGGAGAGCCATCTTCCCCCACCCAGGATTCACAATCCAGACTGGGGTATCAGCAAGCCAGCAGCCAAGAGGGATGAGGGCAGGCAGGCAGGGTTTCATGTAGTCCACAGTCACCATTTTCCTCCACTTTTCTCCCTGATGCCACGGCACTATAAATGTGTACATGTGGAGGCATGCACATTCTATATAGCCACAGCCCCGACTTGCTGCTTGTACTCCAGCACTGCCACCCAGCCTCCACCAGACGGCAGTCAAGGAGTGAGACAACTGATTCCCCCCCTCCCCGGGAGAGAAGAGCACTCCATCAGATGCTCATTTCTCTCCCTCCTTTGCTGACCCCTGGCAAACTGTGCTTGTTCCCAAACACAGGTCGCTGGTGTGGCATGATGTGTGGGTTCCAGTGCCTCAACCCTCAGTGTCACCAGGCCAGCACCATGCCTTCTGTCTGATGCAGACTGCGGTTCCTGTCAACCTGGGGGACACTTCGTTGGCATCATAAGATGCCCTTGACTGGTGCCAAGCTGCCTTCAGGCCCTGGACAGAAAGGTCAATGGCCTGCCTGACTGTCTTGTTCTGCAGAAGTGTAGCTAAGAGTGTGCTTAGCTGCAACCACAGGTGATGATTATATGTCACCATATGTGCCTGGTGTACAGAAATCCACATTAGAGTGCATGCCGCAGAAAAAGTCTTCCTGCCAAGGGTATCCCTATGAGTGGAATCTGTCTCTGGAGGTCAGTCACATAAGAGGCATTGTGGCACCAGTGGGATCTGTAATACTTCAAGCCCCAAGAAAGGGTGAGGTGTATCAGCAGGAGATCCTGTGGGTGCATGATAGTAACATAGAAACATAGAACATAGAAGTTGATGGCAGATAAGGACCGCAAGGCCCATCCAGTCTGCCCATTTATTTTTCTACCTTATGAATGTGCCATAGGCCTTTGCTCTGTCAATGGCTTATCTATTCATACTCATCTGCATTGCTCCCTTATGCCTATCTCATATCTGTTTGAAGCCCTGCACTGTATTCATATACACCACTTCCTGACGTAGGCCGTTCCATGCATCCACCACCCTTTCTGTGAAAAATAACTTCCTCAAATTACCCCTTAATTGGCCTCCCTCTAATCTCATGCTGTGTCCTCTTGTCCTGCTATTTTTCTTATATTGAAACATGTTAGACTCTTTCACCTTGTTAATGCCCTTAAGGTGTTTGAATGTTTCAATCATATCACCTCTCTCCCTCCTTTGCTCTAGGGTATACATATTGAGTTCAGTTAATCTGTCATCATGTTTTCTGATGCAGTCCCTGCCCCATTTTGGTTGCCCTTTTCTGGACTGCCTCAATTTGGTTAATGTCCTTGTGAAGGTGTGGCCTCCAGTACTGCACGCAGTACTCCAGATAGGGCCTAACCAGTGTCTTGTAAAGAGGGATTATTACTGCCTTCTTCCGACTTGTGATACCCCTACTAATACACCCCAACATCCCTCTAACCTTACCTACTGCTTTAGAGGTCTGTTTGGATGATTTCAGGTTATCGGTGATGATGACGCCCAAGTCTCTTTCTTCCCTTGTGACTGCCAGCATATCCCCTCCCAGCCTTTAGGTGGCTTCAGGGTTTCTCTTCCCTATGTGCATGATCTTGCACTTCTTTGCATTAAACCCCAGTTGCCACTCTTCCGACCATTTTGCTAGTTTATCCAGATCTCTTCTCATTCTGCCCACACCATCTGGATCATCTACTCTGTTGCAGATCTTGGTGTCATCTGAAAACAGACAAACCTTACCCTCCAGTCCATCTGCAATGTCACTGATGAGGATATTGAAGAGGACTGGCCCCAGGACTGATCCCTGAGGTACCCCACTTGTGACTTGCATGTGCATGAGAAGGTCCCTGGGGATGGCTACATTGGAGAAGGGACATCTCCACACTGCCCCAGATGTCTCCCCAAAGACTCTAGTCCAAGAGGGAATGATGGAATATAGAGAGTGGAAAATCCAAGGAGTACCAATGGCAGGGCTGCCACACTGCAGCAAGTAAAAACATGCAAGTCGAGCGCCTGGAGCATTTCAACCAAGAATCTCTGGTACAAGGCATACTCAGCAGCTGAAGGAAGGTGGACAGATAATTCACTGTCCTTTGAGGGGAATATCAATGGAGACAAGGCGCCAACTCTAGAAACCACTGGTGTTGGGGAGAAGATCCTGTTGGCACTAGGTGTATGCGGTCACAAACCACGCATGAAAACGCTGAAATCAATGGTAGCACTCAGTAAAACACGGCAGCTACCATAACACCACAAAACAAAATATATCCTGTGTGTTCACGGGAGCCAGGCCCACGAACCCCTGATCTATCAATAATCACCTCGAGGGGCCCAGACAAAGAACCTGGGGTGAGGAGACAACTCAGTGATGGGGAACAGTGGGGCGGATTGTTGAGGAGGCGCAGGAGGAACACAGCTGGACAAACAGGGGTTGGGGTAAAAAGTGCAGGGTTGGGGCGGAAACATTCAAGATGTAAGTTGGATGGGAGGAGAAAAATAAAGAAAAGAATCACTTCTCCCTGGACCAGGAGTAACACCACAGTCCATCAACATTCCACCTACCTCCACTGCCTATGGCCCTACCCTCCACGCCACAGCAGCTGCTCAGCAGCATGCTACCCAGCAAACACTTTATCTTTTTCCCCCGACAGCCAACAGCTAAAGGGACAGCGCTAATCTTACCTGCACTACACAATCCCTGTAGCTGTATTTCATATCGATATTTTTACAGTGCGGATTTTCCTGCGCTGTAATCACAGCAACAAATTCACCTGGTAGGGGTCCTGTTCTGGGTCCTGTAAGACTCCCTAGGCCAGCTGTCTAAGGCACCAGTGAAATTCTGGTGCTCTTTCCATGTTAACGGCCCCTCAGAGCCTATGAACAAGGGTACTCTTTGCAGGAAACAGTGAGACCCTGCTAGAGGGGGTCAAGACTCCTGGTCTCAAGGGTCTTGACCTGCACTGCTGAACTGCATTAAGGGGGCCTTGCCTGATGGGAGGCCCAGCAGTTTCACCCAAAGGGTGTCTTTTTACATCCAAGGAGTGAACCAAATGATGTCCATGGAGGGAAGCCCCTGATGAGGAGAGTGGAACCATACAGGTTCCACAGGGTGACCCCAGTCCTCACCAGTAAAAGTAGGTCCGACAGGAAGGGGAATGATTGATGGCAGGGTGTTAAATAAATGCTGTTTGATTGACAGCAGGGTGTTAAATAAATTATGGTTCTACAATTTATTTAACACCAGTGAAAATAAATATATTAATTTAACTGTTTATCCACCCACACCTATTGCATAAATATATTTATGCAACTGGTGTCAGGATAAAAAGTGATAAATAAATCCATTTATTTGAGTCACTGTCTAGATAAATGGGGTATGATGTAATCACTATGGCAATAACTTTAGTTATTGCCATAGTGATTACAGCATATCCCATTTATCCACACAGTGACTATGTCATAACCCCCCTGCCAGCCCTACTTCCACCCACATCACTTTCACTTTCTGATTTTTCTTCTTCAACAAGAAACAGTACTGCAACTGCAGCCCTGCCCCCCCCCACAGCTACCTCCCAACTCGTCAACTGAAACTGCAACCAACACCTCTAAACTCAATCATTCTAGCACAGAATCAGAAAGTACCTCCTTAAATTTGATTTATAATCTGAATTTCTTCTGCATGTCCACTCTATTACTGCCGCTCTACTTTTGCTGCGTCTTCGCACAGTTCATTCCCTGATGCCAAGTATTCCCCAACACCGAGGCAAACAGCCAGCTGCAAAACTGTGATTTAAGAAAATGTCAAATTCCACATGAAGAAATCATCTTCCAGCTCTAAATATACGCTAGCGGCCCAGGAAAGCAGCCGCACTTGCTAACTGGAACTGCCATGATTCATTTTCCTTTTTTAAAATCTCGCTCACTCCACCAATCAATCAATTGGTACACTGTCACACAGCGTTGTGACCAGACATGCCTCCTTGTGACCAAATACATCTCCTGAGCAAAGTCTACACCAACCACTAAGTGGAAAGAAACTATCACACACAAAAAACCCAGTGACCACAACATTTTTAAAAAAAGAAACAAAACGAGACACACTACAGATCACTCCAGCTATTGCATAAGTTCTTCCCCTTTGCATAAATAAGGGATATGTGGTGGGTGACTGTGTGATAACTGATTTATCCTGTACTGTTGGCTGTGACCTCTCGTAATGCTCACTCGTGGCTTCGTCACTTGTGAGGTTATTTGAGGTCACAGCCAACAGTACAGGATAAATCAGTTATCACACAGTCGCTCCCCACATATCCCTCATTTATGCAACAGTTGGCAGGATAAAAACTGGCACATAAATCTGTTTATCTGAGTCACTGTCTGGTTAAATGGGGAATAATGTAATCACCATGGTAATAACTTAAAGTTATTACCATAGTGATTACATCATACCGATTTATCTACAGTGACTACATCACAAACTGCCCCCTCCACCCGCTGGCACTACTTCCTAGTCTCACTTTACAGCTCAGCATACAGTTAAGTACAGCATCTCACTCCAGCTTGGTCTCAATACATGTGCTAGTACTCCCTATCCGACCCCCTACCAGCGTGCATCTACTAAAAGGTTGGCACTAACATAAAGAACACAAACAATTATTTTTTTAAACAACATTTACCTTTTCCTCCATCTGTTGCCAAGTGTTACCTGCCAGATCCATTTAGTACTGCTCTTCTCTTCCCCCACCCCACCACAGCCACTAACGCCCTGGTATGCTAGCTCCTGATGCCACCTACTGCTTCCTCCTCTCTGCTGTGGCAATCACCATTCTCCAGTATTTCATTCTGGCACACACCAGCTGATGGGAAAAAACATTTTTTTTTAAATAAAACACTGAACTGCAATGTACAAGGGAGTGAGCCCGGTGAACCAGCACAACACATGCCCTTTCATTCACTCCATCCTGGACCATAGCTACACTACACCAGCACTAAAATCAATAGCTAGGATCCAACAGATAAACAATTTTTATTAATTATACTTAAGAAATAAAAAACAAACTGAAATGAGACCAAAGGGGAAAGCTAGCTCCTTCACTAAACTAGAGCCGCCACAGTCACATTTTTGAGACAGTTCAACACCGATTCCATACATAGTCACAGCCAATGAAGTGGTGAATAGCAGCGTCAGCATCGCTGTTATGACAGCGCTCCCCAGAGCCACACTTATTGAGCAAAAAGTCCCACATGTTTACTTAATTTCCCAAAAATAAAAAATACAAGGAAAAACAAAAACCTACAACACAAGGAGTGACCTCCTCAAGGTAAAAAATGGCAACTGCACTAGATAAATGAGTTATCACACTGTAGCCCCTGCATAACCAAAGATATATATATATACATGTGTGTGTGTATATATATATATATATATATATAAATATACAGTATATTGTAGTGGCGCGACCGGTTAAGAAGGCACTTCTATGTTAAAAAAAAATATTTTGCTCATTAATAACTTTGGACCCGTTCAACGAATTTGCCTGAAATCTGGTATGCACAGTGGGGCATGGTAGATCTCTTGATTTGACAAATTGCATTTTGGTCGGACTTACAGTCTTTGTGCACAAAATGCTGAAAAATGCAAAATTATCCAGTTTTGGAGGCAGCTTTTAGAATGTTGTCAGTGGCCCTGCGCAGCTGTCATGTAGTGTGCCACTCTGCAATATGGCTTGTTTGAAAGAGCTTTGGTGGCCGAACATGCCACTTTTCATTTGGTGAAAAAATATTAAGGCATTCAAAAGTTATGCCACTTTTAAGTTTCCATTAGAACACAATGGGAAAATGTATATGGTTGTTTTGCGAACAAGGAATGGGGTTCTGGCCATCTGGTCCCACCTGGTGGTCAAAGAATTTGCAGCCTCGCAGTTCAAGAATCTTTGTCCCCGAGAATTCTTTGATCACGAGGTCCTCCATCTCGTTTTTAGATTTACAATCGTAAAAACACAAATATCTCGGCTCAGGGGTCACTCCTGAAGTAAAACTTGGATGGGTTTTACTCAGGGGGCTCTGATCTATCAAGCCATGTCTTTGGTTTCATTCAAAATGGTCCAAAAATAGACTTATAAGGTTTTAAAATCTTTGATCGTGGCTCGCTAACGATCTTTGATCGCAAGCCTGCAAATTCTTTGATCGCGAGATTCTTTGATCACAATCGTGCATCGCGAGCGAGGGACGAGATGGCCAAATTTAAAAAATCTCAATCTCTCAGCCCAGGGGTGCCCTAGGCAGATAAATGAGGGTGGTTTTTGCTCATGGGGCTTCGTTCTGTCGAACCATGGCAGTGGTTTACTGCAATTCCTTCAAATTTTTGATTTACAGCATTTTTTATTCTTTGATCATTAGCCTGCAATTTATTTGATCACGAGCCTGCAAATTCTTTGATCGCTAGATTCTTTGATCGCAATCCTGTATCGTGAGTGAAGGATGAGATGGTCCTTTGGAAAATTCAATTTTCTCAGCCCAGGGGTGGCCTAGGAACACAAATGAGGGTGGGTTTTGCTCAGAGGGGCTTCGTTCTATTGAGGCATGGTGGTGGTTTCATGTAATTCTACCTAAAACTTCAGTTTCACCATTTTTTATTCTTTGATTGTGAGCCTGCAAATTCTTTGATTGCGAGCCTGCAAATTCTTTGATCGCGAGGTTCCTTGAGCGTGATCTTTGATCGCGAGATGACAACCAGATGGCCAGATTAAAAATTTAATTTCTCAGCCCAGGGGTCACCTACAAACACAATTTAGGATGGATTTTGCTCAGGGGGCTTCGTTTTATCGAACCATGCTGGTGGTTTCATGTAGTTAGGTGAAATTTTTGATTTACAACATTTTTTTACCTAAAGTTATTCCCAGAAGGCTATAAGGCCTTGGCTTCCCCATCAATAGTTTCAGTAGGGCTCCTACTTCAGGTGGACATTTCTCCTGTCACTCCGGGCATGCCAACCCATTTACCTAAACTACACTGGGAGCCCGGTTTGCTTCGTTTTTTCTCTAAATGCAAGTCTAGTGT